>OX457043.1:21288472-21540972 GCA_949752735.1 Lumbricus terrestris | reverse complement strand
GCCTCTGCAATCTTTTGAGCTTCATGCAAGTCAATAACAGTTGTTGCAGATGGTCCAATAGAGCTGTTCTGTACATATGGACATACAACGTGTCGTGTCGTGTATATGGTATACATTTGCTTAACGGAAGCTTTTCCGTTTGAAGGTAGGAAATGGAAAAAAGAACCGTCAGAATATATACATGTACACATAGGCCTACACATGTTTTTGTTCTGCGGCCGTATACGCTATGCAACATCGACCGAGAGGTCTGAGTTATATGTATACGTCTGCTTTCTGGGGCTCTTATAATTATATATACTCAAGCACTTTTTTTATTCAACTCAAAACTGTCCTCTTTTACCGTGCAAGAGTCGGGAGCGCTTCTGACTAGCCCCTTGAAGAAGCCCTATAGAAATTCTTGAATGAATGAATGAATTTCTCAATGAATATAAAATTGTATCGAATGAAATTCTTTGCGATCGCTTTTCGTTTGAATGGATTCAAATCTTTGCAGTAACGGTTCCTGTACAGTATACTGTATACATGTATACATGTACAGTATACATGTATGTACATACATGTATACTGTACATGTATACATGTACAGCAGGGGCTTCTATCCCCCCTAAGCAACCGGGCGCAATCCATTTTCTTCCCCCCCCCTTTTCTGGACCGGCCTTCCTCTATGTATGCAATATAATGCAATCTAGCGCATGCCCTCGTCTAGTATGGGAATGAAGGTTTGTTTGGAGAGGGACAAACGAGCATCCAGCAGACGATCGCCGAAGCATGTGTAGCGCCGAGAAGGGACCTGGTATGGGGAGGGAATGTGCCCCTCCCCCATAAGAAATTTTTGCGATTTCCGCAGTGCAATTTCAGCATTTTAAGCTGTCCTCTTAGCAAAATTACTCTACTGTTTCAGTGGAGGAATTGCTGCCAAAATTGGGCAGCCATATGTTTTGCGCCTCTGATCAGTGTGCACTCGAGAGGAGTTAGATCTACATAAATTTTTAGAGCACAATGCAATACAATAAAATACAATGTACAGGGTGGGCCATAAAAAAGTAACCCCCTACGGTTTTTTGCCAATATCTTGACCAAAATTGAGAATTTCCAAATGAAATTTTACAGGCTTATAGACAATTCATATTTACACGTCATGGCCAAATTTCATCAAAATATTTGAAACAGAACAAAAGTTATGCCACTATTATGGAGGCCACCCACCGTTTTTTGACGATTCAAAAACGTAACGCAACAAAAAGTAGGTTTTTGCCAATATCTTGGCCAAAAGTAAGAATTTCGAAATGAAATTTTACAGGTTTTTAGACAATTCATATTTACATATGATGGCCAGATTTCATAAAAATATTTCAAACGGAACAAAAGTTATATCAATTTTAGTGAGGCCACCCTACGTTTTTTGATGATTCAAAAAAGTCAGAAAACGATGGGTGGTCTCACTAAAAGTGGTATAACTTTTGTTGGGTTTGAAATATTTTGATGAAATCTGGCTATCATTTGTAAATATGAATTGTCTTTAATCCTGTAAAATTTCATTTCGATATTCTTACTTCTGACCAAGATATTAGCAAAAAACTAATTTTTGTTGCGTTTCGTTTTTGAATCGTCAAAAAACGAGGGGTGGCCTTGCTAAAACTGATATAACTTTTGTTCTGTTTGAAATATTTTGTTGAAATTTGACCATTGTACGTAAATATGAGTTGCCTTTAAGACTGTAAAGTTTCATTTAAAAATTCTTATGTTTGGCCAAGATATGGGATAAAAACCGTAGGGGGTTACTTTTTTATGGCCCACCCTGTATACGTCCTACATTGTAAGCCCACGTAATAATGATGTTGCTTTGCTAAGCTTTCAAGGACCAAATTTGACTGTCTGAAATTTGAAAGATAACATTGGAGAGAAGCCATTTAGTTGTGCAAAATAGTATTTGTATTAGGTCTAACATTATTTTTTTCAATTATAATATGATTGTATTATTTATTAAAATAGTAAAAACATAATTATAATCATGTAATAGGAAATTTTTATAGTATATTATTGCTATTATAACAGTTCATGTAATTCAAAAATGCAGATAGTAGCCTAACTAAAGACTCAAAGTGTATAAAGTGTATACATTTTGCTAAAAACTATTAGGCCTATACCATTTTGTCCAAACTTATATGGAGGGGAAGTATTTTCTGGGGGATCTTCCTTTAGGCCTACTATCTTCCCTTGGTGATGCCTAGATTGAACGCTGCCCTCCATGTCCGACCTTCCCCCCCCAACTGACGTGAATTTTGGTTGTCTTCTAATTCCCCCCTATTTTTCACTGGGCGCAAGCTGCGCCCGCCATGTATAGGGATAGAAGCCCCTGATGTACAGTATACATGTATGTACATACATGTATACTGTACATGTATACATGTACAGTATACATGTATGTACATACATGTAGACCTTTGGGCCCTGCTGTTTCTTGATATTTCACCAGAGACTCGTGGTGGTGTTTTCCTGATGAGGAAAAAGAAAGCTGTCTGGAATATATAAAGGGCCCTGCAGTATACCGGGGGAAAGAGCACTGAGAAGACCGAGGACGAGCTGGATTCAGTGGCGTAGCGGCGGCGGCATTTGCAGTTTAACGTCACTGTGTGATAACAAAGACCATTAGCGACGCCCTCCTCCTTTATCCAGGCTTGGGACTGGCACTGGCAGAGTGCAACCAGTGGCGGAGTTAATGGCGTAGCAATTGGTCGTGCAGACAAGACAAGACAAGCGCGGTGCACGGTGTAGTGGTGGGTTCGGTGACTTAGAGCTGGATGGTTTCGGGTTCGAATACACCTCAAGCCGCCGCGTAGGGACCTTGAGTAAGTCCGTCACTTGCAACTGTTCGTGCGCTTCGGCGTGAAACTCCGATTCAGTGTCCGCGCTGTATATAGTCGGGAGCGATTCTGAGTAGTTTTCTTGAAGGGACGCTATAACAAGTGCACTTACATGTATGTATGTATAAATACCTACTGATGTATACATGATGCTTATGTATTGTATGTGTGCGTGTGGTAGGACTGGTTGTTGCAGTGTCTTCCGGAATTGTTCTTGGATTCATCGTCGGATTTGCAATGCTCACATTCGTCTTTGTTCATCGCCAGAGGTCAGTGCATGTGCACGCACCCACGCACACATACACACATTATAATATATAGGTATATATATATATGTATATTATATATACTTTTTTAATATGCACACTGTAACGGCTGCATTTTAAGCTGTCATCTTAGTGACATTAGTATTTTTCAATGCTGATAGTCTTAAGAGTGCCGCCTCGAAATGTTTAAAGTTTTTTTATTTGCACACTATAACTGTGACATTTTAAGATGTCATCTTAACAGAGTTACTCATGATTTCCCATCCTCGTTGTTTGGTTTATTTTTATTTGCACACTGTAATAGTAGTTAGTTGCTTGAATCACAAATCATAAGTTGATAAAATCCTACATTTTAGGTGTTACTGCATGGATTAGGAGCGCCTCTGAGTAGATCTCTTAAAGAGGCGCTATATAAATTCTCTGAGTGAATGAACAAATGAATGAATGAACGGTATACACTTTAAGCTGTCGTCTTAACAACATTACTCATTACTTCAGTGTTCAGAGACGTGATTTAAGACCTCAATAATATCCTCCCAAATGCCAATTTTTTTATTTTGCACTCGGTAATGATGGCATTTAAAGCCGGCATCCTAACAAAATTGCTCATTATGAATAAACAGCGGATAACACTGTATAAATTTACAATGATATTTATGAAATATTGGGGGATATAAGCAGCTCGGCCACGCCACAAATTTCAAGGTGGCCTTCCCTCTGTCACGCCCACGAATAAGCATCATTAGCTGGTGGAATAGATTCTTTTATAAAACCCAATATTGTTCATATTTAAGGAAGAATGTGAAAGGGGAAATTAAATTTTAAAAATAAAATAGCAAAAATTAAACTAGCTGCCGCATTCTAACTCATAGCAAAAGTATAAGTAACAATTTATGTTGCGTTGTTTTGGTGCAGTGGATAGCGTTGAAATTGATAATAGACCAACATCTTTTACAAATTTCTGATGGTCCCAGGCGACCCCTGGCAAATCGTCAGGCGACCCCCGCGGGGGTCGCGACCCACAGGTTGAGAACCCCTGTTATACGGAGTCCTTATAGCAGTGCATTTTGTACCAATGTTAGGCCTCGTATGAATTCCCTGCATGTATATTTTATAACAAATCGCAGCATGTATACGATGCATTGTGGGTCCCGCTATCTGGAATGGCCTCCCACTAACCTTGCGACTTAATATGCCTAAGCTAAATTCCACTGCATTTTTTAAGTATCTCAAATCCTATTTTTTAGCTGTGGCTGGGCTGGGAGCGCCTCTGAGTAGATTTATGGAAGAGGCGCTATATAAATTCATGAAATGAATGTTAAACCGATCTTTGCAGGAACGATGGCGACCTGAAGATGGAGTCGATCTGCGTCGACGATGACGTCACATCCGCTGTTCGTCGCCCTTCAGCGGAAGTACCTTCGCCACCTCCCACCTGCGTCTCTCCATACCCCGCTCGCTTCTTCCTCCAATGCCACTACCGATCCGATGCCACGTACGGTCACACCGTGTCTCCGTTTGCCGACCGAGGTCACACGACGTCCACCCAGTTCAAGGACCAAGGTCACAGCGTTGTTCCGATCCCCTCCGGATCTCGCTGTCCCACCGATCACCAGGCGGCGCCATCGTCCTCATCCTGGACGACGCATGCGTCACCGGAAGTCTCGTCATCGATGTGGCGAACGGCCGTCTACGTCGACCGGAAGGACTTGCAACGCGCCGGCGGAAGTCACGTGACTGGTGAGTCGGAGGCGAACGCTGCAGGGCTGGAGACTTTTCGAACGATAAGAGTAGACTTCAGTCCTGCAGGCGGAAAAGGCCGAGTGGAGCCGGAGACAGCCGGAACTAACATGGGTAGCTCGGACTCTTCTTCGAAAAACCCGGATGTAGTGCTCATCCCCCGAGCCACGAGAGGTGACGCCAACAGAATTCACAGCTCCTCGAATAAACCGGAAGTGACGCAGCTGAGCAGACGAGCGCACGTGACGTCACTTCCGGCTGCGTCGAAATCCGAGTTGGATACGAAATCGTCGAATGACTCATACGTGCAAACATCAGCGGCATGATAATAATGTGCGATCTTCAAATCGTTTTTTTCCAGTTTTGTTGTTCAAATATTTACGCACTGACTTAAAACAACACCTTGAATGGTCATTAGAATTCATTTGAACTGTAGTGCATAAAATAGCATCAGCATTATTTCATTTTCCTCCTAATGGGGAATGTGGGTCCAGAAGAAAGTGACAGGCATCTTGTGCCGGATAATTTAACGAAAAGCCTGTAATTATTGATTAATTGATTCTGAATGTTAGGAGTTTATTTCCGAATTATCATCTGACTGAAACGCAGTGGTGGCGCCAGGATTTCAGTTTTTTGGGGGGAGGGGCTGAATCCTCACCGAGGAAATTTTCATTTTAATCCACCAAAATTTCTGGCGACCTTCTTTTTAGTCATTTCAAGGAAATGTTCTATTTTCATCCGTCAAAACTTCAGTTTTACATGTAAAAAACCCGGCTGGCATATTTTTGGGGGGCTTAGCCCCGGATGTTCTTGTTCCTTGTTTATGGAGGCTTAGCCCCCAGTCCCTTCCCAGTCGCCGCCACTGCTGAAACGACGCTGGCGACATCTTATTTCTGGGTATAGCCTCCATAGGAATATAGGCCTATAGGCCCACTGTAAGTGGGTCTACACGTGATCAATATGTTTAATCTCCTATTGTTTAGTAACTATAACTATTTTAACTAAAACCCGATTTTCTAGCGTTTTTCAATGATTAATTATTATTAGACCCAATATGACTGTATTAGTATTATTGCTTATTGGGCTGCTTTTGGGCCTATTTGCCGGGACAAATGTAGCAACAGACAGTTTAGGCATGCAGCTGTCAACTATTGCAGCCTATGTATGGAATGCGTTCATGTCTTCGTCATAAACGACTTTTAACTTTTAAGAATATTTCCTTTTATTGCAGCTTGTTGGATTTGTTCCAATCAAAATAGGCAGACTTTGTTTGACCCGTTATACTTGTTATATAGGCTACAATGGCTACATAGCCTATATATATATATATATATATATATATATATATAAAATTATATATATGCAGGTCTCTGATATTGCCTAACTATAAGGAAACCTGACAGTGGACACGCTATATATAAGTGCGCTTCTCAGGGAGTGTGCCATGGCCAGGAAGCATATAGGGATAGGCTGTAGACATGTGAGCCTACAGTTTTTATAATAGATTCTTTTAACAGTTTCTACTTTCTAGCCAGTACTTTGCTTTGCCTGTTAGGCCAAATATAGAGCAATCGATATAACCCATGGCATGGAGGGGTTCCCATTTTTTGTAGTGACAGAACCTCACATGCACAACTCCTCATTTGCTCGCGGAAACCGCGAAGGCATTTCACCCGTCAAATTTTTCAAGAAAAAAAACGAATTTGCGACTTCTATATATAGAACGATGAAATTCTGGAATCTTTTCCATGCACCAATTTTCATCTCTCGCTTCCACTTCCCACAAGATGTGCGCCATCCTTTCATCACCTTTGATCTGGGCTGACGATAGAAATTCCGGGCCTCTAAACAGAGCAGTCGCGGGCCCATAATAATATATAGGTCTATTATAGATATATCTTAGGGCTTCATGAGAAAAGTTACACACAAATCGAAATAATAGAAGTGTAGGATGGACATAAAATTTTATATTAATAATAATTATAATTCAATATGATTTTATTCGTTTGTTAATTAATTCTGAAGATTATACTGATTGCAGTTTACTATCTGCATTAACGATTAAACCTATAAATAGCCTAGTATTTAAAAGGCATATATCATAGACGTTATATATATATACAGGGTGCGGCCAAAAAAAATAACCCATTACGAAAATTGCGATTTCTCGGAAACCGCTGAATATTTTCTTACAAATATTTTCATTCTTATTCGCAGCATATTTCTGCATATTGTTTGAAAATTATATGCCATTATCTTTATATTCGTGATCATGACATCAGGCAGAAGAAAGAATTGCATTTTTTCAATTTAACACGGCATTCACGAAATAGAAAATCATAATTTTACCTAAAGTAGCCTGCAGAGGGCCATAATAAGATTTTCTTCACCGATGAAAAGATCTTTTACATCAATCCACCCATTAATACTCAAAACAACCGCGTCTGGGCGAAGAAGAAAAAATCCGACGTCCATCCAAGCCGCCCGTTTGGTAGAGAGCCAAGTTCTCTCCCAACATCATGGTTTCTGCAGGTGTCAGCTATGAGGGCAAAGGACGCCTGCATTTCATTGACGAGAAGGCTAAAGTCATTGCTATGTACTACGTAGAGAATCTTTTGCCTAAGCTTGTCGATGACTGTCACACTGTCTTGGGAAATCAGTTCACTTTTCAGCAAAATGGAGAGCCCACTCACGGCGCCAAGCTGGCCCAAGATTGGTTAACAAGTTACTGTCCGGACTTCATCGACAAGGATTCGTGACCGCGAAATTCCCCAGATATGAACCCACTCGACTATGCTGTCTGGGGTGCAATGCTTGAGACTTACAGCAAACTTCCCACAAAGCCAAAGAACATTTCTGAACTGAAAAATACGTTACAAATCATCTGGAATGACTTTTGTCAATTGAGACCATTCAGAAGACTGTTCTGGGCTTTCGAAAACGTCTGCAAGCTTGCGTAAAAGCAACCGATTTTCACTTCGAACATCCATTGCACAAAACTTAACAGTTTGGCCTAATCTTGTCAATAACAAAAAGTAACATTGAACTTTGTTACATTTCTGTTTGCGTCGCTACTTTGTTGCTTATTGCTGCTATTGCTGTCACTAAATGTATGTTGAAACGAAAATAACATTGTTTCACTTCAGGGTTGCACCATTTTGGCGTCCATGAATCGAATTTCATTATATTTAGCCAAGTTGTTGATAGATATGTGTCAAATAGACTGGCGAAGTTTTATAACAAAATATTCATCGGTTTTTGAGAAATCGCGATTTTCGTAATGGGTTATTTTTTTTGGCCGCACCCTGTATATATATATATATATATATATATATATATATATATATATCTTACCTAAACCAGGCCCCTAAAATTCGCCAGGCCCCTAAGGCATTTCTCCTTCCCTTCTCGGTGGCCTTGCTTTTGATCCGCATAGATCTCTTCTCTTACTGAGGAGCTGAGAACTTGTACAATGTATACACATACCCTTAGGCCTGAAGAGCAATGGCTGTATGAACTATTATCATAGACCAATCCTGACATCACATATAGGCGAGGCCTATAACATCTGCCATAGTGCGCCCACTTAATGCCAAGCAATAAACGTATATTTTTCCAGACAGTGAGACATCTCGCCGTAATAGATTGCGTCAGTCAAACAGGATCAAACGACTTCCGGTGTTGCCGCTGAAGATCGAACGACCGCCATGTTTGTGCTCGCTACACGTGTACGTGACCATAAAGCATGTATATCTCTTTGTCATGGAAGGGTTGATTTCCCAACAGTGATCCATATATATATATATATATATATATATACATATATATATGTATATATATATGTATGTATATATATATGTATGTATATATGTATGTATATATACACCCACAAGAAGAACGCGGCGGTACGTCACATCCGGTGTCGCCGTGTCGTCATCAATCACTTGGATCGTCTGCTCTTTAGACGCGTGGGTCGTGACGACCAGGAATGAATCGTCTGCCATTACGACCCCTAATAATAATAATTATTGTTTGGACTCGTGTCTACGATATATGTATACGATATATATATATACGATATATATACGATATATATATACGATATATATACGATATATACGATATATATATATAATATATTATACGCAAGCTAGACGAACGTCGGGGTTAGTTTTTATTACGCGCCTTTGAAAAGCTACTGCTCAATTAATATTGCGTCTGCACATGATCCTTTACCACCGAGGGCAAGTCGGATCGTGGGTCTCGAGATAAGTTTCCCGATGTTTCGAGCCGTGATTCATTTGCGATGGTCAGTTATAAAACTCCATTTCCTGTGTCTAGGGGCTATGCGGTGTCAAGCGCACTAGTTTTGGATGAGCGGCGTTCACGACTGATAATAAATATTTCATTGTTACTCGCGTTACTCTTATTGACCGCGACTAGATTCCTGTTTGTATATAATAATACATAAGTTATATTATATATACATATTATATAAATGCATATTATAATTATATATAACATTATATATATATATAGATGAACACAACGAATTGGTAGTTGAACCAGCGGCGTGACTACCTTTCAGATGCGCAGTGGCGCGAAACACCCCTGCCCCCAAAACCGGATTAAGGCATGTCGTAATTCTGTAAGGTTGGGGCCCCACAGTTTTACCGAACAGGGCTTCCACATTTGTTAATCCGGCCCTGCGTGCCCTACTCCAGGGGTCAACAGAGACAATGAAATCAATATTCTAATTCACATTCCTGCTTATTTGGCGACAGACAGTTATGATCTTCTGACGTTCGAAGCCAGCTATATCCATCATTAGCCAAATCTTTATTCCGCCTGCCATTCACCATGCCAGCTGCTGAGCTCCTTTAAAAACGTTGTTTTTTGAGTGCCTCGAGTCGTGACGGATAGGCTACATCAGCGTTTCCCAAACTTTTTGGGCAACGGAACCCTTGGTGTCCTAATATTTTCTCGCGGAACCCCAATCTCAACTAAATGCATCAAAACATGCATAGCGCCTGAGAAGAATGCTTAGGCCTACAAAGTATGTAGGTCTACTATTGCAGAAAGAGTATTTTTCTTATAGGAAAATTAAATCGCACAATTTTGAAAACCTCGACTCGTGGATTAGGCTACAATAGGTCTACATGAAATTAGAATGCGAACAGCGCTTGTTTCTTCCCATGAATTTTGTCTATAATTTGCTTGATGCTAGAAAGCTGGATTCTTAATTATTGTCATCTGAATCATTTCGTCGATTTCTATATTTTGCTTCTGTTTCGGTCGATATGCATGAGAATGCAGTTTCGTACAATTTTACGTGGCAAGTGGCCGAGCCTGTGAGCTGCAGTTACTGTGGAGAATTTTGTAAAGTTTGGCTATTTAATTGCATACACTGATCAGTGAAGGGCTGAAGGCCGGTTGATTGGAATTCTGCTTCATCTGCGTTATGTCAAAAAGATGTTCGTAGTTTTCATTAAAATAGCTAGCTGGGTTTTCGCCTAATTTGAATGGTTTCTTATAACCAATATTAATTATTATTATTATCATCATCATTCATAGTACAAAAATATCTTACCATCTTTTCGCGGAACCCCTGCGCCTACCCCGCGGAACCCTTGGGTTCCGCGGAACCCACTTTGGGAAACGCTGGGCTACATAATGACGTAATAAGCGTACGGTATTGAGCGAAAGTAAAGAATATGCCTATTACTATTCTAGGGGTGGTGATATCCACACCTCCCCTAATAGGCCTACCTCGGATATATCGGGCATATCTTTTGAATGATATGAGATATCACCTCACACTTAGCCTCAAAATGTGTGTAAATGAACCCCCCCCACAGCTAGGCTACCGTGAATGTCAATTTTTTCCCATACGGAAAAGTTTGAGATAAACACCCCTCTGGTAATACAATATAATACAATACAATAATTATAATTACAATATAATTATATAATATAATGATATATGATGTGATAATCATATATATATAGGCCTATAGCAAGTTATTATCACGAGGTGATGTGGTGTAGGCTACTTGTAACAAGTAGCCAATAATAGGCTATGTACTTTATTGAACCGCCTGCAAACGCACTGCGGGAACACTGGATGAGAACAGAAAAGCTGTAGGCCTACTCAATTAGGGTATACGCGGGTCAGTGGCGGCGCCAGGATTTCAGTTTCGGGGGGGCTGAAGCCTCGACGGAATTCTCATGAAAATTTTCTATATTCGCCGCCGAAATTTCTGACGACCTTTTTTTTTTTTTTTTTTTTAGTCATCGACCGAAATCTTACGAAAATTTTCTATTTTCGCCGCCAAAATTTCTGACGACCTTTTTTTTTTTTTTTTTTTTTTTTTTAGTCGTCAGCCCAAAATCGTGGATATTCCACTGTACAAAATTTCGGATGGCCCTTTTTTAGGGGGCTGAGCCTCTCGTAGGGGGCTTAGCCCCCCAGCCCCCCCTAGCGCCGCCACTGACGCGGGTATACGGCGTATCACCTCCGGGGAAAAATGACAGGGTATACTCACCTCAAAAAACGAGGGTATACGCAGGTATACAGCGTATACCCACCTCAGTAAGACCAAATGGGCACACGCAGGCAAAAATCGCGAATTACGAAGGGAAAAATCAAAAAAGTAGGCTAGAGCGTTTCACGCTGTTTTAAAGAATTTCTGTGCGAAATATCACGGGAAAGAACTTCGAAGACTAAAAAAAGGACGTCAGAAATTTTTGTGGCTGGAAGTGGAAAATTTTCCATGAAATTTCGGCCGATGACTAAAAAAAAGGTCGTCAACAAATTTTGGCCAAAAAAGTCGAATTTTTTCCGGCGGCATGCAGCGTGTAGGCCTACTCACCTCAAAAGTTCTGAGTAAAGCCCTGGAGATTGAGTAATGTAATACTAATGAGCTCGAGCATCGGCGCTTTATTAATTGATTCATTGCCAATAGGCCTAGAGTAGGCCTAAAATAGGGGCAGATGTTTCGTTATCCTTGTTCGATGATCAATTCCATTCGCCAGGTGGCGAATCGTCCATATTTGAGACATTGGATGGTTCTGGTTCACACCCCCGCTGCTTCGACACTGGTCGTACTCTGACAGTGCCAGTCCCAAGTGTGAGAAAGTCGGAGGGTTGCTGTATATCCCCCCCATCGGAATTATAATATATTTACCAAACAGGCATTAATGCACTGCGCACACTATGCATTGTTCTTAGCTACTGACACCCTACTGTAGACCCCAAAAAATAGTTGCGCTGAATGAGCATAAGCTTGGGACAGCGGCTTTTGTTTTAAACATGAAAATCAAAGCATTGTCAGCCAACACTATAAGCCCTAGGCCTATTGTCTGCCAAGTAAATTTTCTGCAAGGTAGGGCCAGATTTCATTTTGAAGTCGCTTAGTTTTCAATCTGAACAACATGTAACAAGTAAAAGTGCATAGTTTTGAGACACTAGAACCAATTAAAAACCTTGCTAGAACATTCAAGGCAGGGCTGTTTTTAAGGAATCTTTAGAGCTGCACAACCCCTTCTTTTCTTTCCAATCCTCCATGGTAAATTTATTCCAATCGGAGGAAAATGACCTTTTTGCTCGTTTTAACTGTGCCGAAGTGCTTCTGCAAATGCGCAAATCGGTTTAGAACTGCACATTCTGCGTACAACTGCACGTCAAAAAAGCCCTGATTCAAGGAGTCGCACAATTAAAATCTCAAGCATTACTGATCTTGCGCTAAATGAAGTGAACGAAAAACATTTTGTCTGCTGAATGGAGGAAGCGAAACCGAACAATAATTGTTTCAACGTTCAGAATTAATTCGACGACATGCTAAAACACGACTTTCTGTAAATATAAGAAGTAACTGTTCAACATTAACAATTATTCGGCAGATTCATTCCTGTTCGGAGGCGTAGATTTATTGTTGGGGTGGGGTAATATCCCGCTACATCGGGAAGATGCGCGGAAGTGTCCAATGCTGCTTGTGCACGTATTAGTAGGGTTTATTAGCGTCAAATTGCTTCGTGTACTTTGAGTGGTTAAAGAGCAAGTTTTTATGTAAAATTTTCTTGTTTTGTGCATGATTGCAAACAGGCAGTAATGAGTTTGGTTTTAGCGCAAATTTGAGCACATCGTTATTAACTAGGAAGAAGACGAATATAGAGTCTGGCAAATAAAAGCAGTCTAGCAAGACATAAAATGACAAATGCTTGCGTAAGAGACGAATTGAAGCTCTTGTTCAAATGCTAAATAACACAAATTTGTGTTTTCTATTCTATAGTTTTGATTGATCGTTTGTGAGGCACGGTGATCGATTGGTTAAAGGGGTCAACCCGAAACCCGAATCCCCAAAAACGTTTAAAGTACACAAGCACCCGATTTCCAGAAAACAGTTTTATGATAGAAAGAGGCCGAACTACCAAAAACTATTCAGAGTTAAATTGAACACATGGCATAACAGACCTATTAGTGTTGTTGATAACAGTTTATTGTGTAAAAATCACTATATTTTGTGGAAATCAATTTCAGGGATCCGGCCGAAATTCTTTACGGGGGATTCGGGTTTCGGGAATTCAGGCCGCACCTAGTTAAAGCCGTTGCCTTTATGGGAGAATGCGGGTTCGATCCTCGTCTGACGCAGCTGCTGTTGTAGTGACTATGAGCAAGTCCTAAGTTGCACACAATTGCTTTGCAATATAATCACTTCTGCAGTCTGCACGTTCAATGCGTGTGTGCACTTGTGAACTTTGTAAGGAGGGCGATACATCAAAATACAGTTGGATTGTATCAATTGTTTAGTTTGTTCAGCAATCTGCTTTCGTTGATCTATAGTTTAGGTGTCACCATATTGCCCATTATTGCAGATTCCAGAGTCCAGAAGTAATTCGAATGTTAGCTTGTGTAGTTATCACGCACAAGTAGATACTTGTGTAAAATAAGCACAGATCAAACAGAGGTGGAATTTATCAGAAGGAAACATGACTAAACTGAAGCTAAATTCTGGTTGTTAGGCTTACCCTTCTTGCGTAGAATAGCATTTGAATAGTCTTATTTGACAAACCACTTTAAATAATTCTCTTGCAATGTTGTCATTTATTTAATGCATTTTAAAACTACTGTTGCATATATTCAGTAAAGATATGTCTATATTTTCTAGGACAATGAAACAATATGCTATAAATGATGAAATGATAGTCGTGGACACTAAAACAATAGAATCACCATGCATGCATCTTATTGTTAATAATATTTAACTGAAATTGTTGCATATGGTTCTAGCCCATTTCTATAAACCAACTGTCCAATCAAAATAGATTGATTTTACTTACAAATTCGACTCACAAAATTGCAGTGGCTGCATGACTGGTGAATACAAAACCAGTATTCAATAGTGCGATAAAGCAGAATGACGTAAAACATGATGTATAATGCTGTTTATTTAGTACGACCAAAATAACATTGACTGAACATTATTGTTATCTGCTTCTTTATTGTTTTGCACTGTTGGTCATTATATGACAGTGACACTCTTTATGTTTTTGTTGTTTTACCTCCTCTCTCATGTCGCATATCTTATTTTTTATGTGACAGATCTGAAATCAGAGGTATTGCGTATTTGATTGAATTCAGCAGTGCTTAACAGCATCTTATGGCAGCAACGGCGTCTAATGAAGAGTGGAAAATATTTTAACAGTTCTTACAATTCGTAGGTCATGACACTGCATATCCATTGAGTTAGGTGCACATGATCATTGCATTGCTGACTAAAACTATATTGTATATACCTCCTTTTAGATGATTTTTAATGTCATATCTGTTAATGATGTGGGTTACAGATCTCACAGAAGTTGGCTCCAAATGGCCAGACGTATGGCTATTGTTACCTGTCTTCTGCATTTTTGCATGCATGACAAAGGTCTTTGAGGCATTGAAGCAATGGCATTGTCTGGTGATAACCGTGGTCGAACATTTGCCAATGCGGAAGTTGCGGCAGAAGGTCTGAACGCTGGGTCGCTGTACGGCATTCGGGCCAGCTGCCCTAACACGAACATCTTTGAGTTTTGTGATGGAACAATTCCAAGTGGCAGTCGATCGTATGAGACTTTGAGACACGGAAGACCTTCCAAGGCAGCGACGTACGACGGGGACCAAGACTTTGACCAACTATCGGATATGGAGTTCGTCTTCGGTGGGCAAAGCGTCGTCGGAGTCAGTTCCATTCTAAACCATCTGAACCACAGCGAGACATTTCCTACTGGTTGTGGTGCAGCACATTCCGGGGAGAACGTCGGAAAGGTGTTTCCAGGAAGCGTCGTGGAACCCTCGGCGGACGTACGACTTGGCCATGTTTACGACAGATCCAGCAGCCAACCTGCTTTCTTCGCAGGGGGTATGCGCGATGACATGGCTACAGCGCAGGTCACGCCTGGCCCCTTTCCGAGGGAGTCCAACATTGGACCAAAGCAAGGGAATGTTCTTTCCTCCCAAGCTACGTTTCCATTCAGAAATACTCAAGCGATTAGAAGCGACTTGCCTTCCACCAGTCATTGTAAAGAGTGTGAGCCTGAAAGCAAAAAATCGAAAGCAGACGACTTTGATTGGTCGACGTTCAGCATGATCGACCCGCTGCGTCGATTCAGTCAGATGAACGGACCGAAGACTGATCAGAGTGACGGCGCCAGGTGGTTTCATTCCACGCCTAATTCTGGACATGCAAGGAGTACAGAACCTGTTGTAACAAGCAGCAATGGGGCTGCTACGTTTGTTAAGGATTCACTGGTAAACGACAGTCTTCGTATAATTTCACAGGATGAACGTAACAAGCCTCAGATTTCAACTACGGTGCCTCATGGTTTTGCACGGGAAGTGCCTTTGTGTGGTCCGGCCGATGGGTTCTCAGCTGAATTTGCTCCGGTCTTTCGTTCACCCGCTGCGTGCAAACTGGAGAATGACTCAGATTCACTTGAGCGTAGTAGCGATCGTACAGCGGGAAATACGTCTGAAACTTTGCGACCTGTAGCGCCAGCTAGTGCCGGTATTTCTGTCGAGAGCTTCAACCGAGGTTCGAAATGCACTTCCAAGGTTGAGACGTCTGCGTCAGACGAAAGCAACGTGAAGGAGAGCAGAAGAGATTCGTCGTTCAGTTCTTCATCGAAAACCCAACCAGTCCTTGACCGAAGAAAGACACAAGAGGCTAAGCCGTTCTTTGATCCACGACGAATTTTTGCCACCGCATCAAAACCTCAGCAAAAGACATCTCAGCCGAAGCAAACGGTTGAAGAAGGCAGAACGTCTGACCATGCAAGAGGCACAGGTATGACACAGAAGGAATCGGCTGAGACTAACTCGTACAAAGCTCCCGACGGTGTAAAAAGCAAAGAGACGCCGAAGAGAACGGACGAGAAAATTGCGAGTAAAACATCTGATGGTGCAGGCATCGCAGAGGCACAGAAGAAGTCTGACGAGAAAACTGCAAATGCGGGTTCAAAGAAATGCGTTTTAAACAACAATAAATCGCAGGCCCAGAGCCACTCCAACCACACACTAGATCGTTCACATTTCATAAAAAATGATCTCTCTGACCTGTGGAGGCAGAAAACTGCTGACGTCAGAGCGGATTCGGGAAGAGGCGTTCACGACCGAAGTAGTGAACAGGAACAGGAACCTGTGAGGCTGCGAGAGACTCAGGTTGCCGAAGGAGTAGCGGATGAGAAACCGGCTCTGAGAAAAGTAGAAAATACGACTGAGGTTACTGGAGAGAGACAAGACTTTGGAAAAGACAATGGCTCTACAAAATGTTCTTCATATCTACTCAAAATCATTAAGGAAAAGATTTTCAGCTTTGCAGGTAGTTCACTTTTAATGTTTTTTTTGTAGCTTCTAAGTTCTTATGTTCGAGATTTGCATTTCACTAGGATATGATATGGTTCATCCTTGTGAAGAGGTTACCAAGTTTCCACATAGGATTTCGTCATTTTTCAGTTTTGATGTTTGTGGTATAAAATGAGCAGTTTTTGCTAACTCTTAGCACAAAGCATGGACTTTTAGCGCGTCCTGTATGAGATTTGTTGATGGTGGTTTAGTGGATGGTAGATAGTGTTTCTGCTTGTGTCAATCGTATTGCTTAATTATGCTATCACGGCCCAGAAGTCATGATGGTTAGGCCTTGACTCTCTCCAAAAGTGTCATCGGTTTTCTAGCTGTGATATAATTAGTTTTCATCTGCTTTAATTTGTTGCAGTCTGGGCTTTCTACGAGATTCTTCCCATCGTTCTCAACATGCTGAAGCTTGTGATTGGAATTATATTTCATGAGTAAGTAGTCTTTTTAAATCAGATTAAACTGCTCGTTTTTTTTCCATGATCATTTTTCCTCATACTTATTTATTTATTAAATCATTATTCTCTCTTATTTGGTTTTCCAGTGTTTATTCATTGTTTTTTTAGTTGTTATTGCTTGATTTAGTATGTAAAGTGTTTATGCATACAATCATATTCCTAAAGCACTCAGTACGGATTTTGTTTTGGCAGGGTCTTTGCCAACTTCCAATCAGACGTTTAATATCCCTTGTGTTGTTATTTCTTCCTCGCAAACAGAGTTTTCTCTATCGCCTACCATATCTGCCGGATTGCGTGGCGAAGCCTGATGTGGTTTTGCCAGTTGGTGAAGCAAAGAACCTTCCCAAAGCAGGATGAATCAAGTCAGGACGAGCCAAGGTCAAATTGGTGGCACAATCATGGCAAGCAGGGTGTCCGTGGAGCGCGTGCCAATGGCAACCGGTTCCTGTCTGAAAACATTACCTTGCCAGAATCAGGTCTGTTTACTATTTTCAAGATTTCTTGACAGACCTGCAATTTTGGCTACAGACTCATTCAAATTTTGTTGTATTTAGGCCTATTTATCTGTAGGGGAAGGATGGAAGATTGTATATAGTAATTAAGCACTAAAAGGTCTAAATTGTAATATTATAATAAAATTCAAATTGATTGTGGTGTTAAATTCTGTTGATCATTGTTTCTAAATTTTTTTGGTAGGAGACGAGGCTATTCGACGTCTGTTTTCTTGCGAAGGGAAAGATCCGTACAGGTAAACTTCCATGATTGGAAATGCTCAGGTATTTGGCTAACTGCAAGATTATCAGAATTCCCGTGAGAGTTACTGGAGAGGATGAAGACATATACTTACTAAAAACCTCGTTGTCTGTCGGCTTATGGCGTTTATTGCTAATCAATCATAAGTGTATTTGTGCTTATTTATCGATTTCTTTCAATGTATGAGTAAGAATGACTATTTTAGCCATTAAGTTTGCGCAGTAATGTTGTAGTCCATAACCAGTGATCCGCGGATTAAAACTTTATTATCACTGTCTTTTATTTACTGTACAATGAATTTTTTTACAGCATTCTTGGACTGAAGGTGGATTGTACGGATGAGGAGATACGGAAATACTTCCGTCGTCAGGCTGTTCTTGTACATCCAGATAAGGTAGGAGCCTTAAAAGTCACATAAAAGTTCATTTTTTACTGTAGTTGAACTTTAACATGCAGTGTTGCAGTGTTGGTATTAAACGGACTTTTTCAGAGATAATGGTTGGAAGTTGGTACTGTACAGTGCTAGTTCATGTTGTTTGTAGACAAACAGGAGGTTATAGTGTTTTTACTTTACACCATCTTGTGATGCGGGTAAAGTAGGATCGGAGTCAGTCATCAGAGGTGTTAAAAGGTTAAATTTTGCTTTGCTTAAAGCTACAATTTTCCTCATCTTATTCATCGCTGTTCATGCATGATGTTTGCTATTCCACATAAACTGCATGTTTTCATATCCATCTGGAGCTGAACTCAAGACCTCAGGTCTGTAGGCGGATGAGAGTGACTGAGAAATTTTACACACTTAGCTATCATGTCAGACGCAGCTGAACATAACGTGTTAAGTGCTCCAACTGTTAGCCCAGTTTAAAAAATAGTTATGGCCTGACTCAGACCAGCTGTGTACAGAATGTAAAGCTGCAGTTTCGGGGAAAACCCTGTAGGCTGCAACAGGTTGCCATTTAAGCCGCTGTTATTGTTCACCCATCCAAATTGATGCAATGATGGATTAGCAAGATATCATGTGATTCATATCGTCAAATGATGTATCATGAATAGGATATTGTCTTGTGTTTCTGAATAAAATACAGTTTTAGGTGAAAGTTGCAGCATGCTGTGTTGAGAATTTGACAACTGTATATTGTGACTAAGATTTTATTGCTCGGATATGGTGGAAATTGATAACAGCAATTTATTTGATCAGTAATTGATTTCAAGTCTTTTTTGCTTTTTTTCAGAACCGTGAACCGGGAGCTGAAGAGGCTTTCAAAATATTGAACCATGCTTTTGAACTCATTGGAGAACCTGTAAGTAAATATTGATTTTAAATTCTTGTTATTTCCACAGTATTAGCTTTCAGTAATGATCAGAAATGAGAAAGATTTCAAAGTAATGTCAGTAAAATTTTACTGAAATAGGAATAACAGAAAGGACATTGGAAAGATGTTTTTTAGTATTCAAAATATTGAAACTTTATGCAATACTGCGCAATTATAGATTAAGAGATGATTTATTTGTCGCATTTGCTATATAGCGCCTCTTCAAACTTTATAGTCGGAGATGCTCCCAACTACAGCGCGTACACTGGATCAGAGTTTCACACGGAAGTGCATGAGCAATTGCAAATGAGGACTTGCTCAGATCCCTACGCGGCAGCGGCTTGAGGTGGATTTTAATCTGGGACCATCTGATTCCACGGCACACCCACTACACCTCCGCACCCCGCATTATGAATTGCATTGCATTTGAATTGTGATTATATAATAAATATCTTGTATGCATATTTAGACTGTTAGATTTCACTTGCTTTTTTCTAAACAGGAGAAACGCCAGACCTACAATGCCCAGACAGCTTTTGCACACGACGAAGATATTGCCATGGTATCATTTTATATGTTTGTTTCTTACTTGATTTTGGGAGTAGACTTTGAAATCATATTCGTAAAGTCCAAATTTCTAACATGCCTGAGATTTTTAAATTTTTAGACAATTTTTGTAATGCCTGTGGTAGTGAATAGAATAAAATTCATGTAGATATATTATATGTAGAGAATAGGTTTTATTAAACTCGTGGATATGATAGAGGGTCGATCGATAGTAGATTGGATTGGGTGACGATTGACTGAATCTATGGAATCTGGTGTAAGTGGAAGTGTAATTGAATCTATAGAATCTGATGTAATTGGGGCACCAGTTCGATTGACTTGAATTTGAATAATCAGATTTTATTTGAATTGGTTAAAATCTGATTCGTTTAGAACGCCTGGGTTCACTCTTTTTTCTAAAATAATTAAAATGATACTATCTTCGTTTTAATTTTCAATCTGACAAGTACGTACGCCGAATGATTTCATTTCGTAGTTATTTATGGGTGATAGCAAGTCATTACAGGAGTCGAGTTTGACTGTTGACATCCATGCAAAGCGTCCATGACGTCCTACTGCTTTATTTTTCATCGCCATCTGCCGAATGGAAGGTTGAGTGGACCTTTGAGAGGGTAGCGAGAAGTGATCGTGCATTCGTGTTACTTCATGCCAGACTGTTTGCCATTACCATAAACTCTTCCCATAGATCAGATTGGAAAGATTAATGAGCTTAAAAACACTTGGGTAGGATCTTAATATATGATTAAGCCATGCTCAATCTTAAAATATGATTAAGCCATGTTCCATCTTAATATATGATTAAGCCATGTTCAATCTTAATATATTATGATTAAGCCATGTTCAATTTTAATATATGATTAAGCCATGTTCAATCTTAATACATGATTAAGCCATGTTCCTGTAGAGTGTTTTAAGTGTGGACTGATCTTTATAGCTTTATAGATTAAAGATGACATTTGCTTGTGGCATGCATTTAGTCACTTGCAGGTGATAACATGGGATCAGACTGTTTCATTTTGCAGCATCAGTTCGGCGATCTGTTGACCAAGCTGCATGAAGCAATGCAAGAGGTAAGCAAACCAATTAGGAGGCGTTGGATGCACGGCAGCTTTCTATTTGCTGCTTGCTTCAATTTTCTTTGGTTACTTATCTATGGTTCAAGTACAGTAGAAACTTTGCTCAACTGTATATAACTTTGTTTTACTATGCTCATGTGGCCACTGCTAGATTCGTTTAATGCTATAATATATTCAATCAAATGTTTCAAATGACTTCCTTTTTAAAGAATTCATTTGATCTGAGCGTATTTTACTGTCGGTTGATGTTACACGAATTGATGACTGTTCATGCCACTATATGGTTTCCAGTGCAGCCTTGCTGTCATTGTTTTCTTATTGACTGTGTATGTTTTTGTGCAGTCAATGAAGTACATGGGATGTTCCGTCTGTGGAGGCAAGCACAAGCGTGTTCCAGTTAGCCGACTAGCAAGAGAGGCGCGATACTGTATGCAGTGTGACCGACATCATGCGGCCAAAGAGGTTAGCATTGCAACTGTTAGACGAATTTAGTATTTCTCCACACAGGTTTGATGCCCTCAGGTCTTCTTTTGCTATCTGTCTTAACCCTGTTCCAACCAAAGTATATAGTAAGTGGTATGGACAATCCTATACCCTCTGTCGGTACAGGGTTAAGGAAATATGACATCTAGAGCAGCGGCCTATCTCTCTGATGTTTCATATCTCTGTATATAAATAAACACTGTTTTGTTATATTAGAGAATGCTTTGTTTTTATCGAAAATATCTTTATGCTTAGCATGCACTTCCAATAAGAAAGTTTTGAGCATATTCCTGATCTGTGAATTTAATGATGCTGACGGTTGTCAGATTCTTCTTTATATGTCTTCCTGCTATATATATATATATATTTTTATATATATATATACATATGTATGTATGTATAAGTATATATATATATATATATACGTATCGTTTGTCTGTGACAGGGTGATGTGTGGGCGGAGTCATCACGATTGGGATTTCTGTGGCGATACTACGCTTGTATGGAAGGCCAAATCTATGACGTGACAGAGTGGGCATCGTGTCAGGTGACGCTTTTGATCTTTAAATTGTCTGTGATGTCAGATTGTGGAAGATTAAGTTATATAGATCTTTAAGTCTTTGTTGTTTTGAAGTAAATTCCTGTTCGTGAAGTTTATAGATATACTGAAGTTGGCCTGTTGAATAGATTCATTTTAGTTTTTTGTATTTATACATTTATGTAGAAGTCGGGCCACATATATAGTTTTGTCTTAGGTTCTTCTGCTCTAGCAGGAACTAGATCTTAAAGTAGCAGCCGAGCAAGCCACAGTTCGTCAGTTTTACATAGGGCATAGATACTGGATTTTCAGATAGCTGCAACTTTAAGGGGTGATGTTACAACGCTTTGTGTATGTTTCTTCTGCAGCAAGATGAATTGCGACACATTCCTGCCAACTCTCACCAAGTCCTGATTCACATCTCAACTGGTCGCAACCGACAGCAGAGATCGGCTGCCAGGTAGGATACCCCACCCTCTCTACAAACTCCATTGTTCTTTATCTTGCATGAAATCATATTTGACTCCTGTAGATTAGTACAAAGAGGTATCATTAGATTGAATTTGATGTGCATGTTCTAGTTTATTATGTTTCAACTTTGACAAAATACATTTATGGTAATGTTCATGTTTTTATATAGTCCTTGCTCAAAAATTTTTTTACACTGGTTATATTATATTAGAGGAAATTGTTATTGGTGCAGGATTGGCAATATAATACTGCAGACTGAGATAAAGAGAAATTCATGGTGGCTAGGACTGGAGGGAAAAAGGTCTGAAAGGATGACATTACCATCTGTGCAAGCTGGCTGTGGATCTTGTGATATCTTCCATATTACCAGGGACTTTTGGAGCATGGGGCTTGATCTGGAAAACCATTTAACGCCTATCAGATGTTTCTCTTTGCCAGAGAGATCTGGAAAACCATTTAACACCTATCAAATGTTTCTCTTTTCCAGAGAGATCTGGAAAACCATTTAACATCTATTAGATGCTTTGTCTTTTCCAGAGATGCAGAGACTGAACTTAAGGATTTGCTGGAGTCGATGTACGGCACTCCAGGTGGAGCCAGCGACATGAGCGGACAGTGTGGAAGAGGTGCTGCCAACGATCCTGGGTGGAAGCAGGGTGGCGGCGGTACGTCGAAGCGCCGCAGACGCAGAAGGCGCTGAATGCAGCCATGGGTGTCTACGTCTACTCCAGTGTAGTTCTGCTCTTGTTTGATGATTGGACAATGGCATTGTTCAGTGTCCCAGATGAGTTCTTTGTCTGTGATTGTTCTGCATGTCCTTCACGTCGATATCCTTGAATTCGATTATTTCTGGCATTTATATATGTTATCAGTTCGGTAGGTACTACGCGTGTTTCTTCAAATGTCCGTCACTCAAAATCTCGATGTCCAACTATGTGTCCTGCTTAAGCCTCTGTTATTAGTCTTCTATTTAAGATTACCAATCTGTTGTCTTGCATTCTTTGGTTGTCAGTCATTTTAACTGCTATCTGTTCTGGAGGCTACCATTTTCAGGCATTGTACCCAGTGCTGTACTCAGAACTTTTGAGGTGAGTACACGCTGCTGTTAAAAAAAATAGACTTTTTTGGGGCCCAAAAATTCTGAGGACCTTTTTTTAAGTCATCAAAATTTTTGACGATCTTTTTTTAGTCATTGAAAGTTTTTCCGTGATTTTCGCCCGGAAACTCTTTCAAACAGCGTAAAACGCTCCACTTTCATGATTTTTTCTCTTCATAATTCGCGATTTTTGCCTGCGTGTACCCACTTGGTCTTACTGAGGTTGGTATACGCTGTATACCCGTGTGTACCCTCTTTTTTGAGGTGAGTATACGCTGTCATTTTTCCCCGGAGGTGAGTATACACCATATACCCACGCGTATACCCTTGAGTACAGCCCTGATTGCACCTGACTTTCTACTTTGGATATCATTGCTATGGATATTTTATTTGGGCATCAGTGACTACTCAATTCTCTTATCTCCAGGCAAATGGTTGTTCGGAAACATGCCTTTCTGCGGATATAATATAATCGTCAGAATTGTCTTTCTGCATATCTCTACATTTGGTTGATCCCATGGATAATGTGGCCATTTTTGCGTTTAATATACGTCCCGTCTATGATCGTGTTTCATGCTGTGACTTGATTGATGTGTGTAATGTGTATCTTGCCTTACATTGTGCTTTGGCACAACAAAGCTTTCTGCGTTTTGGTAGATTGATTAAACTTCAGTTTTGGGCAAAAATTGCTTTTGTCCACTGCTGTGATTACTAGACATTTGTGCTGTTAGATTTATCGAACGATAGTTCATCCAGTGCTTGAGAACTGAGATGCCAGGCATTAGAAGCAAGCCAAGCCCAGGCCTGATAAACATTTGCTTCACGTCTAATTTTTGTCTGGCTGATTTTATTCATTTGGACATGCCTTCTATGTTTACTTCTTGTCTGTTGTGCCATATTTTTTAATTCTAAGTTTCCAAGCATTATGTGTGTAGGATTTGGTGGGCTGGGGATAATCGTGCTCTATTTAAGATTGATGTATGCCAATAAACTTGGGTGATGTCGATAATAGCGTAGAGTGGTTGGTTGATTGGTACGTTCTGCTGAATATGAATTCATTAAACGTCCAGACTTCAATTAAGTCTTAATGAAACAGGTTTTGGCTTTAATGTGAATGTTGTCTTGAGTCCAATGCCTAAGCACACACGATGATCCTGTTATGGTGGGTTGTGATGGTGGTGATGATGATGATGATGATGATGATGATGATGATGATGATGATGATGATGATGACGATTGTTGCTATTAAGCCAAATTAGATGCCATAGGTATGCAAACATCCAGGAAACTCTCCATACGTGTGCAATTTTGCACATCACGAACGGTCTACGGTATCCATACAGAAACAATCAAAGTCGGTATTAGTAACTGCAGTATTGGGGATTGATGACTGAGGCATAGGCCGTATCCTTGGACATTGTCTAATGACGACACCAACCCTAGGCTGCTAACCGATCCTCAAAATGTCTGACCTGACCCTGACCGATCCTCACGACGCCTAACCTCACCCTAACCGACCTTCATGACGCCTAAGCTGACCCTAACCACCATATACACGGTCCCCGATACTATAATTATGCCGAATTATCGCTGATCCTCCGTCTTCCAATTTTCCTGGCATGGCCGGATGAAGAAATGTGGTGGACCTGTTTAGTTAAATTGACTATGGACCCAGCCCCCACAGATTACAGAATCACAACAAAAGAACATATAAAAGTGTAGGTTAGCTGGCGAAACTGCAGTATCGGGGACCGAAGCATACACAATATCTTAGTATAGTATATAGTATCTAATGATGACACTAACCCTCACGATGCTTAACCTGAACCTAACCGACCCTCACGACGCCTGACCTGACGACCCTAGCCGACACACACGGTCCCCGATACTGCAGTTTCGCGGGTTAGCTTTAATCATTTGTGTTATGAACATTCTATTGTGACGACATCTCTGTTTAAAAACACATAGGCCTACTACTGGGTCATTCTGTCTATGGGAAAAAATTTAATTGGATATGATGATTTCTGCTATCTTAATAATTAGTTTATGGACTTAACATTTTGTGACGAATCCTTTGTTATGCAATTTTGTTGCATCACTAACTTCCTTTTTGCATGGGCGAGTTAGGCTATTGCTAGGATAACAGACTTACTATAGGCAATATTATTACAGTAAGCCTAGGCCTACTATAATTGTGACATCTAATGGCCTTAAACACCATTGTTACGTCATTACCTATGTAGGGCCTATCAGGGCATAATATGGGTGTTCTATAGTTACGACATCTCTCTGTTTTAAAAACACATACTACGTCACTAATTCTAATTCCTAGTAGTATAAAATTAATAGAGGTTGAGTACACGTACCGGTACGCTATCGTTGACTAGATCTAGCTGTTTGCAGGTCATTAGGCCTATACTAAACACAAATATTTGCAGGGCTGTTTTTAAGGAATTTTTAGAACTGCACAATTCCTTCTTTCCCTTCCCATCCTCCATGGTAAATTACTTCCAATCGGATGACGACCTTTTTGCTAGTTTTAACTGCACAGAACTTGTGACAGAAGCACTTCTACAGCTGCACAAGTCCATTTAGAACTGCACATTTTGTGTACAACTGCACGTTAAAAAAGCCCTGAATATTTGTGAGGTGAGTAGACCTACACTGAATGTTAGGATAAGGGCAAGGACTAATTCCGTATCATGACGACCCCTCTTTGTTTTACAACTATTGTTACGTCAAATCGTCATTGGCGTTGTTCAGTTGCTAAGTCTTGCTGTTATATTAGGCTGATAGGCAGTGATGGCTTTGTAGCATCGATTTCTTAAATTAATTGGGAGGACATATCTTTGATATATAAAACGGATAAAGACTCGCGGACGGTAGCACATAAAATTATGACCAGAAGATTGTGAGAATTTTTTATACGCTTTGTTAGCAGGCTATTAAGGACATAGAAGTTCGAGTTTATAAAAGGACAAGATTGTTTCATGAAACAAAAGAAAACGCTGATTAAAAACGACTAATGAATAAAAAGAACCACTAAGTTATTATTAAAAAAGAACTGGGTTCGACTGTTTTGGTCGGGCTACCGAGCGTTGCCTATTCACAGGCGCGATCCCACTACTGCCCGACACGGGGACTTTTGCCTGCTGCGTTTCCGCCCTCGGCCGGTTCATCCCTCGTTAGACAACCTGGTGACAACCCGGGCTCCCCCAGGGCCACCATATTGATGCCAAGCTTAGTGCGGACACCCGATCGACATAGAACCTCGACCGGCAGAACCCCCGACCTCAAGCCGTCCACCAACCCCGGCCTCCAAGTAGCTGGATTACAGGAGTACGCCACGACTCCCGGCCGATAACGACGCGTTAAAACTAGTATATGAGAAATGCATGCAAAGTTTTCATTTACATTCGCTATGCGGCAGCAGCAGTTTATGGCAGGTTACTGCTCTTTATTGAGAGCACGACGATCGGTGAGTCGCCATCTAGGGAATGTTAAACCAAGCAAATGTTATAAGTATCTTCTTACTGTTGACCACTACAGTTAGGACTCCTCCATCGTTTACTAATTTCAAAGTTTAGTAAAGAGCGAATAAAACAGCTGACGATTCTTTGTTTTAAAAACGCAAGAAGTCTGAATTCAAGTCTAAAAAACAACTGGCTCGTTGTGCACAAAATCGAGTATAAAATGTCTGCGATGTTGCGAAGGTACGAACAGTTTCACGACATAAATCGATGAAAAGACGCTGATGTCGATAATGATAACTTGTGAAAGTTTTCGCCATTCTTTTAGGTAAGGGTGGACCTAGTGTAGGCCGGTCGCTGCAATGTAGCGCGGTCTGTGGTTTGACAAAGGCTATTATTCAACCTGAAAATATCGTGAGGGGGTATAGCTCAGTGGCAGAGCATTCGACTGCAGATCGAGAGGTCGCCGGTTCAACTCCGGCTGCCCCCTGTTTTACCGCAACAACCCGTCAAAGCGATGAAGTTTGGGCCTAGGCTAGTTTGAAGGTCAAGCCGACGAATAGGACATCAAAGATTGGCTGCCAATGTTGATTGATTGTTTACGTTGTACTATGTGGACTAGGCTCCTACTTAGAATAATATTAGAGTAGCCTAAACAACTGCTAACGTTTTCCGAATAGAAGTCGCGTCTTTATAACTTAACAATATTAGACTACATGTATAGGTTAGGTCTTCATTTTGGTAATCGACCAAGGGTTGAATATGTGGGACAGCACATGAGAGTAGGCCTAACTATCTTGGAAGACTTGTATGCTGATAAAATCATGATATCGAGATCGATAATCCTATTTTTGCTGTGCCCAGGATGCATCAAGCTATAGTGCGGGCCCGTGTGTAGACTTACGGTCACTTACCCTGCAAAAAGGGGACCTACAGTGGTGTGAAAAAGTTTTGCATCACCCATATATTTTGCGTTTCTATGCAACATTTCTTCTGTACCAAGTTGAATAAAGCACTGTTAAGCATGTGGGCGTTAATTAAAGGTTTTATTATTGTTTGGTTCGAGTTTATAAGCATATTTCTTTTAAATTTGACATGATGAATGTTTGTTTACCACCTCGTGACTATACCAGCCTGAGAAAGGCCATAAAGGCGTGTAACCCGTTAATGCTTGTTCTGTGCATAGTGCAATGTGCTGGGTTGAAATAACCGGTATGTGTGCTGGTAAGCCATCTTTATGATTCAGATGCATTGAAAAGACCGTTTCTGTGTGTCAGTGATGCACCAATATTTTATTGGCTAGCCCTTGTTCTTCGACACTTGTCTGCGTCGTTTCGGTATTGAGTGGACCAGCATGACGAGGCGGTCATTGGTCACAACGCGGTTCCAGGCAGCGATGAGCGATTCGATGAGCTCGCGCTTGGAAGTTGGATATCTCTTGGATATCTCCACGACTAATTTATGCCACAGATTCTCAATGAGATTGAGATACGGGGACTGGGCTGGCCAGTCCAGCGTCCCAACTTTGTTCTGTTTCTTCCAGTTGGTCACCAGTTTGGCACGATGGCATGGTGCATTGTCATTTTGAAAGAGGAACTGGCCTGGGAAGAGTTGCTGAGCTGATGGCACCATGCACTTCTGCAGTATGGCGATGCACTTGGTTGCGTTGACCATCCCATCGACGATATGCAGACGTCCGACGCCACTGGCAGCCATGCGACCCTAAACCATAACGAAAGAAAACAACGCTGGGCTGGCCTCACAGTCCCCGGATCTCAATCCAATTGAGAATCTGTGGCATAAATTAGTCGTGGAGATATCCAAGAGATATCCAACTTCCAAGCGCGAGCTCATCGAATCGCTCATCGCTGCCTGGAACCGCGTTGTGACCCATGACCGCCTCGTCATGCTGGTCCACTCAATGCCGAAACGATGCAGACAAGTGTCGAAGAACAAGGGTTGGCCATTAAAATATTGGTGCATCACTGACACACAGAAACGGTCTTTTCAATGCATCTGAATCATAAAGAGGGCTTACCAGCACACATACCGGTTATTTCATCCCAACACATTTCCCTATGAACAGAACAAGAATAGCGGGTAACAAGCCTCTATGGCCTTTTACATGCTGGTATAGTCACGAGGTGGTAAACAAACTTCCATCATGTAAAATTTAAAGAAATATGCTTACAAACTCGAACCAAACCAAAAGAAAACCTTTAATTAACGCCCACATGTTTACCAGTACATTATTCATCTTATTACAGAACAAATACAGAAAATATATGGGTGATGCAAAACTTTTTCACACCACTGTATGACAACCAGGTCGTTACTGACAGCCTGACAACCCGCCAGTTCTGTAGGCCAGAACTGTACTGGTAAATTTTGAGGTGAGTACACGCTGACCGGGCTGACCGGGAGGAAAACCCTACCTGTTCGACCCCGAAATTTCTGAAGACCTTTTTCTTAGTCATCCGGCCAAAATGCATCTTAAACAGCAGCATTTAGCCTACTAGCGTGTACGGTGTACCCTCCTTTCCCCCCGCGTATACCCTACTTTTCGAGAGGCGATGCCGTTTTTCCCCGGAGGTAAGTATACGCTGTATACCCTCGTGTACAGCCCTGCTGTAGGCCTATCTGTCTGTCATCAGCGTGATCACTTCTGCCGTAACTTATAGTCCGTTAGGCCTAGGCCTACAGTCACTTAGCTACTGCAGGAAACTTTTATTTAAAATGACTTTAAATATTAATGACGTCACAATAAAAACTTTTTATATTGTGACGTCATTGATATATATCTCACATAATATTATACTGGTTGTAACTTGTAAGTAAATTCATAATCATCATATCCGTCAACTGTAGCCGAATAATTGCGGGAACGCTGGAACGACAGTGTTCCGGTTGATTTGGTAATAAGCATGGGCGGAGTATGGTTTCCGTTCTTGGGGGGTTAAAAAAATAACTTCGACTTTGTTGGGGCGTAGACTTGGTCCAGAACGAGTGGTGACAATAATATTTTCTCAGTCCAAAAAGTTGATGACCCTCTTTTTAAGTCATTCGGTTAAAATCTTGTAAAGACCCTCATGGTGCCTAACCTAAACCCTAGCCGACACGTCGGTCCCCGATACTATAGCTATGCCAATAACATACTGATCATCATGATCAGCAGCAGCAGCAGGAATAACAATGGCATCACTAGAAGTAGCAAATATCCTTGGCTCCTCCTCCTGTGTACAGAGTGAAGAACCAGTGATGAAGAACCAGTCAAAACTGTCAGCAAATTCAACTTTTCAATGTACTTTAATTGCAATTAAAATCTTGCTCAAAAGTCATATGCTGACTTACAATGCAAAAACCGTCAAGGGCAAAGGTTAGGCTAGCATTGCCATTAGAAACTGATTTTTTTTACATACAACGACAAAGGCCACAGACAATCGAACGAAGAAGCATTGTTTAAATTCTCATTTTAGTCTAATCGGCCATTTTCAGCCCTGCAGTAGAATTTTTTGTAATGCAATATTAACAATAAACAAGATATTTTATATTTTAGCATTAATACGAGAATTAAACCATTAGATTTTTTGCGCAATAAACAAATTAAATGAAATTAATTCGTTTAAAGAATTCCAAGACAGAGAGAACTAATACAATTTCTTAAATTCACTATACATATCAAATCCTGTCCATGTCCAACCAAATTGCCAATCCGCAAATCAAAAATTGATTAAGAAGCAGTCTGGATGAATCCACTTCTTCAGTCTTACAAAGAAGAACATTTAAACAAAATAACGAGTTAAGTTATTTAAATAAATTAAGTTTGTCAGGGTTTTTCAAATTATAACGATGGTTGCACGAAGGAATTATAAAATGGCATCTGTCCGTCCGCAGTCTGAGACATCAATTCCAGAGTTCAACAATTGAAAGCAGGTCGTCAGGACAGCTTGCAACTTCCATCAAGATGTGACAATGAACGAATCGGTGCATAAAGTAGCCGCCGCTGAATACTTCTACTTCAAGTACCTACAAGAAATGTACATGGCAAACTGATACACTCTGTACTGGGGTAGAAAACTGAGATAATATCAAAGAGGATTACAGTTGAAACTTCGAAACTAGAACATCAACATTTATGCAAGCGAATCTGCTGAGGACGTCCTTTCTGCCAAAATGCCAATCATCCATCTTGAAATATATTCTATAACTTGTGTGATGATCAACCTAGGTTCGAGTCTTCTCTGTGTAAAGACTTTGAGCAATGAGCAAGTCTGATGCCTGGCCATTAGGTGGAGGTGCTTACTGGTACTAAATTCATACCGGTAATAACAATAATAACCAAATCCCATTCATCACCACCCTCCTATGAAACCCAATTTAATTCCTATCCCGTCTCTCTATCCTACCACTCTGCCCAACTGGCATTTGTCACATCCACCCATCTGTCTGTCCATCCATCTGTCACACCCATCCATCTGCCTGCCCATCCGGCATCCATCTGTCTGCCTGTCCATCTATTATCCATCCATCTGCCTGTCCATCTTGCACCCATCCATCTATCCATCCATCTGCCTGTCCATTTATCATCAATTCATCCATCTGCCTGTCCATCTTGCACCCATCCATCTATCCATCCATCTGCCTGTCCATTTATCATCAATTCATCCATCTGCCTGTCCATCTTGCACCCATCCATCTATCCATCCATCTGCCTGTCCATTTATCATCAATTCATCCATCTGCCTGTCCATCTTGCACCCATCCATCTATCCATCCATCTGCCTGTCCATTTATCATCAATTCATCCATCTGCCTGTCCATTTATCATCAATTCATCCATCTGCCTGTCCATCTTGCACCCATCCATCTATCCATCCATCTGCCTGTCCATTTATCATCAATTCATCCATCTGCCTGTCCATCTTGCACCCATCTGTCTATCCATCCATCTGCCTGTCCATTTATCATCAATTCATCCACCTGCCTGTCCATTTATCATCAATTCATCCATCTGCCTGTCCATTTATCATCAATTCATCCATCTGCCTGTCCATTTATCATCAATTCATCCATCTGCCTGTCCATTTATCATCAATTCATCCATCTGCCTGTCCATTTATCATCAATTCATCCATCTGCCTGTCCATCTTGCACCCATCTGTCTATCCATCCATCTGCCTGTCCATTTATCATCAATTCATCCACCTGCCTGTCCATTTATCATCAATTCATCCATCTGCCTGTCCATCTTGCACCCATCTGTCTGCCTGTCTATCTTGCAACCATTTGTCTGCTTGTCCATCTTGCACCCATCTGTCTGCCTGTCCATCTTGCACCCATCTATCTATCCATCCATCTGCCTGTCCATTTATCATCAATTCATCCATCTGCCTGTCCATCTTGCACCCACCTGTCTGCCTGTCCATCTTGCAGCCATCTGTTTGCCTGTTCATCTATCATTCATTCATCCATCTGCCTGCCCATCTATCATCCATCCATCCATCTGTTACATGCTGTCAGATGAACAAACTCACTTTGAAGACCAATCTGTTCGGCCAGTCATTCCGACCGCCTGCCGTGTGTTCGAAGGCTTTCCAATACTCATCGGAAAAGGATCGGCTCGCTTCCATTGCCCAATTCCACGATAATCTGCCGAAGTGAGCAAACAAATGTAAGAAACACGAATTTTAAGCACAAGTAAAACTAATGATATAATAAAATGAATTGTAAACATTGTATTTGAACATTGATAATTGAAACGGTCAGTTATGACTTACGCTGGTACAACCATGCACATTAGACAACACATCTCGCTGCAAACAACTCTTGTTTTTTTGCACTGGGAGCGCTTCTGAACGGTTCACCCTACTAGAGGCGCTTTATAAATGTTTAAATAGAATACAATACAACTGTGCACGTAACTCATTTCCAGCCAGTATTTTTTTGTTCTGTACACCAATGACAGCTATACGGTCTTTTTGTGGTGGAATGGCAGCTGGTTAGTACTCAAAAAGTGAACAATATTTGTTTAATTGTACTTAAATGTTAATCGTAATCGTAAACTTGAAACTTCTAAAGCGCTTCTCGAAAGCCAAGTGCGGGCCCTGCGGGGCACCAGCTTATTCGTGAGTTAAGAATAAAGCACAAGCTCATTCAAAGAAGTTCTGCATCAAGTCAGAGGAGGTCCTAGCTCAAATGCAATGTTAATGTATGTTGAGCAAAGAATGGTCGTGACAGACCAGAGGCACTGCAGAAGTTGTGTTGCAATCAGAATGGGTTGCATTTAGGTTGAAGGAGGAACTTAGACCTGTGCATGTTTGGATCAATCAAGACAAGATTGTCTAGTATATGTGAGGCTTCCATTCTGAATGGATAGTCTGAGAAGCAGCAGAAAGATGGCCTTTAACTTTGGACCTTAAATGGGCTTTAACTGATAATTTATAGGGCTGTTGATTTAATCGCGTTAACGCGTGCGATTAACGCGTTAAAAAAATTTGCGATTAAAAATTTTAACGCATTAATCGTATGCGTTAATTAGGTCTGATTAAAATGGAATCGGAGGCAGAAAAACTCGTTTCAAACGGAAGGCTCATACTTAAAGCTAGTGATACATTCTTTGGCAAATATGCCAAGAAAGGATTTGAGTATCATCGTAGCGATTCTTTGCTCAATTATTGTCGCCTGCATGTGAACCAAAACATGCGTTAAACGCTAACGATGAGTCGTTGACATCGGACGCATCGCATCGTCCACTAAGGTTGTTTCCTCTTTCCTCACCCCGTCAGACTACGTTTGTTGAACTTCATGAGATGACAAATGTTTACAGAAGGACAACTGAGACGAGGTTTGGCAAGAACCTCCTCTAGTGAAAAATTGTGACTAAATAATGAGTTTCCCTTGAACCGACCAATGTAAATAAACTGGTCTGCAGGGGATTTCTATCCCTATACATGGCGGGCGCAGCTTGCGCCCAGTGAAAAATAGGGGGGGAAATCAGAAGACAGCCAAAATTCACGTCGGTTGGGGGGAAGGTCGGACATGGAGGGCAGCGTTCAATCTAGGCATCACTAAAGGAAGATAGTAAAGGAAGATCCCTCCAGAAAATACTTCCTCTTTATATAAATTTGGACAAAATGGTAGGCCTAATAGTTTTTAGCAAAATGTATACACTTTATACACTTTGAGTTTTTAGTTAGGCTACTATCTGCATGTTTGAATTACATGAACTGCTATAACAGCTATAATATACCATAATAAAAATTCCCTAATACATGATTATAGTTAAGTTTTTACTATTTTAATAAATAATACAATCATATTAAAATTGAAAAAAATAATATTAGGCTAATACAAATACTATTTTGCACAACTAAATGGCTTAATTTCTCTCCAATGTTATCTTTCAAATTTCAGACAGTCAAATTTGGTCCTTGAACACTTAGTAAAGCAACATCATTATTACGTGGGCTTACAATGTTGGACCTACATTGTATTTTATTGTATTGCATTGTGCTCTAAAAATGTATGTAACGCCTCTCGAGTGCACACTGTTCAGAGGTGCAAAACATATGGCTGCCCAATTTTGGCAGCAATTCCTCCACTGAAACAGTAGAGTAATTTTGCTAGGAGGACAGCTTAAAATGCTGAAATTGCAATTATGCGGAAATCGCAAAAATTTCTTATGGGGAGGGGCACATTCCCTCCCCATACCAGGTCGGAGGTCCCTTCTCGGCGCTACACATGCTTCGGCGATCGTTTGCTGGATGCTCGTTTGACCCCCTCCAAACAAACCTTCATTCCCACACTATAGGAGGGCATGCGCTAGTTTGCATTATATTGCATACATAGAGGAAGGCCGGTCAAGAAAAGGGGGGGAAGAAAATGGATTGCGCCCGGTTGCTTAGGGGGGGATAGAAGCCCCTGCTGGTCTGCCTATGCAATTGGCTGAATAAACAATTAATCCTGATATTCAGAAAACGGTTGTCTAATTTCACATTTAGGCCTATGTCATTTTAATTAAAGGTGGCTCAAATGAAAAAATAACGGATTTTGACATTTTGAGCAGTTGACTGCTTTGAACAGTGTTTCAATTTTGTCTTTCATACAAAACTGTTCAATAAACTAAATGCAGAAATTCAATAAAAGGTTATTAAATATGTTTGCAATAGAAAGAATGCATTCAGTCTTAAAAAATTTATGCTTCAGGGGTCCTCAGAAAATAGTGAGATTAATATATTTGAAGGAAATGTAGGCTATTGCGATTAATTTGCAGTTAATTGCGATTAAAAAAATTAATCGCGCGATTAATTTCCATTAAAAATTTTAATCGAACAACAGCCCTAATAATTTATAATGGGTATCCAACCAGCAGCATTAGGATTTTTGGCATTATTCACAATATTGCAGCCTTTGGAATAAAAGGCTGTCTCTAGTGTTGTGTCATTATGAAGATGACGAAGGTCACCCTCCTCCTTGATCCAGACTTTAGACTGGTACCACCTGAAAATCACAGTGGTCGATCTAATAGATGGCTAAGACGGTCAGTTAGTTACTCACTGGCTGTATTCTTTGATGGACCTGCTCCATACGAAGGTGTATATCCTTTGTTAACTGAATTCATCTGACCAACTGAAAATGTTACAAATGCCAAACTGTTATTGGTAAAACAAAATTACATAACTCAGTGGATATCAAAAGTTATTTATAAATAAATTCTGTTGTATGCAAAATGTTATACAATACCGCAGAGCATAGGCGCAATCACGTCCTAAAAGTTGGGGGGACCATAATGAATCACGTCCTAAAAGTTGGAGGGGACCATAATAATAAAGCTAGGGGACCACTCAAAAGTTGGGGGACGTGTCCCCTGGGTCCCATAGGGTGGTTGCGCCTATGCCGCAGAGGTTAACAATGTGCAAAACTGGGGGAGGAAAATCAGCATATGCCCGTAAGTCAAATCGGAATATTGCGCTAAACGGTACAGAGTTCTACCTAGGTCTATCCATACTCATATCCCAGTTCTGTCGTAGAAATTCCTTCCAATTCCTTGTCTCAGACAAAATTCAATTACGCTGTTCCTCAACCTCCTTCTCTAATTAATCCTCTTGCAACTGATCTTGGACCTCCGCTTGGTATCTGACAATGCTTCTCTGACATGGCGCAGTGCTCGTGAATAAGCTGGCGCTCCATGCTTAGCTTTTAAGCAGTGCCATGCAATTTTGAGCCTGCGATTACGAGGGTACATATATGAAATGTTACATGCTTTTATCACTGCACATACCTCCTAGTCCCTGATTACCGTTGAGGCCTTTCAGCCAACTGGTATCACTTTCTTTCTTACCAGTTGCCAATGGTTTCATACCTGCAATCACAAAACATACCTTGATATAAGGTTCTGATGAACACTGCCTCAGGGTATCTTAGGATAGCCTGAGCCAGTACCAAGTCAGGATGAAAAGAGGAGGGATGCGTGGCGGGCTTGGAATCCATCTGGGTAAAAGAAACATGCAGCAGAAACAAAGAAAAACTTCACTCATCAAGTAGGCTAACTGGCGATGGACAGGGAGGAGTGGAAGAGGTGCATTGTCCAATTTGCAGACATCCACAAGAAGGACCAGGGATGCCACTCATAGCTTTTCCACCTAGATCTAGGTATATTTGGTCTTGTCTAGGTTTCTATGTTCTTTGGTCAGGATCTAGCTTTTTTCTCACGGCGATTTTAGACTTTTTACATAAAAATTAATTTTTTAAAACTGAAAATGCAAAAAAAAGTGAAAAAATCGAAAATTTTGGAAATTTTGACCAAAAATTGTAATTTTTGGAGCGAAAGACTAAAAAGGTCTTCAGAAATTTTTTCGGAATGAAAAGAGAGCAAATTTTAGTCATCGGACAACTAAAAAGGTCGTCAGAAATTTCAAGCCGGAAAATTGGAGAAATCTATGTATTTTACGGGAAAATCGTCAATCTAGCCTTTTCTAGCCTTTTTTCGACCGGATTTGAGTTTTTCAAAATCCAGAGTAGCATCCCTGAGAAGGACTATGGTAAGTACCAAGTCTGATCATAATGGGCACTTGTCTTCCTGCGTCTGTCTTCTGGTGTATGTCTTGTCTTTCTGTATCTGTCTTCTGGTGTCAGTGTACCTTCTGGTGTCTGTGTACCTTCTGGTGTCTGTCTTGTCTTCTGGTGTCTGTCTAGTCTTCCTGTGTCTGTCTTCTGGTGTCTGTCTTGTCTTCATTTGGATATAGTGCCACGGATAAAGTAATTTCTTACCAGGCACATATCTGGCTTTGCTCATGTAAACCTGTTTAGCCGATGACACAGATGATCGGCCAGAATTCATGCGACCTGTTGGTGGAATCTTAGGAAGTGCGTTTGACTTTGGACCAAAGGCAGAAATCCTAGAAAAATGCAAAACACAATTTAGATTTACCACAAGTTGTTTTATCAAAATTGGTCCCTGTCGAGAATTAGTTATTCATCAACTATAATCAGGCAGCATTTATTTTAAAAACGATCGCAAGAAAATTAACTAGTACCCTCCACTTGGCTTTAAATAACACCCTAGAAACTTCCGAACTAACGGTTACGATTGAATCACAGAAGATATGGTTAATACAACACAAAAAGATTATAGCCGAATTGGTTGATCACAGACCACAGACTAATATTACGGTAGATAAGGTCAACAGTACTCAAAGATTAGAATAGAGTCAAAAACGAAATAGCAATTATAGAATAGGTAACAGGTCAAGTTAATTAATAGGTAATAGGTAGAGAAAAGGTAAAGTTTTACATCGTAGAAAAGCTTAGAATATGGATTACTTAATTATAGAACACAATAATAGATAAAGTATCTGTTACCAGAGATCATCGTCCATGTTATCCATCAGAAGTTTCTTTGACTGCGTATTGTGTGCTGCTGCCGCCGCCGTTGATTTGTAAGGCTGGCGTTTCTGACTCGTGAACTTTGACCTTTTGAAAAAATATCCACGTTTTCCACAATAAACTAACTTTTAATAATTAATTTAACTCAGTGCCAGCTTATCACAAAAAACAATCTGATGCAGATTTCCAAAGCAGATGACATGATAACCGCATGATAACATGATGACATGATAACAGCATGATGACATGATAACAACATGATAACATGATAACAGCATGACATGATAACAGCATGGTAACATCGTAACAGCAGGATAACATGGATATAATATTATGATAACATCATGATACCATAACTTGATAACAGCATGATAACATAACTTTATAGCATGATAACAGCATGATAACGGCAGTTACGCAACATTCAGTGACCACTCATTAATTGTGACATGCACTCCTAAGAAACAAATCAGTCAGTCAACTTGCAATTACATGTTCCTCAACTAAAAGTTACTTTATTCAGAAAGATGTGAAGCAATAGAGCACATCTCCAATCTTAATCCTGTATTAAATAATATGCAGTCAATGGAAAATTGTTTACAGATAAGTGCTTAATAATCTCCACCAAATTGTTAGCATTAATTTTTACCAATAATAGCTCTAACGTGTTTAAATTTTATCACTCATTTCAAGCAATTTCACTCTGAATTAAACCAATTTCTGCTAATGATAAACTTGTAAAATACCTGGCAAAGATCGCCAAACAGGGAAAAATTTCTATCACAACTTAAATCTGCCACTGGTTGCGCTCTGCCAGTGCCAGTCCCAAGCCTGGATAAAGGAGGAGGGCGTCGCTAATGGTCTTTGTTACCACACAGTGACGTTAAACTGCAAACACCACCACCATAAGGTAACAGAGTAACACAGATATACTCAAACTATTATAAAAAATAAAAATAACAGATCTCTCTAACACAACTTGCCAGTTGGTGGTGCATAGGAAATTAAAAACGCCCACCTACCCTAAGAAGTCATCCTCGTCATCGTGGAATATGCTTTTCTTCTTTTCCGCTGCATTCGTGTGGTTGCTGGAGTGAGGATCGACCCCGAACTGAGGTCGCGACTTTTCCGATTTCTTTAGCAGAAGCGTTATATCAAGGTCGTCGTCCAATCCAAACAGATTCTCCTTCTTTGCTTTTCCAGAAGATGCATTTCTCTCCACTGGCTTCACTTTGTTCTTCGCCACACCAAGGTCAAAATCTTCATCATCAAAGAGACTTGACTTCTTTCCAGCAACCACAGTCGGTGGGCTGGCCTGGGCTGGAGACGGACGTTTTGCGGAATGCTTCGACCTTGAAAGGTCAAGTCCAAAATCGTCGTCGTCGAATATGCTATGTTTTTTGGTGTTCGTGGCAGCAGCGCCCTGCGGCTGAGGGTGGTTGATGGCGGACGGTTTTGGTTTAGGTTTCGTCAAAGTTGCATCAAAGTCATCCCAGTTGTCAAAGGTTTCTGCCAATGGTCCAGCTCCCCATTGCGGCTTATTTCCAATTGAAACCTTAAAGGTACAGAGTCAAAGTGCTATCTGAAAGATGTGCGCATTTAATAATTAATGGGACTAAAGTGCATATGCAGTTATGCATGTAATGCACCAATGTATGTATCCAAGCACTTCTGTAGTGTGCACAGTTAAAGAGTCGCAACGAGGCCCCTTTAACAGCACTAAAAATGTGCATTGTGAGACAAAAGTCGATACTTAGAACACTTCGAAAAGCTGATAATGAATAAAGTTTTGTTATATCATTAGATCTTGTTCTTCCTCTGGCCATCTTACAAAGTTACATCTATCTCCTATCCATATTCATTCTATTCTTACATCCATGCCAACCATGTTCAATGTCTCTTACAAAGAACAATAGAATCAGCAGACCTATTGTTTCACACCTGAAACTACACTGAAAATACATTTTTTAAATGCTTAAACTACTGACAGGTAGTATTTAGCTGGCTAGGGTAGATCTTGAGACGTTTTTGAAGGGGTGCTATATAAATGGGTGCTATTATAAATGGGTGACATATAAAGGAATAGTACTATATAAAACCTTCCAATGAATGAATGAACAAATACTTTTTGCGACGGCTTTGGATGATTAGTCGACTGAATCAGTGGCAATGCAGGTTTCGTGTCATGGTTTAAAGCAGTCGGTGAATCATTCCAGAACGTAGACTCCTTTGCAGCAGCAGCAGCAGCTGGCTGGACGGCTGCAGGTAATGGCTTTGGAGGGTCCTGGACGATGGAGGGCATGGAGGGCCTCTGCTGCGGGTGACTGGAAGCAGACGTCGTTCGACCGGCTCCCCCTAGATTCTGACCCACCAAGAAGTAGCTGTGACGTAAAGCCTAAGAGGGAAAACAAGAATAAAAACACACATAGGAATCAAACGAGTCATAGCAACCATTAAAATACCACAAAAATATATGATCCTTATTATGATAATGAGTTACAGTATGTAAGTATACAAACATTTATATAGCACCTTACGATAATTACCTTCGTATGACGGCGCTTAACAGAACCACCCGACAGTTATAAACAAGTGCGCTTTAAATGACCATGAGAATGTTTACAGTATGGATAACATTTTAATTACTAAAAAGTTAGTGAAGTAATTCACAAAAGGCAAGCATCAAGAATGATGTGCCAGGAAGTGAAGCTACAAATTCAAGTCAGTGAAAAGGCGATGATGACAACTGCAACAAACTTATAATCAAGACCGCTAAAAAAGATTTGCATAAGCTAAAAACGTTTAGATTTCTTCAGCGAGAGCCATAACAAAAACGGCTAATCACAGATTCACACCATCATAATCACACCAATGTTGCACTGTAACGGGTCTAGGCGATTGGTCATCGTACATCAATAGGCCACGCCCATCGCCACCCGTCCGAATGCGAACTGGACAGTGGACACGAACACTAGGCATTCGGTATTCAGACGCTCGGAGAATAGGCCAGAGTTACAATGCTAGATCTTATAGCTTACACGTTTCTTGTACCTTAGCTTGTCTTATAGTTTAGTAATAAACGTAACAGTAATAGTACATTACGCGTCTACTACACATTACGTTACATGATGTCAGAGACTGAACCTACGCGCTCGAGTAGATAAGCTAAGATAAATTAAAGATATGGCGATAAGCGAAGTTTAAAATTCTGTTTCGAAAAGAACAAGCAACCGAATGGCCATTTCAATTCGGCGCAGTTTTCGAGGATGGACATCCCAACTGCCGAATGAGGAGCCTGCGGCCAGCAGCCAAGCCAGTCGCTGTAAGTGCTGTGGCCAGTCAACGTTCTACCGGATAACCAGCTCAGTTCGGCGCAGTTTTCGAGGATGGACATCCCAACTGCCGAAGGAGGAGACTGCGGCCAGCAACCAAGCCAGTCGCTGTAAGTGCTGTGGCCAGTCAACGATCTACCGGATAACCAGTTCAGTCGACGCCAAGAGATACGCCCAGCAGCGGTATTGTACTCTTCGTGTTGTCGACCGACCGGTACGGGAAATCAACGCTCTATATCTTAGCCAGCAGCGGCCTACTCCAGCTCAGTCGACGCCAAGAGATACGCCCAACAGCGGTATTGTACTCTTCGTGTTGTCGACTGATCGGAACTGCAGACGTAGGCCTACGGAAAAAATCAACGTTCTAACTTAGCCAGCAGCGGCCACTCCTTTCACGATCAGATCTTCGCAGCGTATCGAATCCTGGAATTCGAGGAATCCCAGAAACTTTGAGGTAGGCCTTATGTGCAGGTAGATGCCATAAGAAGAGAGACAATTATAACCAGCTGAAGGCTGAAAAGAGATTATTATAGTATCCAGCGAAGGCTGTAGAGAGATTATTGTAGGGTGTAAACCTACGGAGATTATTGCTAACCAGCTTAAGGCTGAAGACATATTATTATAGACTTATAGTATCCAGCGAAAGGCTGATGAGATTATTGAGATTAGTGTAAACCTATACTGATGGCTGGATGCCAGTTAAGATGATTGTACAATGTACATGTATAGGATGTAAACCTATATAGAAGGCTGGACGCCACAAGATTACTGTGAGAATGTATAGGGTGTAAACCTATATAGAAGGCTGAACGCTAGCTAGATATTAGTGTTAACCAGCGAAAGGCTGAAGAAAGAAAATGAGAATGTATAGGGTGTAAACCGATAGAATGCTAAATGCCAGTGAGATTATGGTAAGAATTTCGGGTGTAAACCGCTATGGTTATGGTCTAAGCCAGTAAAGTCACTGTAAGCCAGTAGCAGGTTGTATAGTCAAAAGCCAGTAAAATTGCTGTAATAAGTGGACTGCTTGTTGACGAGTACGCTAGAGATGGCTGTTACCCAGCTACGGAATGCTACGGACGTCCATCTTGCCAACAAGGAAATCGGTCTTCTCGTCCAGCTACCATCCAAGCGGATGCCAATCCCTCTCGAGTCCACCTCGACATAAAGACAGAGACACCTGATAACCGGCAGCCATCAGATGCACGATGCTGATAAAGCCATTAACTGCGACTGACCACCCTCATCTCCTCCCCACCACCGTCGCGCCGACACCTATGCATCGCTACCCCTGGCCTGCCGATACCCAAGAGATAAAGTCATCGGTCTACAAAGAACGCTCTGTTCGGAGATTCTGTAAGTCGACGGACAAACCTTTGAACGGGCGAAGTTCACTGGGTTCACCGACCAGCGCATGAGAAAGTCATTAACTCCACGAAGGATGCGACTGTCCCTCGCCCCTTACCCCACCACCGTCGGGCCGACCCCATGCAGCGCTACGCTTGGCTAGCCGAGGCCATGAACTCCTATATTCATCCAGGCATCTTTGCCGAGGCCCAGGAGATAAAGTTATCTGGTTTCACAAGACGCTGACCAGACCGTTGAGCCATTGAGTCGACAGCTGCACCCATTGAAGTAGACAACCGAAACACCCTCCTCCGCCGTCACTCGTAAACACCTCCAGCAGCTGCGAAGACCGTTGAGCCCGATCAGCCAAAACCACCGACCGCCCGTTGGGGTACACCATCTTCATCTACACCCCTTCGTCACCCACATGCAACACCGCCCGTCACGTTTCACTCCAACAGCTGTACGGCCGTTAAACTCAGTCATCCACACATCACCGTTCACCGACCGACCGTTGGGCCCACCGTCTATCACCCCAAACCACCACTCGTAAACTCATCACCGACCGACCGTTGGGTCCCACCTGGCATCAATTTCCTTCTTCGCTCCGATCGTCGTCTCTACAAAGGCGCCCTACTCCACCACCCCGCTCGTAAAAACTGGCGTCCGAAGAGTCGATGCCCGACAGTCATTAGTCCTATATCTGTTCATCATCTGTTCATCTGTCATCACACTGCTATAGCGAAACGCGAAACATTCGAGAGAGTTTCACAAGAGACTTTCACTAGAGACTTTAACGGATTTTGTAGATTAAATAAATACATTTAGTAGGCCTAGGTTTCACGGACGTTTAAAAAGGGAAGATATGAGGATAGGATTAGGCTAGGGGGTGGGATGACATTATATAACTGACTGGGAGTAGTGACACTATAAATAGTTATGATTATCACATATAACATATATATTATATAGGCATACAGATTGGGGATTAGTAACATAGATAAAATAAACTCTTCGTAAAGAAAGGGAGATGTAACGGGTCTAGGCGATTGGTCATCGTACATCAATAGGCCACGCCCATCGCCACCCGTCCGAATGCGAACTGGACAGTGGACACGAACACTAGGCATTCGGTATTCAGACGCTCGGAGAATAGGCCAGAGTTACAATGCTAGATCTTATAGCTTACACGTTTCTTGTACCTTAGCTTGTCTTATAGTTTAGTAATAAACGTAACAGTAATAGTACATTACGCGTCTACTACACCTTACGTTACATGCACTCATTGCACTGCTGAACATGAAACTAAGAATTATGTCTAAAAAATATGTCTTGTAGCTCAACAACATTACAGTAAAATCAGCCATTTGCACTCCATGCTCACCCTCACATCAACAAACATTTATTTATTTATTTCAGAAATTTATATAGCGCCTCTTCAAGGTAGACTACTCAGAAGCGCTCCCGGCCCAACCACGGCTTGTACCTCACATTGTACCTCACCGATGCATACGTTCTTACTAGCTGGTCCAAAGCTTTGGAATTCATCTGCTTGTTCAGACTTCCTCCTAATGCCATTGAGAACTAACCTTAAAACTCGTCTGTTCTTGTTACTTACCCTCCCAAGCTAGACCTTAGGTTTCTGGCTGATCGGAATTCAACCTGGCTTCTCAATGGACCATGACTTCAAATATAGTTTAACTTAAAGCAACCCAATTCCTCGTGCCTTATGGTAATGGCAAGTACTAGAATTCATAAATTACATCATTTTAGATGAAAATAATGATGATTACCATCATTGTCGTCATCATCATCATCACTGCCACAGTCAACATAAGAAAAGGCTGGCAGCACACAATCCTATGACTCACCTGCTGACATGTCGGCCTCTTATGTGGGTCCCACATGAGCATGTCCCTCATGAGCGCAAGTCCATCTGTCCCTGAATTTGGAATGAGCTGCTTCAGAGGGGTGGCCACCATCTGCGGCCATTTAAAGTTCATGTTTGCGGCCAACTTGTGGCCCTCTGGCCATTCTGTCTGTAAACGAAAAAGCAAATGTTTCAACAACTTCAAAAAGAATTGCAGCACAAAGAAAAAAATCATCTCTAACCTTCACTCAAGATTCATGCAATTTTATCGGTATACCATCATTCAGTGATCCAATCTCTTTAACGTACATATCTGTGCAATTTAACCCGTTCTGCAGCTAATGGTCTGTAGATGACATACACTGACAACAGCTTAGCTTGGCAAAAAGTGGTGCTAAACATGAATTGAAAACAAATACATTTATATATTATTGGTAGATTTTAAGCCATAGTTTAAACGGCTCCAGAGATGGTGCATTCTTCACATGGCTGGGGGATGGCTGTCCAGGTTGATGATGATGGAAAAGATCAAGAGGCTTTACAAGACGTACAAGTCGTACATGTAAGGTAAAGTCTAAAATCTATTTTGGAATTTCGAAGGGCACTAGCCATTACTCGCCTTGGGTGCCAAAATACCTAGCAATGCGATTGTATGCACTGTATGCATCAGCTAGAAGGTCCAATGATGCAAAGGAATACAATATCGGCACCAAAGTAGAAACTCTTGACTGCAAATTAACGATATCGTGGTTGCGAAAACAACAGAATGAACAGATGGATACCTTAGAGGGAGTTCCAAGAACCGAGCATATCTTAAACAGCTCGTCAATCTCGCTACTGCCAGGAAAGAGCGGCCGAAGAGTGTACAGTTCGGCCATGATGCAACCCAACGCCCAGACATCGATTGGGGAACTGTAGTTGGTTGAACGAAGTAACACTTCAGGCGCCCGGTACCTAACAGAACGTAGAAACGTCGCAAATTTAACTGCGTCTAACAAATAATTGAGCAGAATATAATTATTATGTAAACATGACATATTTAAAAATCTGGTATTTAATCATAATGAAACATATGCACAGAGAGCGCCTCTGAGTAGATATCTTGAAGAGGCGCTATATAAATTCTCTGAATGAATGAATGAATGAATGAACTAATGAATGAATGAACAAATGAATGAATGAATGAATGAATGAATGAATGAATGAATGAATGAATGAATGAATGAATGAATGAATGAATGAATGAATATGCCTTCATTTGTCGTGCACTTTGCAATCAGTTTTCTCCATTGATTTGTTCTTTGTTATTAACTGGTATCCCAAAGCACATTTTTCCCATGGTCTCAAAACTACTTTCTTTTCTCTTGGTCTTGGTCTTTTGCACTGGGAGAATTGCTGAATGGTGTGCACTGTGAGAAACAATTTTTAAATATATAGATACAATTGATAATTTCCAAAACAGTAGAATTTGTAAGTGCATGACAAGTCAATTCTCTATATTATGACTTAATTTATCACTTCATTCAATACAATGTCCTTCTTTGCCATGGTTGACATACTTAACTAAACTTAGTATTTTAAATAATAGCATAACAGTTCTAAAATTTCTACTTTTAAAATGAACATATTGGTTAACACAAATTAAGACAAATTATTTTTCAGATGAATACTCGTAATATGTAAATACTTTTATTTAACAATTCTAAAAACTTAGTGTAACGTCTTATTAACAAGTTTAATGATTCTGCAATACGTTAATTCTCCAGATCAAACATTCACAAAATAACAGTCCAAACATATTCATGAAAGCAGAAACTACATTTTTTTAATACGTGCAACTGATAATTCAGGTTATAACTTCAACAGGTTTTTATCAAGTTCACAATGCTAAAAGCAATGAAAATTAGCTGAGATCACAGCCGCTAAACTAACCAGCGAGTTGAAACATAGTCTGTGTAGGGTGGGGCAGATCTAATTTCTCTCGCAAGACCAAAGTCGGCAATTTTCACGCATTCTGGTCCAGAGCAGAGAAGATTCTCTGGCTTAAGATCACGATGAAAATAACCTATAACGACACACAAAAGAAATCCATAATTCAAACTAATTAAGAAATATATTATCACTTTTTGTGCTGGTGGCAATCAGGACAAAAGGAGGAACTTAGAAAAGTGAATGAAGTCATTATTAACGCAGAATTAACGAATGGTTTCATTTGTTAAAATACATGCTTTCCTGTCTTCCGACACAAAGCGTGCCGTTGAATTGTTTCAAAAGTGCAAATGTGTAGTTTGAAGTTTTGAGAGAGTTTAGCTTAAGTCAACCACACACAGCTTCAATCTCAAACGGAAATTTCCTTGCCAATTCAAGTATAGTTTGCAGTGGCGGCACCAGGATTTCAGTTTGGGGGTGGGCTGAATCGCAGAGAAAATTCGGAGAAAATTTTCATTTTCATCCCCTTTTTTAGTCATCCGGTCGAGATCTCATGAAAATTTCCCACTTCCACAATTTCTGATGACCTTTTTTCTTTCTTAGTCATCCAGTCGAGATCTCATACAAATTTTCCACTTCCATCCGCCAAAATTTCTGACGACCTTTTCTTTAGTCATCCGGGGCCAAAGAAAACTTCAGTTTTACATGGAAAAAAACCCGGATGACCTTTTTTTAGGGGGGGGCTTAGCCTCCCGGATGTCCTTGTTTTGGGGAGCTTAGCCCCTAACTCCTCTAGTCGCCGCCACTGATAGTTTAAAGAAAAGTGTGCAGTTGGCATCACTGAATATTTTCGGCATGAAGCAATTAACATACGTGAACATCCACTTAAAATGCACAGTTAGTAAAGTTGCATATGATTGGCAAACCCACAGTCATAAAACAAACTTGTATTAAAACTGAATAAGTCAATCGAATTTCAATATATGTTTATACCATGTTTATGCATGAAGGCCAGCCCCTGCAAAATCTGATATGTAACGTTTCTGACAGTCGATTCCGGAAAGAGTTTATCTCTGCAAGTAGGAAACCAAACATCAATTCAGGAAAGTAAGCAAATTTTATGTAAACAGAAATTAAGCACAAACAATTATAGATTTATCAATAAATGAGTCACATGAGTCTATACACGACATGGAACTACTTAGGAATTAGTCAACAGCACAATAAAATAAAAGAAACTAAAAATAACAAGCATAACAAACTCTAACTGCTCAAGTTCATGGACTTCAATAAAGAATGTTTACTCAAGTACTCAATTATCAAAGCATAGGTCCACATGCCACATCCTTCAGAAGTTCTCTAATGGTTGCTACACGTAAAGTTCAAGTGTACATATAATTACTTTTCCTTCAAGTCAGTATATCTAATTCACACTCTCATAATAAATCTGGCTGCACTTCAAGTACTTAATCTTCTGTCACTCTAACAATAAAATTGATTGCATTTCCAATTATAATATATTGATTGGAAATCTGTGTTTTCATTCAGAAAATTATGCACTACCAAACACGACCTCACAGTGGAAAGTACCAAATATCTTCTGAATGCTACCAGTAAAGTACTCAAAATAAATCCACCAAAAATAAGCATAATGTATCACGATACAACTTCTACAAATATAATTATCTGACTTTAAAGCATAATACAACACTCTTAATTTCTACATTTTTGACTACTAAACTCTTGTACTGCTGAATGGAAGAGATTACATGAAGCAGGCCAAAGCCTAAAGTGCTCATCAACATTTGACTCCAGGCTCAAATCACGCATGGGTTATTATTTGAGTCTAAAGCTCTGGACTTGAGGCTGAAAGATGTATAGATATGCATCTGTGTAAAGTAGATAAACATGTCTTCACCTGTCTTTGGTCATCTGATACAAGTTTTCTTTCATGTATTCAAAGATGAAATACAAGACATCTCTTTCGCGAATCACCTCTTTCAGTTTGACTATGTTTGCATGGTTAAGCTTCTTTAATGCCTAGCAACACATAAAATCATAGCATGTTAGTGAGTGTGAAAATGTTGCACTGTTGCAATCATCAATTCATAAACCATCTGTGGAATCTTGCAACAAGCATTATCAACCACAGATCGCAATGTTTCTTTGACAGCGTGAAATGAACAACTTGAGTTTGAGAATAAGCTGACTAACCAGCTTACTGCTTACCCTCCAACTCAAGTTGTGCATTTTTCAGACGTGGGTTTCATGTGGCACTGAGAAATATAGAAGAAAAACACTGCACTATATTTCTACCACTACCAATACCACCATGACAACAACAATGACCATGACTACTATCACCATAGCAATCCCAAAACTGTCACTGTTACATACAGCATACAAAATGCTTTCATCTCTAATTAGTAAACTGTCAAAATGCTAATAAGCATGCATCATTAACATTCTTAGCATTAGCTCCATATGCAGCACAATTTTAATGCATGCATGGCATTGCATGCATGTACGCATGTACGCACGTACGTATGTATGAGAACCTATTAGAGATACTACTCAGAGGCGCTCCTGATTACAGCACAGAAACTGAATCAAAGTTTCATGTCGAAGCGCATGAGTGATTGAGAGTGAAGGACTTGCTCATGGTCCCAACATGGCTGCTTGAGGTGGATTCGAACCTTACGACTCCACGGTACTAAACATAGGCTACTCCTACACCACTGTGCCCAGTCTTTCACATTTATAAAATAAGCTGCAACATTTACCTTCACTTCCCTTAATTCAATGCATTCGTTCCAGTCGTAGAACTTCTTCTTCATTCTAAGATAAAGCAACAATTTTATCGTGTATTAAGTCATCAACATTATATCTATTCAGGATTCATTTGCTAGACTGGTTCAAATGAAATCGAAATTAAATCAAATTTAAGTAGGACAGCTGTTTTGAAGCCAGTTTAAGATATTCACTCAAAGTAGTGACGAACACTATCAAAGTAGTGATGAACACTATCAAAGTAGTAATGAACACTATCAAAGTAGTGATGAACACTACCTAAATCAATTTGCAAGCAGTGGCAGGTCACAATACAGCTTCTAAAAATATAATTACCTGACTTTAACATATAATGCAACACTCTTAATGTCTCCATTTTTCACTAACTCTTGTATTGCCACAGAGATGAAAGAGATTACTGATGTTCATTTCATAAACAAAAGGAATAATTCCAGCAATAAAGTAAACCTTATTTCGATAGCCACAGCTGCCACACATTCCTATTCAGCAACCATTCTCAGAAAAAAGTCAACAACTTAGTAAACTGCACCATCTGAATTTGTGATCAGTTCACACATAAATAATATAGAATTTTTTAAACTAAAACCTTCACAATACCAGAATATGAGGCCATCCACAATGAGGTTACACAATTTAGGACGATTTTTCGTCACATATGTCGTCACAAAATTCATACAATATCTAGTAACGGACCATCACAAATCGTCACAGATGTGTGACCCTATTACCCCTAGGTGTGTAAAGTCATTTATGAACGGCCCCTATACACATCGTAACACAATGCTCTATTATGATAAATATATAAGTTTCCAGAATGCTGTTACATACTTTTTGATAGCCACCTTTTCACCAGATTCGATAACATTAGCGAGAATTACACTCCCATAAGTGCCATCTCCAAGCTGCTTTATAAACTGATAGCGATCCATCTCGAAGACCGAATCCTCCCAACGGTTCAGAAGTTTTTGCCTCCGTGGTGTTTTCTATCAAAATTTCAACTGCAACTGAGAAGAAGCATCTTCCAAATTCTGTCGATCTGTCTCGATCTTCCTGGTGCCTTTTAATCTACCGTAAAATGAATGAAGCAACAATTTATTGAATATATGGAAATGAATGACACGGGTGGTTAAGGCCATAACAGGATATGGAAGGTTCAGGACACTGAAACAAAGAGTGCAGAAAAAGTGGCTAACCGGTTAGCACAACAGTTGGTGGCAATAGTGCAGCTTCTGTGACTCTGCGTACACCATGCAAGTGTGAAAAGTACAGCCACTAATATAAGTCTGTATATCTGTCAGAAAAAACCAAATGACTCAGTTCCGGGACTACAACGGAGATAGTTGATCTATATAATCCAAATGCATGTTTTCCCAATTCAGATTAAACACGCCTTCGCACTTCGATGGTGACGCGCAACCACTCTGATAAACTGAATATAATAAATCGTAATCAAAATTAAAAAATTACTTCAAAAGGCATTTACCGTCACCAATTAGCTTTGGTCCCTGCAAAATCCGATTCGTGCACTTTCAAACGAGACAATCAAAATGGAAACAAGCAACAGCAGTCTGTGCCGTAGAAGACAGAACCTGCCTGGGCCAGATTTAACGATTCAAAACGCTTGTTCTTGTTTAGAAAGAAAATGAAAATGAGGTACATGAGAAATTTTATTTGACTTGTCTATCCCGAAGGAAAATGAGTCGATGCCGTGTCAGAAAAACCTAGTATTTAATATAATTTTGATGCGTGGATCGACGTTAATAACTCAATATTGTGTTGCGATGTTGTCTCGTTAGTATTCAGAATCCAAGGACGCCAATCAACATCCGCTTGAACGAAATTTCAACTTTATTTATTTAGCGCAATTGTTCTTAATAGAAATAGAATCCATCAAGAATGAAACATTCGATACCTGTAATAAACTGTCGAATTATTACTGTCAATGAGCTTTGATGGGTATATACTGCACAAATGGAGATTAAGAGCAAGAAAATTAACGTTAGAGTAGGTTATTTATACTGAGGTTGTATAAATCACTGGTTAGGCCACAGTTGGAATACTGCATTCAGGCATGGAACCCATAACTGAAACAGGACATTGAAAAATTGGAGAAAGTGCAAAGAAGAGCTACGAAGATGATTTGGGGCTACAAAGATTTGAGCTACGAAGAGAGGTTGGAAAGGTGTGGGCTAACAACACTGGAGAGACGGAGGCGCAGAGGAGACCTTTTAGATCATTACTGGAAAGGAAGCACTAGGTTGGGAGAAATTCTTTGAATTAGCACCAAACAAAGCAACTCGGGGTCATAGGTACAAATTGTTTAAGAAGCCGAGAGGAACATTGGGACAGAAATTCTTTAGTGCTAGAGTACTGTTGTAGACAGGTGGAACGGCTTGGATGACAGCACTGTGTCGGTGGACACGGTCTCAGCGTTTAAAAGTAAGCTATGAAAATTGGGCTATTAAATGTTCCAGGTTAATCTGCAGTGGTTCTGACACAGACAGTCTTCTGAACCACTTAAAACCCATGTTCTGTTATATGTTACTGTGTATTAAGGAATTTAAGGTCACCTTGAAGGCATTTACAAAACCTGGAGATAGAAGTCAGCTGGGTCAACTGCTGCGTTTACAACTAATTTTTACATAAGACGCTGAAATAATGAGATATCACATAATTCTCAAAGTGTCAAAACCCATGTATGCCTAATTATAGGTATCTAGCCAGTAATCTAAAGGCCTATGCGTTGGTATTGCGAAGGTTCTACCGAAATAAAATAAAAATGCTGCTAGCTCACAAACAAATTACGAAGAGTTTTAGATAAAGGTCTACATTAATCTAATCTAAGTAATAAGTGATGGGTACAGCGGCGCCCGCAGGATTTTTTTCTTGTACGCACATAAATTTTCGATGGAGGGGCGAACAGGGAAAAATTTTCGTTACGCCGCTGAAAAAACTGATCAACCTAGAATTTCCCCAAAACATACTTTTCTATCCGCCGAAAAAACTGATGACCTTTTTTTTTTTTTTAGTCATCAGCCAAAAATTTCCCCAAAACATACCTTTTGTGTCATCGCGCTGTACGCACTTACCTATATGCGTACGTCTGCGTGCGCCGCTGCTGTGCGCACTTGCGTAAGTGCGTACGCCTGCGGGCGCCCCTGGATGGGTAGGTAGTTAAAGTGTAAAAAGAACTGGGTTCGACTGTTTTGGTCGGGCTACCGAGCGTTGCCTATTCACAGGCGCGATCCCACTAGTAACTGCCCGACACGGGGACTTTTGCCTGCTGCGTTTCCGCCCTCGGCCGGTTCATCCCTCGTTAGACAACCTGGTGACAACCCGGGCTCCCCCAGGGCCACCATATTGATGCCAAGCTTAGTGCGGACACCCGATCGACACAGAACCTCGACCGGCAGAACCCCCGACCTCAAGCCGTCCACCAATCCCGGCCTCCAAGTAGCTGGATTACAGGAGTACGCCACGACTCCCGGCCGGTAACGATGCGTTGAAACTCGTATAGGGCCTATATAAGAAAATGCATGCAGTTTTCATTTACATTCGCTACGCGGCAGCAGCAGTTTATGGCGGGTTTGGAGATACTCTCTGCTCTTTATTGAGCGACTAACTAGTAATAGTAACTAATAAGTTATTATTATCCATAATTTCGCATTTTTCTGAGAAGACATTAATTTCAAGGACATGCCCTTAAAACCGGTTTACTGATATGCATTATGAGCTTTTGATTGACTCCGCTCATTTAGTGTAGTCTGCATTTCATCAATAAGTTTTCAATTAGACTCATATGAATAGGCCTAGTAGGCCTAAACGGCAAAGCCCCAAACGCCAATGGTCACATCAGTAGGCCTATATGAACGGCCCGTAGGCTACGGAATTTATGACCAGAAGATTGAGAAATTTCGATACGCTTTGTTAGCAGCGGCGGCGCTAGGGGGCTAGGAAGCTTAGCCCCTATAAAAGGCAACCCGGGGGTTAAGCCCCCCTAAAAAAAACCATCCGTTTTTTATTTCTACATGCAATGATGCAAAACTGAAACATTTCCACGATTTCAGAACGGATGACTAAAAAAAGTCGTCAGAAATTTTGGCGGATGAAAATGGAAAATTTCCATGAGATTTCAACCGAATGACTTGAAAAAAGGTCGTCAGAAATTTTGGCGGATGAGAATGGAAAATTTCGTCCGCGAGGATTCAGCCCCGCAAAGCTGAAATCCTGGCGCCGCCACTTGTTAGCAGACTGTTAAGGACATAGACGTTCGAGTTTATAAAAGACAAGATTGTTTCATGAAACAAAGGAAGTCGCTGATTAAAGACGTCTGATGAATAAAAAGAACCTAGGCATAGAGTGAAAATTGCAAAAGAACTGGGTTCGACTGTTTTGGTCGGGCTACCGAGCGTTGCCTATTCACAGGCGCGATCCCACTACTGCCCGACACGGGGACTTTTGCCTGCTGCGTTTCCGCCCTCGGCCGGTTCATCCCTCGTTAGACAACCTGGTGACAACCCGGGCTCCCCCAGGGCCACCATATTGATGCCAAGCTTAGTGCGGACACCCGATCGACATAGAACCTCGACCGGCAGAACCCCCGACCTCAAGCCGTCCACCAATCCCGGCCTCCAAGTAGCTGGATTACAGGAGTACGCCACGACTCCCGGCCGATAACGATGCGTTGAAACTCGTATATATAAGAAAATGCATGCAGTTTTCATTTACATTCGCTACGCGGCAGCAGCAGTTTATGGCAGGTTTGGAGATACTCTCTGCTCTTTTTTGAGTGGACTAAATAATAGTTATTATCCATAATTTCGCATTTTAGATAGAAGACATTAATTTCAATGATATGCCCTTAAAACCGGTTTACTGCTATGTATTATGAGCTTTTGATTGACACCGTTCATTTAGTGTAGTCTGCATTTCATCAATAAGTTTTCAACTATAGTCTCATATGAATAGGCCTAGTAGGCCTAAACGGCAAAGCCCCAAACGCCAATGTCACATCAGTAGGCCTATATGAACGTAGGCTACGGAATTTGTGACCAGAGGATTGTGAGAAATTTTGATACGCTTTGTTAGCAGCGGCGGCGCTAGGGGGCTAGGAAGCTTAGCCCCCTATCAACGGCAACCCGGGGGCTAAGCCCTCCTGAAAATGACCATCCTTTTTTATTTGTACATGCAAAACTGAAACATTTCCACGATTTTAGACCGGATGACTAAAAAAAGTCGTCAGAAATTTCGGCGGATGAAAATGGAAAATTTCCATGAGATTTCTACTAGAAATCTCATGGAAATTTCGTATTCGAAATTTTCTTCCGAATGACTTGAAAAAAGGTCGTCAGAAATTTTGGCGTATGAGAATGGAAAATTTCGTCCGCGAGGATTCAGCCCCGCAAAGCTGAAATCCTGGCGCCGCCACTTGTTAGCAGACTGTTAAGGACATAGACGTTCGAGTTTATAAAAGACAAGATTGTTTCATGAAACAAAAGAAGTCGCTGATTAAAGACGTGTAGCGAATTATATTGCTTATACAGTAAACTAATCAAATTACATGTTTAATCGTTAATATAGGTAAGAGTTAAGATAATCAATTTAGACGGCGTTTCTAAGTTAATAACCGTTGGCGATTTAATCACTAGATTTCCGAGTATCTAGCGTAATAGCGAGGCGATGTCATGACAATGTTGCTATGGAAGTTACGTACACGTAAACATTCACGGTATGCAGCCAATCGCGAACGTCAAATTAACGCAACGGCTAAAATTGAAAGGAAATTAATACGTCAGAACTAAAACGGAAAAGACGTTTGATTTCCGACATGAAGGTGGTGAGAAATGGTTGGTTTGCAGAAGGCAGGCAACTATTTAAAGTTTATACCACTGTCGGGATGAATTGTCGTCGCGTTCCTAGTTGTAAAACAGGACGTGACATTTGAGTGACTTGGGAAACGGTGCAGAGAATCAAAGTTGTGGTCTCTGGCATCCGTGGGATCAGCAGTTGGGTCGAGAACAATTCGAGAGACATTTTGGTCTTGTCTGCTCTGGTCTGACCGTTGGGGTCATTCTACATATTCGAGAAGGAAATTCTCATCAGGTGGAGTGTGATATTGACGTTACGGAAGTATTGCATGTTGAAGCGATCTTGTATTCGATCTGGGTGCAATCGTCTTCGATTAACATTATCCTACGTCACTATACAGAGCACATGGTTGCATTTCATCATCGTCTTATGGTGAATCTACAAGAATTCTACTGAAGTACAGAAAAGCCGAAATACATTGCAGAACGATGAAATAGAAATCTCTTCTGTGAAATCCAGCTAAGCATTATTAGTAGAATTAAATAAGAAACGCCAACTAAGTAAATAAGATTTCATTGTGTGCTTGTAAATATTCAATGTTTGTTTAACAATATATCTTTATATCAAAATACTGGTCCTTTGATACAGATCATCATAATGTCTAGTAATCACTTCACTCCGGACCGAGTCAATATGCATTTAATAGGCTACAGTGATGGGGTTGCCCGAGTACCGGGATATTAATTAGCGGTAGTAACTGTTAATTAAAGTGAACATTACTGACATTTGAAGTCAAAGATTTAACTAGTATGATAGGAGATCTGTCATCGAACATTGCAGCATTAGGTGAAGCGTAGGCTAAACCTTATTGAACTCCGTGCGATAGTCTATAGAGTTAGACAGCAGAGTATATATCTGTTAGGCCTAAGAGGGCACACTGCAAAACAGTAATAATTATTCGAATAATAATTGTTGATAGTGAATTTTGGAGAATTTAATAGCGTGTGGCTATTTAAGTTAAACTTACTGGGACTTTAAAAAGTAAGTAAGTAAAGATGACGACTACAGATTTTGATCAATGGATTGCACTCGGGGAACGGTTGAAATTACAAGGAGAAGAATTGAAGGAATTCGTTCGAGAGAGACAGAATGAACTCCGACAGCAGAGAGCTGACGAAAGAGAAGCGGCAAAAGAAGCCAAAACTGAGGCACGAGAATTAGCCAATGAAGACAGACTTGAGCGTGAGCGCCAAGCAAATGAAGTGAGGATGGAGAGGGAAGCAAATGACGCCAGGATTGAGCGTGAGGAAAATCATAAAAGACTTGAGCGGGAAAGCCAAGCAGCTGAAGCAAAGGAGATTAGGGATAGAGACTTAGAAATTAAGAGACTTGAAGTCCAAGTGAGACTAAAAGAAATAGAGTCTAGAAATGAGCAGAACAGAGGTGAGGCCACCTATACGATGATTGGAGATGGCCAGTACCAGGGAAGCTATAGTCACAAAGGCATGAAGGACATTAAGTTTCCCGTGTTTAATGAAACGAAGGATTGTTTAGACGCATACTTGTTGCGATTTGAGAGGACATGCACTGCTTGCGAAGTGCCGGTTGAAGTTTGGTCGTTGATGCTAGCTAGGCACCTTGAAGGACGATCGTTGGAAGTCTATCAGAGGTTGTCAGCTGAGGAAGCACAAAGTTACGAGTGTCTGAAGGGACACTTGTTAAAGAGATTCCAATTAACCGAAGGCGGATACCGCAACAGGTTTAAAACAAGTAAGATGGAGCAAGGTGAGACAACTTCGAACTTCGTGCACAGATTACGAAGGTACATGCAACAATGGCTACTGCAGGCCGGATTTGAGAAAACATACGAAGGTATGGAGGACTTATTACTGAAAGACCAGTTCTTTCACACATGCAGCAGCGAGTTGAGAATGTTTATCAAGGAGAAAGGGAAGACCAGTTTGAGCGAGATGTTGTCGTGTGCGGAGTCATATATTGAGGCGCATGGCTATAAGTATGCTGAGAATACTGTGAAGCCAGCGATGAAATTCCAGAACGACAGAGGTAATGCTCGAACACTTGAGGATAAATCAAAGGAGCGATTTACGAGTAATGTAAACAGGGGTAGAGGTGATGCGAGACCGAACAGGGAGATGAATCACAGTGGGAATTTTAACAGAGGATTCAGTAGAGAGAGAGAGCAGGCGGCAGAACACAAAGTAATTTGTTTTATTTGTGGAAAAGGTGGGCACAAGGCATTTGAATGTGTGCATAAACAAAAGGGAGTTGTTAAACACACAGCAGCAGCGGTAATGGTTTACGAGAACCGTGCGTATAAAGTAGCCCAAGAGCGAGAGATCGCAAGACCGCGTGAAATTAATGAAACAATGGAACGAAAGGAAGAGAAGAAGAGAGATGTAGAATTACCGATGCATATGGCAGCAAGTGCCATGGTAACGGAGAGGAAAGATGGTTGTATCGATTTGGAAAGTCGGAACGAGTGTCAAGTAAAAGTAAATGGCGTGAGTGCGAGCTGTCTTTATGACTCAGGCTCGAGCACATGCATCGTCAAGAGGTCATTGATCAGAGATAGTGATCTAACGGGAAAAGAAGCGCACTGTATTTTAGTAGACGGAAGTCTGAGATGTTTTCCCGTGGCTAAGATAAATATTGAGAGTGAGCACTTTACTGGAAATGTCGAAGCAATGGTCATGGAGGAACCAATAATACCCGTAATCATTGGAAGAATGAAAGGATTAAAATTTCTAGTAGGGAATGAAACTCCAGATGAGACTATCTACAATGATAAAGACGAAGTGAAGGTTACTGCGAATAAAAAGGAGATCGTAGAAACAGTTGAGAATATAGTGACAATCAAGAGAACTGTGAGTGATGAATCACAAAGACGAAAAACGAAGGAGAAAGTACGATTCGAATGTGACGTCATGAGCGATGTAAATGACGAAGTAGTAAGTGACGTCATAGAGAATGATGACGTACGCGAAACGATGGCAGCAGTTGAAACAAAAGCGGAGGCAAAGAAGGTAGTGAAGTACAAACCACTGCACGTAACTGAAATGCCGAATTTAAACATAACGACGAAAGAGATTCAAGAATTACAGAGTATAGACGAAACATTGAAGAAGTGCTGGAACAAAGCATTAGGCGGGAACGGAGAGGATAATAGAACAGATGAGGTTCTATATAAGAAGAAGAATGGTTTGTTGTATAAACCAAAGGTAAAGAAGAGTTTCAAAGGTGAACCGTTGGAATTAATAGAAACTCAAGATAGATATATGATCACAGGTGATAGATGTGAATCAAGTAGTGTTAATGAGAATAAGAAGAGAAATAGGAGGCAGCAAGTTGATTGGGAGAATAATGAGAATAATTACAGGAGATGTGAGAACCAGTCTAAGAGACAAAATGGATGGAGGTATAGAAGAGATACCGATGATAATGAAGTGAATAGGAGAAATGTGAATTGGAACGAGAGATATGTGAACCGTGACAAAAGGAGAAATTATAGACAAAGGTCTAGAGAGTTCAACAGGAACAATGGAGTAGACAGTGATAGGTCTAGTAGATTAAATTGGAGATGCAGAGGTGAAAGAGACATAGCTGAGACAAAGGGAAGATATTGGGAGAATAAACCATGGTATAGAAAGGCCTATGGTAATGAGTCTGTAAGAAAACAGAGAGAAACAGGTGAAGTGCACTATAATGAGAGTAGATGGAGAGGAAGAACATGGAATGACAAGAAGAGGTCATATCCTAAAAGTGTTATTAATGAAAGAGAGAATAGTAATGACTTTAGTAGAGGAACTGAGTCATTGGAAGAAGTAAGATGGAAGTCTTGCGGAAATTTAAATATGTTCAGTTGCAAGGAAGGACGTACTAGAGATTCAGAAATGAGAAATGGAAGTACATTGAACTGGAAAAGGAGAATGGTTGATAGTAAAATAAGGAACTCATGTGTGGACCCGACAAGTGGTCAAGACAAGAAAAGAAGAGCTGTAGACATGAGTTGGTAGATGTATCCATAGGTGGGATAATTAGTTAAGATGGATGTAAATAAAGTACAATGTGAATTTGAGTTGTTCAATTAGAAAGTTATATAGGTGATTGAGTAGTTAAGAAGTGAAACAGAAATTAATTGGTGTAGTAATTTGTCGTTTGTTGAGTGTATCGGTTATCCAAACACTTATGCTGATACAGAGTTAATTTGAGAAATGAGATGATGAGGTTATAGTTAAGATTTAAAAAAAAAGCTGACGAGACTTGTGTTGAGATGAGAGTGAGTCATCAATGGAAATAAATATTAAGTAGATGAGTTCTATTTAGTGAAGTTAGATGCAAATTTATAAAGTATTATAATTTTAGAAGCACTATGACAGGAATGAGGACAGGCAGAATGGATGTCGAAACAGCGGCGTATATATCTGCGATAGTTCATGATGGAAAGGAAGGTGAAGACGAGGAAGAGGATATCTTGAATTTGTATGTAAGCAAACAGATGCATCTGGAAAGGGAATTGGATGTGTACTTATGCAACAGTATAGTGGAGTGAATCACCCGATTGCATATGCAAGTCGGAAGTTGTTAAAAAGAGAGAGGAGATACTCAGTTGAGGAGAGAGAATGTTTAGCAATTATGTGGGGAGTGAGTAGATTTGACAGATACTTGTGTGGAAGAGAGTTTGTGATAGAGACGGACCACTGTGGACTACAGTACATGAAAGAAGGAAGAATGAGGAATGCAAGGGTCATGAGATGGAGTCTAGCCCTGCAAAATTATTCTTTTACCATACGTTACATTAAGGGATGTAATAATGTGATGTATGATTATTTAAGTAGAGGATTGGCCTATTAACTAAATGGGTCCTTACTAAATAAATGTAGATACATAGATTAGTTATATTCAAGTTGAGTTGTATTGTTTGTAAGGTAGAATAAGGTAATTGATAGTTGATTAGTTGATGTATAAGTAGGTGAGTTTGGAAAGCCTGAGTACAGTCTTTTAAAGAGGGGGCATTTGTAGCGAATTATATTGCTTATACAGTAAACTAATCAAATTACATGTTTAATCGTTAATATAGGTAAGAGTTAAGATAATCAATTTAGACGGCGTTTCTAAGTTAATAACCGTTGGCGATTTAATCACTAGATTTCCGAGTATCTAGCGTAATAGCTAGGCGATGTCATGACAATGTTGCTATGGAAGTTATGTCCACGTAAACATTCACGGTATGCAGCCAATCGCGAACGTCAAATTAACGCAACGGCTAAAATTGAAAGGAAATTAATACGTCAGAACTAAAACGGAAAAGACGTTTGATTTCCGACATGAAGGTGGTGAGAAATGGTTGGTTTGCAGAAGGCAGGCAACTATTTAAAGTTTATACCACTGTCGGGATGAATTGTCGTCGCGTTCCTAGTTGTAAAACAGGACGTGACATTTGAGTGACTTGGGAAACGGTGCAGAGAATCAAAGTTGTGGTCTCTGGCATCCGTGGGATCAGCAGTTGGGTCGAGAACAATTCGAGAGACATTTGAATTGCGTGTTTGAGAGACAATTTTGGTCTTGTCTGCTCTGGTCTGACCGTTGGGGTCATTCTACATATTCGAGAAGGAAATTCTCATCTGGTGGAGTGTGATATTGACGTTACGGAAGTATTGCATGTTGAAGCGATCTTGTATTCGATCTGGGTGCAATCGTCTTCGATTAACATTATCCTACGTCACTATACAGAGCACATGGTTGCATTTCATCATCGTCTTATGGTGAATCTACAAGAATTCTACTGAAGTACAGAAAAGCCGAAATACATTGCAGAACGATGAAATAGAAATCTCTTCTGTGAAATCCAGCTAAGCATTATTAGTAGAATTAAATAAGAAACGCCAACTAAGTAAATAAGATTTCATTGTGTGCTTGTAAATATTCAATGTTTGTTTAACAATATATCTTTATATCAAAATACTGGTCCTTTGATACAGATCATCATAATGTCTAGTAATCACTTCACTCCGGACCGAGTCAATATGCATTTAATAGGCTACAGACGTCTGATGAATAAAAAGAACCTAGGCATAGAGTGAAAATTGCAAAAGAACTGGGTTCGACTGTTTTGGTCGGGCTACCGAGCGTTGCCTATTCACAGGCGCGATCCCACTACTGCCCGACACGGGGACTTTTGCCTGCTGCGTTTCCGCCCTCGGCCGGTTCATCCCTCGTTAGACAACCTGGCGACAACCCGGGCTCCCCCATGGCCACCATATTGATGCCAAGCTTAGTGCGGACACCCGATCGACATAGAACCTCGACCGGCAGAACCCCCGACCTCAAGCCGTCCACCAATCCCGGCCTCCAAGTAGCTGGATTACAGGAGTACGCCACGACTCCCGGCCGGTAACGATGCGTTGAAACTCGTATATATAAGAAAATGCATGCAGTTTTCATTTACATTCGCTACGCGGCAGCAGCAGTTTATGGCAGGTTTGGAGATACTCTCTGCTCTTTTTTGAGTGGACTAAATAATAGTTATTATCCATAATTTCGCATTTTAGATAGAAGACATTAATTTCAATGATATGCCCTTAAAACCGGTTTACTGCTATGTATTATGAGCTTTTGATTGACACCGTTCATTTAGTGTAGTCTGCATTTCATCAATAAGTTTTCAACTATAGTCTCATATGAATAGGCCTAGTAGGCCTAAACGGCAAAGCCCCAAACGCCAATGTCACATCAGTAGGCCTATATGAACGTAGGCTACGGAATTTATGACCAGAGGATTGTGAGAAATTTTGATACGCTTTGTTAGCAGCGGCGGCGCTAGGGGGCTAGGAAGCTTAGCCCCCTATCAACGGCAACCCGGGGGCTAAGCCCTCCTGAAAATGACCATCCTTTTTTATTTGTACATGCAAAACTGAATCATTTCCACGATTTTAGACCGGATGACTAAAAAAAGTCGTCAGAAATTTCGGCGGATGAAAATGGAAAATTTCCATGAGATTTCTACTAGAAATCTCATGGAAATTTCGTATTCGAAATTTTCTACCGAATGACTTGGAAAAAAGGTCGTCAGAAATTTTGGCGGATGAGAATGGAAAATTTCGTCCGCGAGGATTCAGCCCCGCAATGCTGAAATCCTGGCGCCGCCACTTGTTAGCAGACTGTTGTAAAGGACCAGCCCTTAGCTCACGTGCCACGTGATACGGCCAAACGGTATAGTGGAAACCGCCGAGATTTAGCGGGCGCCAATTAATTACCCATAGCGACCGACTGATAGTTAACGCTTTAAGATTAAGATCTTCCCTTTTTCTGGTTGCGTTCTGTAATGGCTGACACGTTGTCATATGGCCGGTTTTAGTAATTTTAGTTGAATCGGACAGTTTGTTTGCGATTTTACTTTAATGATAATACACTGCGAGTGGTGATTAAGTTTGCGAATCTTTGTGTGTTGTTTGTTGGTGAACTGATGCAAGATAAAATGGCAACCCAACAAAAACATTCCTCCCATGATTCAACCCTTAATACTGCCCACGTGTACTCGAACATTAATAACTCCGCCTGCGATCGAGCAGAAGACGCATTCACACAGGATCCGAGGGAAACTATAATTACAACCGCGGCGGACGACGAGACCCGAGCGGATGCCCTAGTAGGACTCATGCAGTTGTGGCACGCTAGCGTGGTGTCAGGCCAATTAGAAGCAGACTACGGCAGGGAGCAGTCGGACCCAGCCCGACCCCTGGCGGCGGGCGTTCTCGGACAGAGAACCGGCGACGATATGTCCTTTATTCCACTCGAGCGGCGTCCTGGTAGAATAACCGCTAACTCTGAAATATACGACTCCTATTCAATGAACCATTCCGTTTTGCAACCTATTCCGAATTCTGACTCTCTAGGTTATCAAGCTACAACGCCTCTTCATAATCATCCATCCATTGCTCCCTCGGCGTCCCCCTTCGATGAGATAGCGACGACATCAAGGGGGCAAAAGTTTACAAGTGATTCCAGAAGTGTGGGGTGTGTTGAAATGGATGAAACAGGACAGCCCAAACTTACAAGTGATTTCAGAAGTTGGAGATTGCGCTTAAAAGATGATGAAGAGAATGAAAGGTGTTCGAGAGTTGATAATGAGACCAGAGACGAAATAGAGAAACGGAAAGATGAAAGGAGAGGCGAGATATTAAGAGGCAGTGAAGTGAAGAAAAGGAGTCTATGTCAACAAGAGTACGCAAGGGGAATGGAAGAAGTTGATGGAACTAGCATTAATTCTTCACGACTAAAGAAGAACACGACGACGACCCAGACTGGACAATTGCAAGACCTTTTAGCACCACTACAAGAACTGTGTAGGCATCTCAGTGAGATTTGCGAGCAGAGTGGAAAAAGTGTAAGCAATGGTCCTGGGCTGTGCACGGAAGTCGGACAAACGTTAAGTCGTCCCTTGGTGACCAGTCCGTTAGAAACTCGTCCAGTGATTTTAGTTGAAGGCGATAGGTTGAGATATAAGCCGACCATCGAACCGAAATCATGTACGGAGGATGAAACGAAGAAGCAACCAAGAGACAGACACAAGCAGTGGCTGAAACTAGAGAAATTTGATGGTCAAACGCCTCTGGAAGCGTTTCTAGTCAAGTTTGAGATCTGTTCGAGACAGAATGGATGGGACGAGGACGAAAAGGTGAACCAATTGATGTGTGCCATGGTAGGACCAGCAGCGCATCTGTTGTGGGAATTTCACGCCTCAGGTCTGTCATCCTCGAGCGATCTGATAAAGCGACTTAGGAGCAGATATGGATGTTCGGACCAGACAACATTATATCGTACGCAACTTCGTGCGCGAAAACAGAGAAAAGAAGAGTCTTGCAAGAATTAGCGCAAGACATCCGACGCCTGATGGTGCTGGCCTATGCTGGTCCGCCCACGGAGATGAGTGAGATGGTCGCCATCGATGCATTCCTCGACGCAATAGACGACTCCGAGCTTGCCCTATGCGTGAGAGACCGCGAACCGACTAACCTCGAAGCAGCGTGCAGATGTGCTATTCGACTAGAGGCGAATCGAGCAACTCGAGGTAGAACTGGAGACCATGAGCGTAGATCGGGACGAATCCAAGCGATCCGAACAGATGACAGTTCTAGCGAAGAATTGCTTCGTAGATTGTCGGAGCAAATGGCTAACATGGAACAGCGTCAACTGCAGATGGAACAGTGGTGGTGTGGGCCAACGTTGCAAGCATCTGACGGAAGGGAAAGACACTCGGTAGAACCTCGATATGTGCCGATGGAAAATCGACAGAGATCGGAGGGAGGAACGAGAAACAATTTAGAGACGCAAGGTCGAAGGAATCGACGAAGTGGTGGTCGGTGCTTTCTCTGCTTGCAGCCAGGACATTTCCGGAAAGACTGTCCACAAGCAAGGACAGACGTACAAGGTCAAGAAGAAGGAGAAAGGATAGCTAACGCAAGATATATCCAAGGAAGTACTAACGCGTACTTGCCACTTCGGATAAATGGGCGCAAGATCCTCGCTCTGATTGACACAGGAAGCGAGATGTCGTTAATTCCTGCTTCGTTAGTACGTCTTCAAGACATGCGAGAATCGCGACAGCTCCTGAACGCGGCCAATGGCACCAGCATTCGTGTGCTGGGTGAGATTATGGTGCAAGGTGAAATCGCAGGGCAGATCTTCCAGATTCCGTGCCTCGTCACCGAGCAGCTGAGCGAGATGATTCTGGGACTCAATTGGCTAGAACAGCAGAACGCGAGTTGGAATTTCCGCGAGCGATCAATTCAACTACGGGGACGAGGTTACGCACTGTCTCGTGCAACCGGAATTGCGCGGTGTAGAAAAATTGCGTTGGCAAGAACTGTTAAGGTGCCACCTATGAGCGAATTGGATGTGGAGGTGTTTGCTGTTCTTCCCAACATGAAGGACGACCCTCGACTCTGGGCCGTACAGTCGGAAGTGCTGGAATCTGGTATTCTAGTAGCCAGTACGCTGCTACCGGGTCGGGCCACAGATCTACTGGCCAGAGTGATGAATCCAACGAGTCAAACGATTCGTTTGAAAGTAGGCAGCCAATGGAACCTAGAGGAGGTTCAGCTAAAGGAGTCGAAATCCGAGGACGACCGAAAAAACCGACCGGCCATGGTGAACCGAACCACAGAAGTCGACGCGGTTAGCGATCCAGACAGTCTGCTGTCCCCTCTATGGCAGAGCGTGTCTGACGACGTTCCGCAAGAGGCTAGAGATCGGCTGAGAAAGATTGTGCTGGATAATCGTCAGGCTTTCTCGTCGGGAGACTGGGACATGGGATACACCGAAGTGATTAGACATGAAATTGATACTGGGAACGAGACCCCGGTGCGACAACCCCTGCGACGCCAGCCCCTGACCTTGTTGCCAGAGATCGATGCCCAGGTGGAGACGATGTTGCAACAAGGCCTCATAGAACCATCCGCGTCGGAGTGGGCCATCAATGTGGTCATGGTTACCAAGAAAGATGGCACTGCCAGGTTCTGTGTAGACTACCGCGCGGTGAACCTAAAGACCAGAAAGGACGCGTACCCTCTGCCGCTGATCAGCGAGAGCATCGATGCCCTCGGCGACGCCAAGTGTTTCAGCACGTTCGATCTTCGAGCCGGTTACCACCAATTAGCTGTGCACCCTCGCGACAAACATAAAACTGCCTTCGTGACTCGAAGAGGTAGCTTTCAATTTCGTGTACTGCCATTTGGGCTGTGCAACAGTCCTGCGTCATTCTCTCGCATGATGAACTTAGTCATGGCCGGTTTGAACTTCTCCATATGTCTAATCTACTTGGACGACATCATTGTCTTTGCCAAAGACATTGAGACTCACCTAGATCGGTTGGAGCAAATTTTACAAAGACTCACGAAGGAGAACCTTAAGTTAAAACCGACCAAGTGTCACTTGCTCCAGACCAGTGTGACGTTCTTGGGTCATGTTATCAGTGCACAAGGAGTGGCCACTGATCCATCCAAAGTACAAGCAGTACGAGAATGGCCGACCCCGAGGAACCTGAAAGAAGTCCGATCATTCGTCGGGTTATGCTCCTACTACCGGCGATTCGTACCGGACTTTGCGAAAATTGCCCGACCCTTGCACAAGCTGACGCGGAAGGGTCAACCGTTTTGTTGGACCGGCGAGTGTGAGACCGCCTTCGCAGACTTGAAGGAGAAGTTAACTGATGCCCCCGTGTTGGCGCCGCCTAGGGATGAAGGCATGTTCATCCTTGATACGGACGCGTCGGGAGATTCGATAGGAGCTGTGCTCGCGCAACTACAAGAGAACCAGGAGCGAGTAATCAGCTATGGTAGTCGGCTCTGCTCGGCAGCAGAGAGGAACTATGATGTTACGAGGCGGGAACTTCTTGCGATCATCTACTACCTCAAGAATTTCCGACCATACCTGCTTGGACGTCGGTTCCTGTTGAGGACAGACCATTCTGCCTTACAGTGGTTGCGGCGCACACCCCTGCCTATCGGTCAACAAGCCCGGTGGCTGACTACCATTGAGGAGTTCGATTTCGAGATCCAGCACCGAGCCGGCTCCGCGCACCTCAACGCTGACGCCCTCTCGCGGCGACCGCACCACGTGGAGATGGTACGAACTGCGCGAATTCCTCCCCAACCTGAAGAATCCCTTCCAGCTGACTGGGATATAGAGACTTTAAAGAAAGAGCAAGGCGACGACCCGGATCTCGGATGGGTAGTGGCGCAGCTTCGTGCGTCCAAAGACCCACCGCCGCCCGAAGTAGTTCGTCCCCTAAGCGGAACGATTAAGATACTAGTGTCGCAGTGGCCGCAGCTCGTTCTCCGAAATGACCTGCTCCACCGAACCTGGTTAACTGTCGGTTCGGGAGAGATCGAACGATGGCAGCTCGTACCTCCGCCCAGTCGACGGGTAGACCTGATTCGTTTGGCTCATCGCGGAATGACCGGAGGACACCTGGGACTGAGGCGAATGTCTACGCAGCTGAGCAATCGCGTATACTGGCCGCTTTGGAAGGACGACGTGCAACGCGAACTGCTCCGCTGTACCGAATGTTCGAGGTACCGTCGCGAGAAACCCCCCCAGCAAGGACTTCTGCAAGACATGAGAATTGGGGAGCCGATGGATCGACTTGGGATCGACATCACTGGACCACACCCAGTGTCCAGCGCTGGCCACAAGTACATCCTGACGGTGATTGACCATTTCTCACGCTGGGCAGAAGCGTTCCCTATCCGGAACCAGGAGGCTGGAACCGTCGCGAAAGTACTTTGCGACCAGTTCTTTCCACGCTATGGTTGTCCGCGTCAAATCCTCTCCGACCAAGGCCCGTGCTTCGAATCGCACCTCTTCCAAGATTTGTGCCGCCGCCTGGAGATCGATAAGATTCGGACCTCGGCATACAAACCAAGTACTAACGGGATGGTGGAAAGATTCCATCGGACACTGAACAGTATGCTGGGTAAAGTGGTATCGCAACGTCAGAAGGACTGGGACATCCTCTTACCTGGAGTGATGGCTGCGTACCGTGCCACCAAGCATTCGGGTACGGGATTCAGCCCCAACCTGCTGTTTATGGGACGAGAAGTCATCGCGCCCATCGACCTAGTCCTTAGCGATGGCTCGGCAATGGAACTCAGCGACCAAACAGTGGACGAGTTTGTGGACCAACGACTGCACCGGATGCAGGACACATATCGACTGGTGAGAACTCACTTCCAGCAGGTCGCGCAGCATCGGACTGCCCGATACAACCTTCGAGTTCGACCCGCAACTTTCGAACCTGGCCAATGGGTATGGTACTACTGTCCTCGTCGACACACCGGTATCAAGACCAAGTGGGCCAAGTTCTACGAAGGACCGTACAAAGTTCTGGAGCGCGTCGGACCCGTACTCTACCGAATACAGAAGTCGACCCGTGCCCAGCCGAAGTTGGTTTATGTGGACAAACTGAAAAACTTTGGGGGAGACTGTCCGAAGGACTGGGATATGCCGATCTCGAACGATGTTACTGATCGAGACGAACTTTTGGGACTTGACGAACTTGTCCGAGACGAGGAACTGAACTCTGTCCCCAGACCAACCCGTCCCCATGTTCTTCCTGTTCGGTTTCGTTTATAAACCACGCCCTGACCAGTTATTCACCGTTGTGAAAAACGTATTATTCACCGTTGTGAAACCGTGTTGGTGATGTCAATCACCTAGATAAGTGTTTGTGTTGCCCGAACCCGAACTTCTGATTAAAGGATTGTGCAAGGAAACAGACGACCCTGGGTCGTGCGATAGTTAATCATGTAGCAGGCTAAGGATGATTCTACTGTTTCGTGTTAGTTTGTTTCTGCATTCTGTTGGAGCGCTTTGTTACAGTTGCGTTATAACATTGGGTGCATGGGTAGGAACAGTCGGTGACCCTGTAGTCCAAATTTACATTTGCCGGATGCTTTAGGCCCGAGGTGTGGAAATTTGTAGAGGGGTTGACCGTTGTTTGAATGGTTCATCTACTGTTTGTTTTTCCCGGGTTTCACCATTTGGGTAGGCGGAACCAGTAGTCCAGATTTACATTTGCCGGATGCTGTATTTTGATATAGGCCCGAGGTATGGAAATTTGTAGAGGGGTTGACCGTTGTTTGAATGGTCCAGTACCGTTTGTTGGTTTCCCCGTGGTTTCACCACTTGAGTAGGTGGGGGAGAGTGTAAAGGACCAGCCCTTAGCTCACGTGCCACGTGATACGGCCAAACGGTATAGTGGAAACCGCCGAGATTTAGCGGGCGCCAATTAATTACCCATAGCGACCGACTGATAGTTAACGCTTTAAGATTAAGATCTTCCCTTTTTCTGGTTGCGTTCTGTAATGGCTGACACGTTGTCATATGGCCGGTTTTAGTAATTTTAGTTGAATCGGACAGTTTGTTTGCGATTTTACTTTAATGATAATACACTGCGAGTGGTGATTAAGTTTGCGAATCTTTGTGTGTTGTTTGTTGGTGAACTGATGCAAGATAAAATGGCAACCCAACAAAAACATTCCTCCCATGATTCAACCCTTAATACTGCCCACGTGTACTCGAACATTAATAACTCCGCCTGCGATCGAGCAGAAGACGCATTCACACAGGATCCGAGGGAAACTATAATTACAACCGCGGCGGACGACGAGACCCGAGCGGATGCCCTAGTAGGACTCATGCAGTTGTGGCACGCTAGCGTGGTGTCAGGCCAATTAGAAGCAGACTACGGCAGGGAGCAGTCGGACCCAGCCCGACCCCTGGCGGCGGGCGTTCTCGGACAGAGAACCGGCGACGATATGTCCTTTATTCCACTCGAGCGGCGTCCTGGTAGAATAACCGCTAACTCTGAAATATACGACTCCTATTCAATGAACCATTCCGTTTTGCAACCTATTCCGAATTCTGACTCTCTAGGTTATCAAGCTACAACGCCTCTTCATAATCATCCATCCATTGCTCCCTCGGCGTCCCCCTTCGATGAGATAGCGACGACATCAAGGGGGCAAAAGTTTACACTGTTAAGGACATAGACGTTCGAGTTTATTAAAGACAAGATTGTTTCATGAAACAAAAGAAGTCGCTGATTAAAGACGTCTGATGAATAAAAAGAAACTAGGCATAGAGTGAAAATTGCAAAAGAACTGGGTTCGACTGTTTTGGTCGGGCTACCGAGCGTTGCCTATTCACAGGCGCGATCCCACTACTGCCCGACACGGGGACTTTTGCCTGCTGCGTTTCCGCCCTCGGCCGGTTCATCCCTCGTTAGACAACCTGGCGACAACCCGGGCTCCCCCAGGGCCACCATATTGATGCCAAGCTTAGTGCGGACACCCGATCGACATAGAACCTCGACCGGCAGAACCCCCGACCTCAAGCCGTCCACCAATCCCGGCCTCCAAGTAGCTGGATTACAGGAGTACGGCACGACTCCCGGCCGGTAACGATGCGTTGAAACTCGTATATATAAGAAAATGCATGGTTTTCATTTACATTCGCTATGTGGCAGCAGACTGCCATCACCGAGTGGAAGTCAATTGCATAACATCTACAAGATCAGATCTAGAGGTCTGTCCTCTAGTGACGACGTTCGTAAAAATCGTGGTTTGAGTTCCCTTGCCACAGATGTATGCACAACTATGATCTCTCGTAAACCTGTTTAGTGGAGGCTATCAGAATCATAGACAAGTTGAAGTTGGAGGGGAGATAGAGGACCCATCGGTGAAGGACTTTTAGGCTATAATTACCAGGTATTCGCTGCAAGTCACTCATCTGGGTCGACCCTCTATTAGCAAGTAGCTGTCAGGTCCTCATGTTGGGGTTAAGGTTAGAATTGCAGAAATAATTGCAAATTTGACAAATTGCATTGTTGCCTGCATTGAAGTCACAGTCCATACTCCACAGTGCAATGTCCTTTCAAACTAAACCTAACACAGTAGTACTGGTCAATATAATGGATCACCTTTCATATCATCATTGCACACACAGATTATGTCATCCGCACAAATGCACAGAAGAAGTCACCATAGGTAGTGAGCTTGCTCATTTAAATGTACTACTATCTTATAGTTCTCACACTGTTATGAATCACTTCTAGTTGGCAGATAAATTTCCCAGAACACTCTTATAAGGATCAAAGCAGTTGGGGTCCGTCCATAAATGACGTCATGCACCCAATAGGCTATACTGCTATAGGAGGGAAAGGGCACAGTGACCGTCACACATGTGTGACGATATGTGATGCTCCATAACTAGACAACATGGATTTTGTGTTGACGCGTGATGAAGGCAAGCCCCTTGCTTACTGTCTGTCTCCAGAAATGACAAGCTGCTCTTTTGAGAATCTTTTGCATTTTAATAGCAAGATTGGCGATCCTTCCTGATGGGTCTCATAACAGAACTTATTCTTGGGGCCTCAAAAGCTAAAAAAGGTTATTCAAATTTTTAGTTTGGTCCGTGGGAATTTTTTACCTCAACTCATAGATCAATCATTAAATTCACTATCTTTATAGAAATGTCATATATACTTCTTATTTGAATCCAACAATCACACACATAGTTACTTCTAAGCTGTAAAAATTTAATGGCAAATTAAACAGATCGATTTAGGTAAATTAAACAGATCTCATGAGACAATGTTTATGGCCGTTTCTTTATAAGTAAGTTATTCTGATATTTACACACAGACAAAATTTCAAGACCTATACATTTACACAATTTGGCCAGAGTACATTGACTGGTCTCCTTCAACGTTACGTTCTCATTTCGTCTGAAAATTTTGAACAGCAAGATATGTTGCGTACAGAAAATGCACATGGCAAAAGTCGTATCGAGAATATTTGTTGGCTTCGACTTCGTAAAAAACAGATTAATTATCCCTGTCGTCTTGGGTCGGATAGATCAGTGACGAGGTGATCACCATTCCACTGACTACAGAACTGCTCTGGTATGGGATATTCTCTCTGTGACAAGCAGAACACAGCAGTAACATTTCTTATAATCATTTAATCATTTTATTTACTATACATAATTGTAATTGTAATCATAAATTTATAAGTGCCACTTCAAGAGAAATTCCTCAGAGGTGCTCTCAACCTGACAGCACAAAACCACAATCAAAGAGAATGGTTTTAAAATGCGGAAAAGAGGCAAAGATAGATGAGCAAGTTCATTTACACGGAACTAAGGCTAGGTAACTTATTCCAGAAATATGGAATGATCATAGCAAAAACTTTTATGGAGTACTGTGGAAGTTCGAGTCATATGATATGGTTGTTACCATCATAATTATTATCATTAGTACCATCTGCAGTTGGTCTTATGTGCTTGATAGATTAAATACAGTTCATGAATACTGGTGAAGTCAGGCATTGTTGAGCATTGATTGTTTTTAGTGATGACATATTTTTTGATTGCTCTTAGCATTATTTAATATATATGGCCATAGACTTTTCTTATGATGGTCTTAAAGGGTCTGTAAATTGAGAGTCTGGATAAAGCAACTAATTCAAACATATATTAAAAATGTTTTTGGTAAAATCTACGGTATTGCATCAGTGGATCAACTCGGTTCTCCGATCTCCATACTTCTTATTGGTGAGCAAGTGAATGTATCATAGAAACAGACATGTACATATAAAAGGCTTTGACTGGAAATGGCCATTGAGATCTGTAAATACACGCTTATTGACAGGAATGAAGACTGTTGCTTGTGTTTGATGTCTTGAATCAACCGAAAGGTCCGAAACTACACTGAGAATGTGTAAAGAGAAAGCCACGATAGAATTTAATTCCATTTCCAATATGAGACTAAATAGGTTCTGGTTTACTGAACATAAAAATAAAATAGCAATTTAACCGTTCTTTTCCGCATACAGTTGCCCAACGTTTATCATACATCGGTTCATTTTTTCGTACAGCGCTTCATAATGTCTTGGTTCTTGTCTTTCTTCCTTGACTTCCATCTCTCTCTCTATCTCTCTCTCTCTCTCTCTCTCTCTCTCTCTCTGTCTCTCTGTCTCTGTCTCTCTTTTCTTGTCTCTCCCTGACCCTGACCTGTGCTCACTGTTCTTGAACTTAACTGTTACTGAATGTGTGCTTGGGTTTGCATGATGCTCTGTTTGATACAACCTGGCACAATGTAAGTCTCTATCACATTCTAATTCTAACAATTAAGGCCCTATGCATATGACGCAGTAAATACAGTCCTACTTACAAATTCTCCGTTTTCGTTCGGGTAGAGGATGTTGACTGCAGAAGACTTGGATGTGATGATGCGGGCGTTGAGCGACTGGTGGCTAAGAAATACTGTGCAACCGTCCGTCTTATCCGCTGACACAGCAGACACTTTGACCATGGCCTGATCACAGGAAACATAGCAGTGCAAAGATGCTACACCAGAGCCTTTTCACAACTTATGTAACATTTCATTTTTTGTTATACAGCGGTTAAGAATATGAACCCAAATTTAGTTCACTCTTAGAAATAACCTCTTTATAACCAGCATGAGAATTGTAGAAACAAACAGGGATGGGGGGGGGTGTCAGCCTATGACACACAAGGAGTTGGGGTGTGAAAAGAAAACTTTACTATGGGGTCATAAGAATTACTAGGGGATTGAAATCCCCTCAAAGCCCAGAAAGTTCTCACCCTGATTATAACATGGTCTCATCAGAATTCAGAAGGTGTTCTTGTCAGTCCTATCTGCTGAAATCGATGAATATGATGAATTTGCAAAATTTCCCAAAAGATGACTTGTTGCTGTTTAGCAACACAGCTACATCAAAGATTATTAGTATCGCCCTCCTCCGTTATTCAGGCTTGGGACTGGCACTGGCAGAGTGTAACCAGTGGCGGAGTTTTTACCAAAAGAACTTTTACCAAGCATTTATATCTAAAAAAGACTAGCTTGTTAATCGCCCAAACATTGTATTCAGAAAATATCTCAAAGTTAGATTTGTGCAATTAGTAATATTTATATATATTTAATCATTTCCCAAACTGAAGAGGGAGAATACTCAGAATAGGTAACCTGAGCCTGGATGCTTTGGCAGTTGACTATTTCAAGCGCAGAGACCGTTTCATCAAAGATCACTCCTGTTCCCCTGCAGTTGTCTGGAAATAAAAGCCAATTCACAGTTTCACTATCACATAATTATGGTGTTACAATAAATTTGTTCATACCTGTAGAAGCAGACTTTACCAAACAAAATTTAATCACAACATAAAAAAGCTCTCTTAAAGTTTCCAAACACTAGAAACTACAGAATATTGTTAGCATTTTCTTAGGTTGTCTAGTCATAGAGAACAGTGTCCAGAAACCATAGACTCATTAAGGCAGTTAGGTCAGTGCACAGCAGTAGGCCAAAATTTCAGTATACCGTACTTTTCAACAGAAAAATGCTTAAATTCTAAGTTGATGAAACACAGATAATTCAATTGCTCTTGCCATAGCACTGTGCTGTCTTACTTGGTCTGATTAATAATAATAATAATATTATTATTACTATTATAATAATTGTTTATTAATTAAAGCTGACAAGTAGGCAGTAAGATTACATAATGCACCAGCAGCAACACATGATAACACGTTTAACAGTGTTCAAATCTAACTGTATGGCAACCTGCAAGACGCTCATCTGTCCTACTGCTAATTTTACAGTCACCCCTAAGGGAGTTGAATGATTATAATATAGGCCTAAAGGGTATCGAACCCATGTCCTTCTGATCTTCATGCTTTCCATCTTACCATTCAGCCATCTCCTCATCCCCTTGTATTGTGACCTGGCATAAAACCGATCCCACAAAATGCTGCTCATTTTTGTGGTCACGCTGGTGAATAAACTGGTCTCCCTGCGGCAGCTTTCAAGTTGTGTCGAGAAATAAGGTTTTCTGAAGATTTTGCTTTACATTGGAAGCACTGATGGGTCAGTAGATTGTTTAATACTTTAATGCTAGATCTGTGAGAGCAAACGGGTAACCACAGCCAACTGTAGTGGACTAGTGGTCAGTCTAGAGTGTCTAGACTAGTGGACTGACCGATTGTGATGGCGCTGGTTTTTCCATTGATACGAATGATACAGTCGTTGCAATCATAGATGTAGACGGACTCACGATGATCAGCCACGTCCACCACAAGATCCTTTACGTTATTGTAATACTCCTGCACACACGATAAGATAAGAAATGACTTATCATCGAGTCTAAAATATTAAGTTAATTCATCATCGACTAAAGTTTCAGCGTTCCAGATGTGACAGCTGAACCAAATGAATTTGAACGCGCTACCTTCTGCAAAATAGGAGCAGAAGTGATGTGGATTAGATAATAAATGAATGAACAACTAACTTAGAAGAGCAAGGACTGAAAGAATACAGGGACGAAGGGGAGGGAGGGGATGAAACGGGAGAGAGGGATGCAGGGAGGGAGGGACGGAGGGAGAGAAGGAGGGAGGGAGAGACGGAGGGAGAGAAGTAGGGACGGAGGGAGGGTACGGGAGGGGAGGGGAAGGAGGGGAGGCGAGGAAGGGAAGGAAAGGAAGGGGAGGGGGAACGGGAGGGGAAGGGGAGGGGTAAGGGGAGGGGACCTAGGAAGGGTGGGTTGGACAGTCTTTTCAGCCACAGCAACGCGTGGCTGGGTACAGCTAGTACAAGAATATAACATATATACATCTTCGTTTTATCAATCGGAATGACAAACCGCAGCCTATTACAGCACAGACAAAGTACAAGCAGACAGTTACTAGGACAGTCTGAAGGAAGAGTTTGAAGGTAGATCTATGCCAATTTTAACATGGTATCTGTTTTTAATTACTGCTACTGTTCAGATTTATTTCTCTTTAGACTGTATAAAAAAAGTACGAAAATTAATACGCATCCACAATTAAAGAGCTGAAAGAATTAATAAAGCGATTCAAAAATGGGGAAGGCCATAACTGAATAGAGGGTTACAGGAAGTATTAAAGGGTATACTACTCACTGCAGTGAATAGAAAGCATGATGGAATTAACTTATTTATTTATTTCTTGCATTTGCTATATAGCGCCCATTCAGAGCGGATTAACATTGCCATCATGCCATGCTAAGTTACTTAAGTGAGAAATTAAAGTGACCGGTACCTAAGTTACTTAAGTTACTAAGTTCCTTGGCTTTCAAGCATATGGATCTTTAATTGCATCTTCCTCTGGCGGCTGACTACACTACGTAACAAAATTTTACTTTTTGTCTGTTCCTGGGTATTAAATGTTATTTCCCAATTGCTTCAGCCTCAAAAGTATAGAAAATGGCCATTATACCCCAGAGACTTTGCTTTTCAGGCCAGGAGATTGATTATTCTGAAATGTAACTGCTTCTTTGGTACATTGAAATTCATGTGTTAACTCGGAGTAGCTGTACAGCTTTTGTGAACTTCCAGCAATATTCTAGAATGTGCGAGAACCTTCCACACCTATAAATAGCTACAGTTAGTAGTATAAATAAAGAAAAAAAATAAAAATGGTTCAGTACCATGTTCTTAAGTGCTGTTATATAGCAGCAAATTTCTGCCCAGGGTAACGGCCTCTGTTGTCATAGACCCTGGTCAAATCGGATCCATCCATAAATAAAGATGCCTTGAGCCCACCATGCACTTCAGTTTAGTTGTGCGTCTGACTAGGTGCATAGCCTGTAGACACAACTCATATGGCATCAAGAGGCTGCAAGTATCCGGCTGACGCATTCTGCTATGTTTGTACTTTCTTGTGACGGATGGTACAGAGGAGAAAATAGAGCCATGAAGTTTGAAATACCAAGAATCTGGCGAGAACCCACTGACCACTCAAGCAATTGCTACTTCGGCATGGTAGATCCTTCCAAATGTCAGACTGGAAAGAGGGGAAATAGAACCATGAAGTTTGCAATACCAAGAATCTGACGAGAACCCACTGACCACTCAAGCAATTGCTACTTCTGCATGGTGGATCCTTCCAAATGTCAGACTGGAAAGAATGCAGCTCCTATCATACATCCCCCGACCTTCCTTCATTCATGGCCCCAGTGCCACACAGTCCTGAGCTTCCGGTACCCACTGTTCTGGAGAGAAATCAGTTGCCTTCAGAAGAACAAAGTATATCAGAGTCAGAGAGCAATGAAGACGTTTTAGATCCAGACTATAATTTTCTAGCTCATGACAAAAATCCGTACTATCCAAACCATAAGACCTCAACGACTTGATGAGAGGTACTCGTCTCACCAAGTCCAATGCAGAACTTTTGACGTCTAGATTCAATCAGTGGAACCTGTTGGATGACAGCGATCAAATCGCTGATCAGAGGAAGCGTCATCAAGCATTTTCAAGCTTTTTTACCAGTCAAGATGGACTCTGCTTCTGTCACAACGTGACCGGTCTTTTTCAGGAAATTGGAATCGACTGCAGCCCGAACGAGTGGCTTCTCTTCATTGACAGTTCATCTGGGAGCCTCAAAGCCGTGCTACTCCATAATGGGAACAAGTGTCCGTCTCGTCCTCTGGCTCACTTCAAAAAGGATTACAACAGCTCGAGAACCTTTTTAGCCGCCTTGAAGTTCGATGAGTACGGCTGGGATGTCATAGGAGACTTCAAAATGGTATCATTCCTGATGGGTCTGCAAGGATTCGGACAAAGTTTCCTTGCTACCTTTGCCTTTGGGACAGCAGAGACAAAAGGCGCACTACCACAAGCGGGACTGACCCCAGCGGACCGAGTTCAATGTGAGTAGCCAAAATGTCAAGTGGGAGCCACTGATAGATTCTCGAAAGTAACGATGCCACCACTGCATATTAAATTGGCCTAATGAAACAATTTGTCACGGCTCTGGATGAGGAATCGGTAGCTTTCAAATACCTTCAAGGCTTCTTTCCTAAGCTGTCTGAGGCAAAGGTCAAAGCTGGTGTATTCGTCGGACAAGAGATAAAGAGAATCATGGAGTGTACGGATTTCTCCAAGATACTTTCTAGGAGTGAGAAAGCGGCTTGGAATAGCTTTGTGGCGTTGGTTAGAGGCTTCCTTGGTAATAACAAGGCCGAAAACTTTGTAGAGCTGGTTGAGACTCTAGTGAAGAACTACAGTAAATGGGATGCAGGATGTCCCTGAAAGTTCATACCCTTGATGCTCACCTTGATAACTTCAAGGAGAGCATGGGAGCATACTCGGTGGAGCAAGGCGAGCGCTTCCACCAGGATATACTAGACTTTGAATGTCGCTACCAAGGACAGTACAATGAGAACATGATGGGAGACTACATCTGGAGGCTGATTCGTGAAAGTGATTTACAGTAGGCCCTATAACTGTAAATCTCGAAAAAGTAAGCATTTATAAATTTCGAGTGGTCAATTTTGTTATCATTCTAGTAATGATACATGTTGCTTTAGAGTCATTTTGCGGTTTCTTGTGACCTATATAGTTTTATTCTGCCTTTACGTGAACAAAAACAAACAAATTCGCTCGTTTGTTGTGGAAATAGTTCTTTCTTTTAAATATCATTCTCCAGTCCACAAAAGCAAAGTTTAAACAGAATAACCACCATTTCCTATACTTTTGAGGCACAAAGAACCAGGAAATCACACTCATTGCCCAGGAACAAAAATCGTGTTACATAGTGCTATCAGCGCCTCAGATTCACATTTCGATGTGACCTTGCACACGTTACAAATTTATTTAATAAATAATAATAATACTTACCACTATCCACTTCTTTCCGTTAAGGATGCATTGTGGAACCTTTTCCGGCTTGTTCTTTGGCTCGGACCTTGTGATTCTTGCCGCTCTGGGACTGTCTGAAGCATGTAGAGGAGCTATACTACCCTGCGAGGATTGAGCCATCTGAGCTTTTGAGACGAATGACGACTTGCTGTGGCAAGATGCGCTGAGATGCGAGGTCTGGCTGGCAAGACATGCCGGGCTGGAATTCGAGAGCGGAATAACAGGGGAAGCTGAACTGAACTGAGATGGAGCCATGGAAGCGAGAGGAGTCGTCGGGTAAGATGCGTTGAACTTCGGCAGTCTACCGTTGGCTTGCGAGGAGGATAGGCTGATCTGAGATGGAGGATTAGTAGCGTTGGATTGGTTGAACCGAGATGGTATGCTGCTCGGATAGGATTGGTTCATTTGGGACGGTGGATTTGTCGAGTTGGACGAAGTATACTGGGATGCCTGCTTAGAGGCGTACAGTGTGCTACCAGGACCAGACTGAGATGGCGACTTCGAGGAGAGCCACTGAGACTCTGAGTTACCAGAGTGCGAATGTCCTTTAGACGCTGGCTGGAACTGTTGTTGATGGACGGCTGTCGGTTGGTTAGCGTTAGCCGGATGCGAGCAGTTTGAATTGAATCCCGACTGAATAGGGAAAGTCGCGTTGTAGTTATTATAGTCCGGGTTAGCAGCGGACGCGTTTAATGGACACTGCTGCGCTTCCGATTGCTCATTCGTCAGTTTAAGGCCTGTGGGTCTCAGTTTTGTAAAGAAGTTCTTGCTCGAATGCTGGTCGTCGGATTTAGTCGTGCTCGGGTGAGGTTCTGGCATCGGAGGTTTGCCCGAATCGTCTCTGCCTGGTGAGCACATCGACTGCTTAAGGTCCTGCATGCCATGAGTCACCTGGCGAAGAACTGGAAATAAAAACAAGCAGTCGTTATCTATCGAAGCTTGATATAAGAATCAATAATAATTATTATTATTAAAGAAGTGTTTTCATTTAATGTTGTGCTGCTATAATTATGGTAGCATGTTGATGAATCGAATAAAAATCCATAAAAGAATGATCTCAAATACATGACCATAGGCTCATACTTTGCATTCAGCTTACCGTAGTTGTTTCATGTTTCATTGCTTCATTTGGAACTCCTATAAGTTAATGCCCTGTATTATAGCTCGCAACAAGACCTTTGAAAGTACCGGTAGTTCATTTTGCCTATAAAATTATTAGTAAGTTGCCGTCTCAACTTATTATATGCAGCCACATCAACAAGGCGGCTTATGTATCACCGTATTGCAGCGGCACTATAGTTTTTATTTCATTACGAGCTCAAAAAGTACCCTTCCACTCAACCTACTTACTGTCTTCAATATCATGTCTTTGACTGGCGCTCGTTTCCGGATTCGATTGTCTCTTCTTGAGATGCCATCTGTCTGACACGATGGCTTTCGGTGAGGGCAGAACGGCAGACACCGAAGGGTGAAGACTGGGCTCGATCGTCGTCGTGGCAACCGACTGCTGGGCGGCATTTGAAGTCGTGTATGACGACTCGTGTTCATTGCGCTTCAAAATCAAATCAAATCACATTCATTAAATCAAATCACATTCATGATACGTGCATTATGTACTGTTAAACATCTCATTAATAATTATTCCGATTAGTGTATCAATAATAATATCAATTGTCACAGCTAGTGCTTAAAGTGTAGAAAAATAAGTGCCTGGACGCCACTACCTTCCCAAAATAAGTGCCTGGACGCCCCCTACCTTTCCAAAAGAAGTGCCTGGACGCCCCTTATCTTTTCAGACTGTGCTGGCCAATAAGTGGCAGAGCGGTGTGAAGATTTTAAAATAAGTGCATGGACGCCATCCATGACCGTCCAGGTACACTTTAAACCCTGAATTGTCATTATTTGCCATTAATTCCTGATGCCAATTGGTTGGCCGTACAACTGCATGCAATGTGTGTTAATGATTTTCAGCTTATCAGTAACTTCTCAAGTATAGCAATTCTCTCCATACTCGAAGGCTTGTGCTGACCTCATTATATTCTTAAAATCTCGTTTGGCATTGGTATGAAGCCCCAACCCTAGCAATTCTCACCATGCTTATGTGGAGTCCTAATAATTGACACTATTTCCACATATACCAATCCATCAGAGCCTATCTGAAAAAATTATCAAATAATGAAAGCAGCCAACTAGGATAAATTAATTGCTACATCTCATCACAACACAATATAAAAAAACATATTAATTATCTGTGAAAATATATGATAGGCCTAATTACTGAAGATAGAACATTGCAAGTCTTGAAATGTACAATATCTAGCTATAAATCCCGGTAGTTTTAGCAAGAATCAATTAAATTCAATTCAAGACTTTGTTGACACCAACAAAGCATCACAGCATCAACAGAATTGAGCAGTTCAATTAATACTACTTAATTTTAAAAACAAACACAGTGTCTACCCGCAAGCTTACTTTCGGTATCAAAAGGTTATCCCTAAAGGAGCAACAATGCTCCGCTCCGCTGCCAGGGAGCTTATGTTTAAACCTATACATAAAATGTCTCAATCTGCAACTCATTTATATTTGACAAGAAACCTTAAAGATAATTTATATACCGCAAGAGCAAAGCAATAATTATGGTAATCATATGGATACCATAATTATGGCTTGTTGTTGTGTCAAATATACTGAACATTTGTTTACGTTAAATCCAACGTGAACAGTGACAAGTTAACCTATGCTTATTATAGATTAGAATTCTACAACCTTGTCGAGGCTCTTACATAAAGGCATCCACATAAAATAGCCTCACGTGAACGGCGAACCCTAGTTCGAATTTGGCTTTACCATCGCAAGCCCATCTGCGGACTTTCGCACTCTAGCGGAATACAACGGCTCATTTTGGGCTACCCTGTAGACCTTGCATCTGAAACATTTAAGTCTAAAATGTGGATTGTAGGCTCTGTACCTTTAAAGAATTCAATCGAGCACCAGCTGGATGGAATTCACCGGCGTACGACTGCAACTGACCGAGCGTTTCAAACCAGGCGTTCACCCATTCTCCATGCACAGGATCTCTGACAACACAATGCGAAATATTAGATAATAGTTAGCAAGGTTATCGGCATATTTATTAATAATTTATTAACCAAGTTGAGGCACCGCTTTCAAGATTCACCCCCACCAATATGGCTAATCAGCTATCACTTTCAATCCTTGCCTATGTCAATGTACTTACAGTTCATGACTTAATGTCTAATTTAGTAATTTCCTATCCTAAGCAGGTCACTGTTGTTCATCCACTGTACACTTGCTCGTTTCGCAGCATACTTCGCTACAACTTACCATCAATGTCGATGCTTTTCGAATGAAGTCAAACAAGAAGAAATGCAAAGAAAAAACTAAGCCAGCTAAGAAAAGATCTGGCCTCCAAAACATAGAGCTGAGAAATTCCCCTAAATACCTCTCAAACAATGAAAAGTCATCATCTGCAGCTTCATATTGCTCATTGTGTTCTGCTGATCATATTGATCTTTTTGTTCCCAGGTCTAGAACTTCTCCTGCCCAACATCCGATGTTTGCTGTGGTTGGTCCCTCCATTGTTCTGCTGATATATTGATCTTTTTGTCCCAGAACTAGAACTGCTCTTGCTCAGCATCGGGTGTTTGCTGTGGTTTGTCCCTGCATATGAAATGGCATTCCTCCCTCACTATAAGGACTAAACTAATGACTTGATTTTTCTCATCAATCTCTCTTTCTTTAAAAGCATTTCCTTTCCTCTAGTGTTTTCATGCTGCGTGTGCTTCCGAATATCCATTCTGCAAGATCGAGGCACTATAATTATAAATCTATAGATACGATACAAATTAAGTTACCCTGATGCAATGTTGTCATGAAACTTACTTCTTGAAGTCCTGAAGAATGCGGTTCGAAAAAAACTGACCAGCGTCAATCATAGCTCCGATGTACATACTGGCATCTGCATTCTAGAGAAAACACAGTCATATTTAAAATAAGACAATGCAAACAGAATTACATACAAAAGGGCTATTTGTGGGCTTCATTTGAACATTTGAACACCATCAAACACCAACAACCTGATATTATTTTCACTTTCCTTATGTTGGCTTAACATGTCCTGTACAAAACTTCATCTATATTTATACCTACACATACATATATACACATAATATTTTCATATATACATATATAAGTATAAACACATGCGGACGTTGTATTATTTCACTCTGTCTTAAGTGGCATGATTTTTGATCTGTCATATACCTGCTTCAGTGCCTTACAGATTCATAAGGGTGCTATACAAATAGATATGATGATTCAATGGTTCTGATGATTCACTGGCTCTAATGATTCAATTGCTCTGATGACTCAGTGGCTCCGATGATTCAATGGCTCTGATGATTCAATGGCTCTAATGATTCAATTGCTCTGATGATTCAATGGCTCTAATGATTCAATTGCTCTGATGATTCAATGGCTCTGATGATTCAATGGCTCTGATGATTCAATTGCTCTGATGATTCAATGGCTCTAATGATTCAATGGCTCTGATGATTCAATTGCTCTGATGATTCAATGGCTCTGATGATTCAATTGCTCTGATGATTCAATGGCTCTGATGATTCAATGGCTCTGATGATTCAATTGCTCTGATGATTCAATGGCTCTGATGATTCAATTGCTCTGATGATTCAATGGCTCTGATGATTCAATGGCTCTGATGATTCAATTGCTCTGATGATTCAATGGCTCTAATGATTCAATTGCTCTGATGATTCAATGGCTCTGATGATTCAATGGCTCTAATGATTCAATGGCTCTGTTGATTCAATGGCTCTAATGATTCAATGTCTCTAATGATTCAATGGCTGTGCTTTTATTCAACCAATAAACAGCAGTTTATACCATTGTCACCCATCCAAGTGCTGATATCGACTCAGATATAGCTGACAGATGGTTGAAGTAGGCTGTACCACGTTTCTTGTCCCTGAATTCCTGTAGCACAAAACAGACCATTATCACAGAGTTCTGGGCATCGTGTTCACCATCATAATTTTTTTCATAATATTACTAAAATGTTATTATCTCTTAATTCTTCAATCAATTCATTATCAAGGCATCATAGAAAATCTACTCAAAGCAAGCTTGGAATTGCATGAGGCAAGGTTTTTTTACACCACTACCAAACCACCGTAGCTATCCTTTGTAATGCTACAACCACCACACCCCACTCCACCAAAGCCGCTACCCAGGACTGAAAGTGATTTGACAAAGGAGTCGGGTGTGGGGTGGACAGCGGCGAGAACCTTTGTCCGAAAATTGTTTCCCAATAACCTTTTATTTTTCTGATGACCTATTTTTTTTATCTCTTTCTTCGAATTGAATAAATTTCATCAACAGATCTGATGAAATATTTAAAGTATTCGTTGTATGTAGGTGTAAAAATTTGGTAATCGGTATCAAGTTTATGATGAAAGCAACTAGACTTAAATTTTAAACATGCGACAACCCGCGGCCTAAGAACCGGCAACCGCAACGAAAATCAACGCCCGGACAGACCCGGCTCACTTTCAGCCCTGCCGCTACCATTTCAGGGGTCACTCCGCTCTGTTCCTTAAGAACCTAAAAACTGTTTTATTTAGCCGTGGCTGGGCCGGGAGCGCTTCTGAGTAGCCTACCTTGAAGAGGCGCTATATAAATTTCTGAAATAAATAAATAAATAAATTTCAAATCTTGAAACGTTTCTATTGCATAGAAATAGTGATAGACTACCTGGACTTGTGTCAGTTTGTCAGCCATTGCTCGATATAGAATTTCCATGTTCAGCGGTTGACTGGTCTTCGATTGCCTTGCAATTGCCATCAAATACTGGCGCTGAGCCAAGAAAACACCTTCTACAAGGCTGGCCTAACAAACAACAATACCAACATCAATTAGGTAAAAAGCTGAAGAAAAAATCAAGCAACTGGTCCCAGTGCACTAACCTAAGTAAAAACTGGAAAATAGCAACATTTGTATGCAGCATGCAAAATATGACTGCAAGTAATAAGCAATTTTGAGAGGTCCTTCGGACAGTGGTTCGCAAAGTTTTGCCTGTTTCAAGTATAAAAGTTTCAGTATAGTGCATCACCACAGGTCAGTTGTTCTGCAATTGTGTCTTCCTCACTAATAGTCATCAATCAGGATGACAAAATGCAACCTGACGACCCCGTTACAATGGCAACTTACTAAGCAGTCATGCAACATGCTTTGATGTGTGTCAAATATCACTGTGTTTCACAGTTTAATAAACAGCATTCCTTAATTTCTTGCCTGCATTTTCTGATCAGACAATTATTCTATAGTTTTGGTCAAGCGACAATGAATGAAAAAATGTGTCTTAATGGCCACATTTACTCTTTTCTGGACGTAAAAGATGTAAAACAGTAAAAGATAAGAATATTCTATATCTGACCAATTGTAATCTGCAGTTTGGTGCACATACATAATCACGGAAATCCATTGAATAGGTCAAGGAAATTAATTTTTTTTAAACATATTATCCTCAATCGCAATTCTAATCGTGTGTCATCCTAATGACGAAAGTTTTTCTCATCATGCCATCTGGTAGCGAGAGTGGTCCATAATCCATTGGAACATTGACTCTCGTAAAGCAACCCCTAACCCCACCCCCACCCCCCACCCCGACCCAAAGAGAAAAGTCACGAGAACCTTTACTATAATTATAGTACAACACAATATTATTATTATTACATAAATTTTTTGCGTGTGCAAGGTCACACCAAAATGTGAATCTGAGGTGATAGCTAGAGTTTATACAATAAATAGATAGCAATAGCTACAATAACAATAGCTAGAGTTTACACTCATAGGGATACTGTTCATAGACTCCAATGATGACAGTAGGCCTATACCTAAAGAATTAAAAATAAGAAGTTGAGCAAGGAAAGACACGTGCCTGCGTTAGAACATCATCTCCGATCCTCTGACTCATCTTAAGAAAACTCAGAAGAGGACCTGACATCAGCTGATCGTAAGCCACATTCCAACATGCTGGAAAGCCACCAGCTGTAACATGCATGAAGATCTATATTTAATAAACATGTACATATCTACATAACAACACACATTATCATGGCTTGACAAGTGGCTTGCTGCTGTTTAACAACACTGCCATCATCAATATGATTAAATTTTGTGTCGCCCTCCTGCTTTATACAGGCATGGAACTGGCACTGTCAGGGTACAAACAGTGGTTGAGTTTGGCTGGATGAGTGGACGTGGATGTGCTCCTATGTAGGTTGGTGAATGGGTGCTTGAAAAATGCTCGGAATAAATGAATGAAATAATGACTGAATAAAATACATAGGTTAAAATACATATGCTGGTACATACATAGGCCTACGATGCCCTATGTACAGGTATATGGATACATTCTCACTATAGAAACCTAGATGCCCTGAAGCTTCATGAATATGCCTGTTTCACCTCCGAATTAAGGATCCACTCCACTCTACATTTAGTATACATGAGCAAATCATGCATCTGCGATTCTGTATACATAAATACAATGCATATATACAATGTGCAAATTTTATTCTCAACACCATGCAAAACTCAATCAATGCAATCAAGAGGCAAACTAATTCAATGTCTATAGTTACATCAAACCTGCACTAAAGGCATGCAAACTGAAGTCAGTATTCAGTCCTACTCCATCAGCTGTATTGGCTTCCTGTTTGTTCAGTACAGGATAAAATTCAAATTTGGCATGTTTGACCAACAAATCCATCAGCACCATACTGTAAAATACATACATAGACCAATTGCCTGTCTTCCTCGATTCTCACACATTATGTACTCATGATTGAACAACTGGCTTCCACTTTCGGCCCGTTTACAATTCAAAGTTCTTATTTTGGTTCTCACCTCTGAATTGCATCTTGTTCCGAAGTGTCTGTGTGATCTGATACTTCGCCCCCTCCTTATGCCACTTTCTGCATCCTCTTATGTCCTCTGACTGGCTTGACCTCTTTGTTCCCGGCATCAGGACTGCCATATGATCAGTCCAGATTATTTGGCTGCATTGGTCCATCCCTACGGAATGGACCCCCCTCATCAGTTCACTCTGTCATTCTTTCTGGTAGTCTTTTCTCATCTTTCCCTGGTCTCAAAACCTGACTTTTCTCTCGAGATTGCACGCACAGGGAGCGCTTCTGAAAGGTTCTTGCTGTGAGAAGCGCTTTATAAATGGTCAGATGTAATACAATACAATACAATACAATACAATACATACATACATACATATATACATACATACATACATACATACATACATACATACATACATACATACATACTGTAACATACATACATACATACATACATACATACATACATACATACATACATACATACATACATACACACATACATACATACATACATGCATATATATACACATATACCGATTATTTTTAAATTAAATCATTACTATACCTGGTCGATCTACAAAGCCAGCAGAACTGTTTTTATAGGCCATTTCATCTCTGGAAGCAGGCGGCACCCCTTCTCCAGATGACAGGTACCCAATTCCATCAATACACCACCTTGATGTGAAATCTTCCAGCTTTCCAACCACTTGTTCTAACCTCCAAATGAGATTTTCCATTTTGGGGCTTGGAATCTATAGTTTTAATGCATGTGATGTGCTTTTTTCCTTGTGCTGAACAAAGAGTTTCCAGATACTTTTAATATGAGGTTGTGGTGAAATCTTTCGACATGTAAAGGAAGTTATAGTAGCCGTCACAAAGTTGTCTGATACACGTCTGGTTATGCTGAAACAATTTCAAACAGAACTGCAATGGCATACAGACCTTAGGTTTATATAGAAGCATTTTGTATTTCTACACAATAAGCCGTTTCGACATCTCAATATAGGTCAGGGTCACTTCTGACCGGAAGTGGACTAGTCGGTGGTTCGAGCGTATTAATGGTTCGAGAGTAGGCCTATTAGTATTCTGGGTGACTGGGTCGACGTTGGATTGGTGATGTATGAAGAAAACGTGGTCTTTTAAGGAGCTAGTGTGTCTGTTAGCCTACTCTGTTTATTAATTTTTAACTCTTAAAATCTCGTAAACTTAAGCCACGCGTGTGTATTTATATAGGCTCAGTAAAATGTAAGATTCGAGATCATTCTATCCTACCCATTGCGCATGCACACACGTCATATCGATTCCGCTTATTCCGCGGTGGAAGTCCTTTACGCGGCGTATAATTGCAGTATCGGGGACCGTATGTGTCGATTATGGTCAGGTTATAAGCGTCGTGAGGGTCGGTTAGGCTAAGTGTCGTCATTAGCAACACGATAAAAGCCGTTCGCACGTGCGGAAGCAATTTCTTCATCATGCGCTGCGTGGCGAAATCTTCAGCCGCAGATTTATTCTATTCGAAAGCAGTTACGCCTAGGCTATAAAAGGTCTAGGCTACTATAATAGGCTAAACTGTAAACATGCATGCACGAATGTATAGGCTAATAAGATACGAGTCTTCTTTAATTTTTCAAATGGCTGATACTCTGCACAGAATTTCAATAGGAGGCAGAGGAAAATATCTAGCTTTTTAAAACTGTAACTAAACTAACATTAAAACTGTAGTCTTACTTCTTATGATGTCGTGATTTGTTGAAACGCGTCTTGTGGTTGTCAATGGCGGCGGTTATCAACGACCTCATATATAATATTATACATTACGGTTACGTAGCACGTAAGTAAGTAAGTAAGTAAGTATATACTTTAATGAACCGTCTGCAAACGCATTGCGGGAACATCGATCGGCTATGAAAAAACAGTGAATATAATATATATATGTATATATATATGTAGGTATATATATAACTAAATAATCAATATGCCTAATAAAGTGAGTGGGGTGAGGTGGTGGGGTGGAGTGGGAGGTAGAGGGTGGGAGGGCTGGGGGTGGATGTGGGGGTGGAAGTGGGGGGGGGGGGCTGGGACGAGGAAATTTTCACAAAAACCAAAATTTATCCAGGCGTACCGGTGGAGGTCGGAGTGTGGTGGGGTGTGTGTGGTGTGGTGGGGTTGTGGCCGGAGCGGGTTGAATCCTAAATTTCCCGGGCAACGCCGGGTACCCCAGCTAATCGTCTAATATATTAGTTCCAGGTATCCATTCATTCATTCATTCATTCAGAGCATTTATATAGCGCCCCTTCAAGAAACTACTCAGAGGCGCTCAGAGGTATGTAGACCCTATGTATATTATGCGTTATTTTATCGACTTATTTTCAGTGTTACATAAAAGAAGGGTAAATAGCACAATAGACATGATAGTCATTTATATACCACAGGCCTATGTGTAATAAATAATAACAACAGGCTATAGGTAGGCCCTATAAATTTACAAAATGACAGTATGGGTACTATGGTTGAGTTTAATTTTGATTGTAGGTCTATGTCTTTCATAGCATATTTGGGATAAAGTTAGAGTCTTTATCAGGGAAGGGTGAAATATTATTGTCACGGTGAAGCCCGGCAGACATGAATCACGACGATCTACGGCGCTACAGAAGCGGCGCTAGAGGTCATCGGAGTGCAGCCGGTGGAGGGTGGAGGGTCGACGAACCGTTGGGGCAGATGACAACCGGCCTGCTGATAAGAACTCTGCTCCGCCAGGTCCGATCGGATTTCATAGCGGGGCGCCCTCGCTCGGGCCTCTAATAAATCAACGAAATGGCGACTGAAGCCCGGCGGGGGGCGTCGAACAGGCGACGGACCGATCGGGCCGAGACGTACTAATGGAGGAGCTGGCCTTTGTCATCTGACGCCCATCGTCGCCCTCCCCTCCCCAACCCGGGGTACCCTGATACCCCCGGTCGTGAGCCCGACCCCACATCCAGCGGACCCTACAGCGTCTTTGGAGGGCGGGCCAACGAAGGCCCGCGACGAAGACGATTGGCCAGGCGTCGAAAGGTAGCGGCACCAATCGACCAATCGGCGCTGGGGCCGACCGACGACGGATGGACGGAAAAGCACTTCTGAGTCGGGCGGGGGTTTTCTGGGGGCTGGACTACGTGGGGACTTCCTTCTTCCAAGAGACGTTTACCGATCTAATTTACTTACTTAACTTTAGGCCTATATTAAAGTTCGCCTTCATTAAAGTTCTAAATGATAATAACCTCGTCAGTGTGAGTCGTATACAATAAAGAGTGGCGAACCTCACGACCAGTGTTTAATCTAGTCCCCCTCCTCTGGGGGGGGAATTGGGGTTTCTGGGGGGGAGACATTTGAATGTCCGAAGGACGCTCGTGATGCACGTAGCACCGAGACGGGGAGGGGTATAGGGTTGGGGAGGCGCCCCTCCCCATCAGAAACTTTTTGAATTTCCACATTGCAATGGCAGCATTTTAAGGTGTCGTCTTAAGAAAATAGCTGTGCATTTTCAGTGACCCATTAGAAAATTTTTGGATTTCCACATTGCAATGGCAGCATTTTAAGGGGTCATCTTAACAAAATAGATGTACTGTTTCAGTGACCCATAAGAAACTTTTTGAATTTCCACATTACAATGGCAGCATTTTAAGGTGTCGTCTTAAGAAAATAGCTGTACTTTTTCAGTGACCCATTAGAAAATTTTTGGATTTCCACATTACAATGGCAGCATTTTAAGGGGTCATCTTAACAAAATAGATGTACTGTTTCAGTGACCCATAAGAAACTTTTTGAATTTCCACATTACAATGGCAGCATTTTAAGGTGTCGTCTTAAGAAAATAGCTGTACTTTTTCAGTGACCCATTAGAAAATTTTTGGATTTCCACATTACAATGTCAGCATTTTAAGGGGTCATCTTAACAAAAACAGCTGTACTGTTTCAGTGACCCATACGAAAACTTTTGGATTTCCACATTGCAATGACAGCATTTTAAGGGGTCATCTTAAAAAAATAGATGTACTTTTTCAGTGACCCATTAGAAAATTTTTGAATTTCCACATTGCAATGGCAGCATTTTAAGGGGTCATCTTAACAAAATAGCTGTAATGTTTCAGTGACCCATTAGAAAATTTTTGGATTTCCACATTACAATGGCAGCATTTTAAGGTGTCATCTTAACAAAATAGCTGTACTTTCTTCAGTGACCCACTAGAAAATTTTTGAATTTCCACATTGCAATGGCAGCATTTTAAGGGGCCATCTTAACAAGATAGCTGTACTGTTTCAGTGACCCATTAGAAACGTTTTGAATTTCCACATTGCAATGGCAGCATTTTAAGGTGTCGTCTTAAGAAAATAGCTGTACTTTTTCAGTGACCCATTATAAAATTTTGGGATTTCCACATTGCAATGGCTGCATTTTAAGGGGTCATCTTAACAAAATAGCTGTACTTTTTCACTGACCCATACGAAAATTTTTGGATTTCCACATTGCAATGACAGCATTTTAAGTTGTCATCTTAACAAAATAGCTGTACTTTTTCATTGACCCATTAGAAAAAATTTTGATTTCCACATTGCAAAGGCAGCATTTTAAGGGGTCATCTTAACAAAATAGCTGTACTTTTTCAGTGACTTATTAGAAACTTTTTGAATTTCCACATTGCAATGGCTGCATTTTAAGGTGTCATCTTAACATGATAGTATCATATATTATAGTAGTAAAATGATGTCATTATATTCATATAATAATAAATTATATCACGATATATTATAACACTTCATTTAAAACAATGACGAAAGTAGTAACTAAAAACCAATATAATTTCGTCAATTTTTTCTGGGGGGGGAAATGTCAATCCTGGGGGGGGGAACTTTCCCCCCCCAGAGACGTCTAGATTAAACACTGCCTCACGACAATTATTGTGAGCCATTTGCCAGCAGTTGTATAATGAATCTACTACTGCTGCTGCTGCTGCTAGGCCTACCACCACTAATATTGAAATTGTCAGTCAAATTAATAAAGAAAATATTATTATTATTGTGTAGGCTGTCGCTAATACGTTCAACAATGTAGTCTGTTCAAATTTGGCCATTCGATTTCAACCAAAAATTCAACTATTCCGGGACTCAATACTCCATAGATTGCTTCCAAAGTCTTGAAATAGCTTTCGATTTGACTCATCTTGGATTTTGGCTTGTATAACGATTTTTGCATAGCAACAACCATCAACTGCATGATGACTTCAGCATGTAACAATGGCACTGTAGAAGTTCTCACATTGGCTTAGAGTTCTATGGGTATCGCCTATAGTTGCAATTCAGTTGGCTCTCATCAATCTTCATCATCATTGGAATATTGAATAAAAACTCTAAATAGGGTGCAAACTGTCGATCTCCATGTATGTATGCATATATGTATGTATATATGTACGTAAGTATAAATACAAATATGTTTCTTTTCAATGACTTTATCATAATTTGCCATCACAGCGCTACTGCAAGGTACTTAAAAGGCACCATTATTTAAGTAAATACAAAGTCCATAATAAATATAGTAAAGTTTCTCATAACCCCAACATAACTTGGAGGTTCTGCATTGGCTCCCAGTCCGTCAGCGCATCGAATACAGAATCTCGTCCTTAATATGGCGCTGCCAGCTAGGTCTTGCTCCATCTTACCTACTCGATCTTTGTCGGCCTGTGTTAAGTGCTCGGACTGGTCGGTCCCTACGCTCGGCTGTTAGGGAAGTACTCTTTGTCCCATTTGCTCGTACCTCCATCATGCAGAGTCGTGCTTTTTCTGTGGTTGGCCCAGTGGTATGGAATGCCCTCCCACTTGAGCTGCGCCTGTTCCCTAGATCACTCTCTGACACATTCTATAAGCACTTAAAAACTGTTCTGTTTGTCCGTACTGGAGTCGGGAGCGCCTCTGAGTAGTTTCCTTGAAGAGGCGCTATATAAATACTCGAATGAATGAATGAATGAATGAATGAACTTCAGTCGTGCACTCGTGATCAGCTATTTCTTCAACACATTATTCGAACAGATGGTGTATATTAAAATTCACCCCCATATATAAGCCTCAACTTATAGGACATTGAATTCCCACCTACTGCATTATATTACTTGTTCAAATTGCAACTCAACTTTTATATGCACTAATTATACCTCGTCTAGACAGCCCAGTGATAAACAAGTGGGATTTCAGGGAGGTCCCTCCACCGCAATTTGTTGTTATTTATTCAACAGAATAAAATTGAAAACATTGATGCGCACTAAAACACAGAAAACTGCGACAATTTGTACAAACCATGCAAAAAAGGCTTCTTGCAATATATCATTTAACAATTCATTATTTACTCAGTGCACTAATAGTAGGCCTACACTTTAAAGCCTTTCAGATTTCTTTTTCAACTCCCAAGTCATTCAACAATAGCCTGCCAATTCTTCATATAAAATAACAATGAAGCTAATATTAGTGATTATCAGTTAGTTGACAAAGAAGTAATGAAATCATTAACCCATTATTGACCTATACTAGGTATGCTATAAGATGACAGAGAAGCAAAATACAATAAATGGCAGGAACAGCTCGCAACAGTCATCATGTAAATATGCTAATCACACAGAATGGTTCCTACTACAAAAGAAACTGCAAGTCTTTGTTACATTCCAGTTCCTGTATGTTTGACGCCCAGGACAGAAACAGTTACTTCTAAATAATTTTGCATCATAATCAACATATTCCAGGAAATCTAGATGGCTGAAAACAGTTCTACAGGAACAATGCGGTCATTTATATAGAAATTACATGCAAATAACAATTACGATTATGAAGCAAATCAAAACAATAGGCAGCTGATTAACACTCATTCAAAATGTTTCTCAACCTTTTTGTGCTTTATAAATTTTACAATAAAATAATAATAATAATGATCACTAATTACATTAAACGATAAAACAATAAGTAATAACACTGTCTAAAAATTATATTAGGCCTGCAGATTACTTTGTCAGAATAGTTTATGTTATGGCAAGTTCTACAAAGTCATGCAGTCAAACCTAAGCTTGCTAAATCTAAGGCATACCATAGAGAAACAGTCACTGCTGCATGCTCGTCTAACTATAAACTTAAAAGTTTGTACATCAAAAAATACTTATCCAAATGGGTAGCAATTGCTTCAAAGTAGAGTTTGACATAAAAATAAATTTCAAAACTTCACTCAACAAACTTCAAAACAAACAGACTATGTATGAAATAAAGTCGTCAATCTTTTTATCGCAGTTTATGTCGTCACATAATTTTATTCTGGATTTTTACTCATGCTTCATTTGTTTGCTAATCAAACTTTCCATCAAAACCATAATTATTCTTGAGAAACCTGAATGAAAATTTCTCTCATACAAGAGCGAAAATAAGGCACTGTGTAAAGTTCCTGTGACAAAATTAAACAGCTGCTCAAGACTGAAAAGAATTATAAAGAAACACAAGAGCAAAATGGCTAATTATATGACATTAACTGTTATCAGTGCACAAAGTGTGGAAAAATAAGTGCCTGGACGCCTCTTACCTCTCCAAAAGAAGTGCCTGGACGCCTCTTATCTTTCCAGTCTGTGCCCGATAATAAGTGGCTGGACGGTGGTCAGATTTTAAAACAAGTGCATGGACGCCGTCCATGACCGTCCAGGCACACTTTAAGCCCTGACTGTTATATCACCCAAATTAACATATGTGACCCATCTGACCAAACCAGGCTGAAGATGCATATTGTACAATTTGAATTTTGTACATCTTTAAAAAATAAAATCTCTTCTTTAAAATGACAAAAACATGCTCCTGTCCAAAGTAATGAGTAAAAATATGATTCAACCATTCGAATTATAATTCTGAGAAAAATGCATTTTAAGTTTCCTATAACTTTGGAATGTGTTTAAAGTTTCCTATAACTTAGGAATGCAAGATTCTTTAGCAACCATGTTCAGAATGGAATTAAATTTGCAACATATAAACATAAAAAGCATAATAAGCTAGAAGGAAGTCTGCGATTTTTACTCATGCCTCATTCTTTGCTAGCCTTATGCCAAAGATGACCATTAATGGCGGGAAAGTGAAAAATTTCTTGAAAGTCATTGAATCATTTAACCCTTACCACTCAAGTTAATAATTAATCGGCCAAAATCTGTCCGGTGAGAGCAGACTCAGGTGTGGTAAAGGTTAAACAATAACCACTTCAAAATTATCGAAGATTTTTATTAAAAATAAGAATTTTTCAGAAATGAGTGTTTTTATGTGTCTAAAATATATATGCATATGTATCACTTTCTGTTAAAAACTCCAAAAAATGGAAAAAATTAAGTGTTTTCACATTTTGGTCATTTTCTCAGAAGCACATCTCGCGACATACAACTGGCTTTGGCCAGATGGGTCACATATGACATGACATACCCGGGGTAATTATATATTATCAAATTTATGCAAATGTGGCATCAAATGCTAGTACCAAATGCAAGTTTAAAAAGCATACAACTGCAATATAAAAGTTGCACAGACAAAAGTCAACTTGCACGTGATTCAGTTCGTAAAAGTCTTACCTCAAATCAGATCTGCAACGGTACTGGTATATTACCGTAAATGTACCAGATCATATTGCTTTCTCCAAACTCCTAAAGTGCCAACTGAAAGCTAAGCACAGGGCACCAGCTTATCCACGAGCGCCGACACACCGGATGAGAATAGTTAACTATAATAATAATAATAATAATAATTATAATAACAAATAATACCAACCATAATGATCGATATAAGATGGAGAACAAGGATAAGAGTAATATTGCTACAATTAATAATTAAATTAAATAACTGTATTAATTCCTAGCTGAGACAACAAGTATGACAAAACATACCTTAATTTTTCAACACCTTACAAGTCACATGATTCAAAATCTCTATTAGCACAAAGGAAACCACATCACACCGAATCTAGACCACATTCACTGGCCAGCCAGGTATGGCGAATATGGCTGTCAACAAATCGCAAACTACAGATGTTGGCACCATGTCTGTCAAAGAATAATATTCATTATAAAGAAAACTGTTTTCTAATATACATAAAAATGTCAATCGCTAACATAGCTTCATTCGGATAGAAATACCTCTTCAAGCTCTTTACAAAATGTCAAGTTTCTGCATTCCAACAACTTTACTGCCAAGAATATCGTAGTTGAAACTTCTACGTAATGCTACACGCTTCGAGAATCATGCTTCATGTTGCACATAACATTTCTAAATGTTATTATCAGAGAAGCAACATTTTCAAAGTACAAAAGAAACTGTGATTCTCAACAGAGCTGTTGATAATAACGTATCCCTGAAGTCAACGACAGCAATCCACATCGTCATTGAATGACTAGACACATCAAAATTTACATCATCCAAATTTGAATGGATTCAGTCTAGTATAGTTTTCCCCACGTTCAATCCCTTTCATAAGGAATCTGCTCCAGATTCTGTGCAACCTGCTGCGCCAGTTCATTTGTACATGCACAAAGAACGCACCTGCTTAGCAGATCCAATGGACCACCTGCAAAAAAAGAAATTAAAAATTTAGGAAAGGTAAACATACTGTGCCGCAGGACAGGTCTCAATATATAATGAGAATGTATTATAATCAGGGTATATTCTAATCAAGATGTATTCGAACAAGTTTGTGTTTTAATGAATTCACGCTATGATTTTTTTAGTGACCGAGTATCTGTCATAATGAGTTTGTATGGCAATGTGTCTGTGACAAGTCTGTATCGTCATGAGTTTGTGTTGATTTTCTGTTACAATGAGTTTGAGTTATAACATTTGAGTTTTTGTTATAATGAGTTTGCATTATAATAAGTTTGTGTCGAGTTTGTTACAATGAGGTTGCATTTTTATGAGGTCACACAAATAAAATTAATATATACATATATATATATATATATCAGCATTCAAGTTGTGCAGTAATAAAATAATAAACTACCTAATAAATTACATTACAAACAAGGTGAAGATAATTGCAGTAAAGAAACAATGATTAGGAGAAGAAATCAAGTCAATGAAAAGTCTAACTGTACTACATCCTGCCTAAGAAAACAATGCCTGGTAAATGAATCATATTTAGGGAGAGCACGGTTAACATGGGACAAATTAAATTACATTACATTACTAATAGCCATAGTAGCATAATATTGAGTGTATAATTAGTTACCATCTGTATTGACGACTGTGCCTCCTGCCTCTCGTACAATCAGATCACCGGCAGCGATGTCCCAGATGTGGATGCCATAAGTGAAGTGCGCGTCAAGGTCACCGGATGCCACGAAGCACATGTGCAGAGCAGCACTACCCACAGCACGCATACTGACAACAAGTACAAAACAAATATTCAAACGGAAAATCAAAGCAATCTAAAACAATAGAATTGATTCAGAAAACTCCTACGGGTAAATTAAAAAAATCAACGGTAAAATGTGCGTAATTATTTATGTAGAAACTCTTGAAAGTACGCACCCGTGAACCTTGCTGATGATGTTTCTCATGCTGCGTAGTTTTGCATCAAGAACAAGTGGGTCACGACACGCCCCAAATTCTGCACACACTAAAGCACTGCCAATGTCTAAAACAAACAAAAATGAATGCAAATGCCATAAAATGCAATGTTGGCTGGGGCTTTGTCCCAGAGCCTGCTGGGGAGCAAACAATGTGCTTAAGACCTCTGTCGCAGACTTTGTCCCAGTTCTATAAATCTGTAAAAATATGCATTGTCATGGCTTCTTACCCAAATCTTTCCCCACATTCGAGGAACTTTGCACACAATCTGACCCAGAAGTCTTTAGAAACATGTGAAAAATATTTGGCCATGTGACCTACTCTCTCCAGGGCTGTCTACTAGTGTCTAGTGTACCGGTCATGACTGACCGCCCCATGCTAACCATGTTCTCCCTAAATATGATTCATTAACCAGGTATTGTTTTCTTGGGCAGGATGTACAGACTTTTCGTGACTTGATTTCTTCTCCTAATCATTGTTTCTTTACCGCAATTATCTTGACTTTGTATGTAAAGCGCTGACCATTTGCTTGCATTTCATAAAGAACGCATTTACTTACTTACATCTCAAACAGGCTTATATAGCTGGCTAATTAGGTCAGCTAAACAAGTCTTTCAAAACATTAATGACGAGCATCTGCTAAAAGTGATTGGGAAAGCAATGCAGCTCATCATTAAACTGTTAAGGTATTTTTAAACTGCACCATGTAGTCAAATGCAGCAGTACATGCATGCAGCAGGCGTGTCCGTCACACTTTCATAACATAATTGTGCTCCAAGACATGGATCAAACACTGGAAAAGGCACCATGGGCTCGAGCTGATGCCCAACTCCCTGTGTCCAATGGCAGCCAAATCCAATGATCATTGACCAGGCTAACTAAAGACTGGACCACTGGTGCAGTGCTCAAAAAAGATGCTTATCCTAGCAGATAATAGATGGTACATCTTCATTCTTCAGTGGCAGGAACCCAAAGGAAGTATCCATAGAATGTGTTCTGAAAATGAGTGTCCTTTAGCTGCAGTGGCTATAACTCGTGCAACTCAGGGGAGGATGGACCGGTGCTGAAGGAACCAACTGTTTGACAGGCCTGCAAAGATGGAATTGTAGTAATCAAGATAAGTAAAAATGGGGGGCATATGAACAATTCAAGGTTCAATTGTGGGGTGCAGTGGTATAGTGGTGGCATCGTTGCCTTGAAGCCGGATGGTTCGAGGTTCAAATCCACCTCAAGTCGCCGCGTAGGGACCTTGGGCAAGTCCTTCACTCGCAATTGCTCAGCGCTTCGGAGTGAAACTCCGATGCAGTGTCCACTTTGCAGTCGGGAGCGCCTCTGAGTAGAGAGCTTGAAGGGGCGCTATAACAAGTGCACATACAAACAATCATACAAACAATTCCTGTATCGTCCGCATGAGCAATTCAGAACATTACTTGAAGTCCTATTGACATGGAGACGGCGACCGTTGCAGAACGCGCCTTGACCTGGTCTCGCGAAGTACATGAGATCCAACACTGGATTATAGATCAATCCAATCACTGCCTGAAACAACAATCGTAAAGTCGGCAATCACCAAATTTCTAAAGCGCTACTCTAACACAAAGCACCGGCTTATTCACGAGCGCTGCATCTAGACAAAGAGGTCGCACGAAGATAAGTCAAGAAAGGTTCCGAGTCAAGTCACCAGAGATATCAGAGGAGCTCCGCCAAGGCGGGCAATGTTTTGTTTCTCAAACCTATAGGACATCATCCCCTATTTCATACATGCTTTAGTTAAAATTGACCAAACTGCTTTCTAAGAGGCTTTTTGAAAAAGCACATATCAAAATCAAAATAATAAACAAAGCAAAGTGGAACCACTTTGTCAACTTTTGATGTCCTTAACATATGATCGAATTCAACATTTACTCTCTCTCATCATTGCAGCACACGTACAGACAAGTGCAAATTTTACGCTTCCACAATTTTGTAGTACAAGAGACAATGCTGTCCTTACATATATGTTTCACAAAAGTAAGTCTCCACAGTTCCTCAAGTTTTTATGAACTTTCTATGCAATTTCAATGCTGCACATACATCAGAAAGCAAACCTGCGTTTAAAAATTTGGGGCAAAGGTTATGAACGGCATTTAGATTCAAATCAGCTTCTGTTTTCACTAATTATGTACATTCATTAAATAACCCCAAACAAAATAACAATTTTTAAATCCTATTAGCTAAAATTCATTGTTAAACAACTTCAATAAACATTACAATGATTTGTTGACACTAGGCTTTACTGAAAAAATTAAGAAGAAAATTCTGAATAACAGATCTGTAAAAGAACTTCTCACTTGCCTGTTTTTTCACCAGGAGAGCAATTGAAACGGCCACGAATGGAAACCTGTCGGTTTAAACATATGTATGTGCATTAAAAACAATAAACACATACATATGTCAGTTAAGTATGCAATTATGTACGAATAAAAATTTCCATTTACAAAACAGTGGCGGCGCAAGGAGGAGCTAAGCCCCCTTAAAAAAGGCCATCCGGGTTTTTACAGGCAAACCCGAAATATTTCCACGAATTTCGACTGGACGACTAAAAAAAAAGTTCGTCAGAAATTTTGGCTGATGAAAAAGGAAAATTTTCAAAAAATTTCGGCCGGATGACTTTAAAAAAAAGGTCGCCAGAAATTTTGGCGGAAGAAAAAGGAAAATTTTCAAGAGATTTCGGCCAGATGACCTTAAAAAAAGCCGTCAGAAATTTTGGCGGATGGAAATGGAAAATTTCCTCCGGGAGGTTTCAACCCCTCCCAAACTAAATCCTGGCGCTGCCACTGTTACAAACAGCTACTGAACACGTGTCAGAATAGGTTGCATAAATGAAAACCACAAATACATTGACAAAAACAGCAACAAAGATGGAGCTGCACCAAGTCACTAAAATTTATTAATTATTGCTATGAAATGCCACAAATGATAGAGCTCCTAAAATACTTGTAAACAGTTTTGAAATGAGCAATCACATGCACATAAGTGATAAGCACCAGATGTCAGAAGACTGCAAAAAAATTTTTTTAACAAAGGTTCACTCTGACCTGTGTACAAAGTTAGTTGTTCCATCAATGGGGTCAATAATCCAGGTCGGTTCATTGGTTAGTACGCATTTCTGCCCCATGGATGTAGACTCCTCCCCAATGAAACTGAATGATACAAATAAAGTTATACGAACATTAAAACATTAAAATAAATGGCATAAATACTCAAATAAACAAAACAAGTTAAAGTTAATAGAACATTAAATTTTTATCCAAATCAATACTAATTGTAGCAAAATCATTCAACAATTCACATGTTTACCACGTACGCAAAAACTATCCAATTTTTATATAATATACAATCATAGAAACGTAACCTTTTTCTGATATCTCATGAAATGAAACTATGTGAATATCTCAACAGGCAGTGCATAGACTCTACTGCTTATTACACAAGAAATTCTAGAAGGTCAAAGGGGCCTGCTAAACAGGATGTCATATAAGGAGGGCACTATCGACCATGGCCATCTACATCATTCAGGGGCGGATCCAGGAATTTTCGAAGGGGGGGCCAAAAAATTTTTGGGCTGGGGTCGGAAAATTTTTCGTTGATCTTTCGCTGAAAAATCTGATGAACTTTTTTAGTCGTTTTTCGCCGAAACCAGAGTTAAATTTAGCCCCCACCTCTGGGGGGATTGAGGTTTCCGGAGGGGTAGATAATTGACCGTCTGGAAGACAATCATGAGGCGCGCAGCACCGAGAGTGGTAGGGGAGGGGTGCCCCTCCCCACCAGAAACTTTTTGAATTTTCACATTGCAATGGTAGCATTTTAAGCTGTTATCTTAACAAAATAGCTGTACTTTTCAGTGCTTATAAGAGTGCCATAAGGTCTCAATAAATATAGACTTTACTTAAAAACTTCTTTCCCGAAAACTAGATGTTCTTTTTTAAGTAATCCTCCGGAAATCTTCAAAAAGGGTGTTCAATTTTCCTTCCCAAAAACAGATGACATTTTTTGGTCATCCGTGCGAATACTTAAAAAAGGTGTTTAATTTCTCGTCTAAAAAGAGTGACGACTTTTTAGTCTTCCGTGCGAAATTTTCAAAAAAGGTGTTTAATTTCGCATCCCAAAAAACTGATGACTTGCTGTAGTCATCCCTGAGAAATCTTAAAAAAGGTGTTTAATTTTTCGTCTAAAAAAGAGTGATGACTTTTTAGTCTTCCGTGCGAAATTTTCAAAAAAGGTGTTCAATTTAGCATCCCAAAAAACTGATGACTTTTGTAGTCATCCGTGCGAAATCTTAAAAAAGGTGCTAAATTTTTCGTCTAAAAAGAGTGATGACTTTTAGTCTTCCGTGCGAAATTTTCAAAAAAAGGTGTTCAATTTAGAATAAAAAAAACCGTTGACCTTTTGTAGTCATCCGTGCGAAATCTTAAAAAAGGTGTTTAATTTTTCGTCGAAAAAGAGTGTTGACTTTCCGTGCAAAATTTTCAAAAAAGGTGTCTAATTTCGCATCCCAAAAAACTGATGACTTTTTGTAGTCATCCGTGCTAAATCTTTAAAAAGGTGTTTATTTTTTCGACTAAAAGAGTGATGACTTTTCAGTCTTCCGTGCGAAATTTTCAAAAAAGGTGTTTATTTTCGCATCCCAAAAAACTGATGACTTTTATAGTCATCCGTGCAAAATCTTAAAAAAGGTGTTAAATTTTTCGTCTAAAAAGAGCGATGACTTTTTATTCTTCCGTGCGAAATTTTAAAAAAGGTGTTCAATCTCGCTTACCAAAAACTTATGAATTTTTAGTGAACCGTCCGAAATCTTCAAAAAGGTGTTCAATTTTCCTTCTAAAAAACTGATGACTTTTTAAGACTAGAATAAATAAAATACTTCCCACTACTGAATGAAATATAGTACGATATAAATAAAAACAAGGAGTAAACATGTGTTATCATTCACCGCATTTTCTTGCACATATAGACTAAACTCAAAACTTAACTTGTTTCGCTCTGAAATTTTTTGGCATCTGCAAAAAATAAATTACATCCCAAACACTGTTGTTAGTGTTAACTTGATTTGTAATTAATAGTTAGTTGTACTTAGTTATAATTGTGTTTATTGGTGTTAATGTTTTTACAATTTACTACGAATATATACACGAATAACATACATTGCATGCCATAAATCATAGTTGGATACTGTTGAAAGATTGTTTCATTTCGATGCTTTATATAAAGACAATGCAATTGCGTGAGAGACTTAGATTAGATTTTAATTACATTTATACATTATTTTTATTATAGATTTTAATTACTTTTATACATTATTTCTCCTGTGCATGACTGACACCCTGAAATTTTTTTGGGGGCCACCATGGATGGGGAGGGGGCCACGTCCCATGGTGATTTGAAATGGGGGGGCCATGGCCGGATTGGCCCCCCCTGGATCCGCCCCTGACATCATTAGCAGATCTATCTCAATTTAATAAACAAAGATTCTCAATACTGTACGTCTAATGAAGTATGAATAATTATGATATGACTACCTTTCTTTACAGATTGCAAAACAAGCAAACTTAAATAAGATAATTTACATGTGCTCATCGAAACAACATAAAACCAACCTATCAAACATATTGTAACAAAATACAAATTTCGGAACAAGGTGCAAACAAGATTACAGAAAATATTCATCCAAGAAATAACGCATCTGGTAGAGTAATGGATAATACGCAGGCCAAAAGTGTGAGAGGTAGTGAGTTCGAGCCCCCGTTGGGCGGATATGCTTTGTAGGCTGCTATTTATAATAGCGCCATGTATTGCAGGCTGTCTGTTCAGTTGGTATAGTTAAGATTTATGTATTCTGTAATCTGAGTTCCTGTAAATTGTTTCAACTGCATAATTGTACACTGTAACCAGTTGCGGTCTGTCAACCGGATTGTTGATTAAACGAAAATTATCATTATTATTATATCCAACTAGCTGTACCCGGCCATGCATTGCTGTGGCTGAAAAGACTGTCCAACCCTCCCTTCCTAGGTTCCCTCCCCTTACCCTCCCCTCCCGTTCCCCCTCCCCTTCCTCCCCTCCCCTTCCTTCCCTCGCCTCCCTCCCATCCCCTCCCCTGCCTCTGTCCCTACCTCTCTCCCTTCGTCTCTCCCTTCCTCCGTCTCTCCCTCCCTCTCTCCCTCCCTGCATCCCTCTCTCCCGTTTCATCCCCTCCCTCCCCTCCGTCCCTCCCCTTTCTCCATCCCTAGAAATATGCGTTTTAGAAAGACGCGCGGAAAACGGCCGCAAATGGACGATTTTGTAGACACACCTTTTAAAACACGCCCGAAAAATAAAGACACACCTTTTAAAACGCGCCCGAAAAATGGGCGGACGCCGCTGGACGGATGCGTCAAAATTCAAACGGATATGGCTGGACTCCATCGATGTATATCGAATGGAATTAAAAGTTGTGTTTTTTTGGTCGTAAAGATTGCGCTTTTTCCCAAAAGGCATTTTACAAACCCGCTTATGTTCGAATGGAACGTTTTGCGAAAATTTTGAAAACAATCGATCTATAACTTTCCGAGATCCTTCTTGTCGAACGGTAACGTTTTACATTTTTATTTATATAGATTACCAACCAATGAGTTGGGAATTCAGCTCGCAAGGAGCAGACGATCATCTCTTCCACACGGCTGTCTGTTTCTGTCACAAGATCTGCCATGCTGGACTTCGTAAGCACATTCTGCTTTTCACAGTAGAAAGCCTCTCGGATCAACTAAAAAGATGGGATGGATCCAGTGTCTAATGATAGCTTATTACAACAAAGCCATCTGCAAATTTTTTGGCATATTACAGTTCAACTAAAAAGATATATTGCATATGTCGCAAAATCTCCCAAGTACAGTCCTCTCATTAATGGTATGAAGACAGGAAACACTTTCAAGAGGAGCAATATAAACGCAGAAGCAGACAAGTCACAGAACGGAGTGACTGGGAGAGTCATTTATCCAACCAAAATGAACTTTGAAATAATGCATGCGTGTGTGTGTGTGCTATCTTCACAAGATAGTAATCCTTTAGAGTTCGCCTAAGACTGATTTCTATAGCAATTCGTCCCTTATCTAAGTTCTTGATTTTCAAATAAGTCACGCTCCTGTTTAGTTAATGAAGTGAATGGACTTATTTAGATGCTTGCTTTTGTATTGCTGTTATATAATAAGATTGTTTACTTTATCATTAATGTGATTGGATGTTTCTCATTGTTTTTCTTTTCGTTCTGCTTGTTTTGGTGCCAAAGATGTACTTCAATCTAGGTACTGATGGCTGTTTTTCTCATATTTGTATCTACATGTATACATATTACATAGATGTCCCTGCTTAGCATGGACACTACACAATGCGTAGATAGGAGAAGAGGGGTACTTGCTCCTCCCAAAAAATTGACGACTACTTTTTAACTTCGCTACTTTTTGATTTTTAACAAATTTCATCACCCTAAAGCATCAATGACACACAAAATGAAACTGAAAAATTCAATTTAGAAACATTCAGGGAAACCAATGTCTTAAAATCTTGCTTTCCTTATTTCAAGTTATTGCAAAAAATTGACTGCCCATTTGTGCTTTGCCCCTCCAGCTTCTGCAGGCATATATATGCTTTTAGCGGGATCCATGATCTCTTATGTGCCCCTCCCCACCCCGTGTAGCTAGTATATGATAAATCCGTTGTTTTTTCTTTTACTTATTCTGTTCTGATGGTTACAGAAAATAAAGTATTTTGATTTCAGAGTTGTCCTATGTCAACAGAACAAAATAATTAAGTTGGTTAAGATTACCAGCTTCAGTTCAATACAAAATGGTATTCTTGAAGTGCCATCTACTTTTATTATTCTGTATATTATTATGCATATAAAAATTATCGTGTCACTGTTTCACTTTCAAACATTTCTGAACAATTGCTTTATACTAAAAATCAGTACAATCAATAAATTCTAACTTGTTTAAATTCTAACTTGCTAACTTACATTTGTTTGCGTGTATGTTTATGTTATTGTGAGCTGTCCGTATTAAGCGAAATAAACTTTATATATAATAGCGCTAAAGAAATATTAATACTCTGCACGCCGCCCATTGCACGAGCGTAAATAAACATGCAGCTCTAACTTTAATGACAAAGAACTGGTGTAAACAAACGAGCATACTAGGCGTGGTATTTATAAATCCCATACCTCTCCAGCAGAAAAGGCAGTACTCTTGACCACCTCAAAACACCTGTCGAGGTTGACGTGGCTGTCACCATTGTTCGTCAGATCCTCGCAATTCCCATTAACCACAATCTCGCATTCTCCGTTAAGGACGCTGCGACCGATCCACGTTTTCTCCAGCAACTCCACCATCTCTGCCTCTCCTTCTCCTCTCTGTGACCTTCGCCTTGACGAACCTCGCTTGTGTTTGCGCTGAGCGCCAGCCGAAGACTGATTCAAACACTCAGCCGCTTAGCAAGTCCGTCCAAATATAAACAGATGCTGTAGGCCTAGTACCTAGACAAGATGTAGTAGGAAGCCTAAGCTAAATGCCATAGGCCTACTGCGACGTTAAAATTTTTAATGGAAAGCTCTTACAACGAGCCAATAGACTCTCTATTACCCAGCGACGAAAGCAGGCTACACATCAACAGCAATGGAGCAGCGGTCACTATTTATTTATTTTATTTATTTATTTATTTATTTTTTCCTCAACCAAAACAGCACACAAACATGATACAATTATGGCAGTGAATAATACATTAACATGAATTTGGTGAAGAGGGGGAGACCCAGAAGGGATGTAAAATCCCGCTAATAGGGCCACCCATAATTCATGTAAAATATAAAAGAAAAAACATATAATAATTAAGCTAGCCTACAATGTCGTCGAATAGTAGGCTACACTAGAGAGTGCTGCTTCAGTGCTTCAGAACTTCCTTGTTCGTAGCGTCATCAGTGGCGGCGCTAGGGGGGCTAGGGGGGGGGCTAAGCCCCCCTAAAAAGGCCATCCGCGGTTTTTTACATTGAAATTCCACGAATTTCGGCCGATGACTAAAAAATTTTTAAAACAAGGTCATCAGAAATTTTCGGCGGATGAAAATGGGGAAATTTCTATGAGATTTTCGGGCGATGACTAAAAAAATAGTTGGTCAGAAATTTTGGCGGATGTAGGCCTAAATGTTAAATTTCTTCCGCGAGACCAGCTCCCTCCCCCAAACTGAAATCCTGGCGCCGACACTGAGCGCCATTCTGGTCATAGGCCAACCGTGAATTAATAAACGCGAGAATTTTACAGCACTTTAAAACAACTTCGTCCTGGTTTTTTTCGAGCGAACTCACACTTTGAACTCAATCAGAAATCGGGGCACGAAATGCCTGTATAGGCTTAATGGCCAATAGACCTATTCAAGACTGCAGGCCTGCACAGTTAGCCTACTTTAATTCAGTCTGGTTTCAGTCAACGTAACATAGCCTATAGGCCTATACGAGTAGGCCTCAGTGGCGGCGCCAGGGGAATGCTAGAGGGGCTAAGCCCCCTATAAAAGTCCATCCGGGGGCTAGGTCCCCCAAAAAGGCCATCCGGTATTTTTGAAATGTAAAACTCAAATATTTCCACGATAAGCCCCCTAAAAATGAATTAGGCCTACATAGCCTACATGAGATTTCGGCCGGATGACTAAAAAAGTCGTCAGAAATTTTGGTGGATGAAAATGGAAAATTTCCTCCGCGAGAATTCAGCCCCCCCAAACTGAAATCCTGGCGCCGCCACTGCAGTAGGCCTATACACGCACAAACGCGCGTACTAGGCCTATATAGATACATAGGGCCTATATATTTAATATAATGATTATATGATTATGTATATATATAGGCCTATATATCATATGGATAACTTGGGGTTGCATGGACCCTGGGGTTTATATGGACCATCATACAAAAACAACCACTGCAAACAGTCACATAGCCGCATTTAATTAAGTTGATCTGTGTGAATGCTTTATTTCAAAACGCTACTGTAGACCTAACTGTAGCCTATTTGTGCCATGGGTCCACCAGACAATTAATGCATGTCCATTAAAGTTAAGGGGTGCATAATACCCCAAGTTGCCCTGTATATATATATATATATATATATATATATATATATATATATATATATATATATATATATATTGTATAATGTATAATAATAATAATGTATATATGTATATATATTATCTGTCTGTCAATTTGTCTGCCTGTTTGCCTCTCTGTCAGTTTCTCTTTCTATTTAGGCCTGTAGACCTAATTAGGCCTATCTCTGTCTGTGTCTGCCTTAATTTCTCTGTCACTCTAATTCGCTTTCTTTCAGATTTCCGTTGAAGCCTTTTAATCCTTTTTGGTCTATTAGCTATAGGTTACGGTGGTACATCACTCACATATAGTTTATATAGGCTAAATGATATAATTATCACCTTTAACATTGATCGGGATCATATAGGGTCGATATATATTAGGCCTAGGCTATTGCATAAGATAGAAATCTCGTAGACTCCTTAAAATATATATCAGATTCTTCTGAACCTCAGTCATCAGACATTAATTTTTCACTTGACAGTACAAAATAATCGAAACAATCGACTCGATTAGGCCTAGGCCTATAGACATTTTCACTTGACAGTACAAAATAACCGAAGCAATCGACTCGATTAGGCCTATAGGCCCAGTGTGAGAATATTATTGTAGAAAGATAACGCCATATGGTGGGGGTTGGACTATATACGATCCACTTGGAATGGGGTGCGAAAAACAGACTTTAGGCCTATTAATGCCGGATCCCTTAGAACCCCAGCCCCGGCAATTCTCACCCTGACTAGGCCTATCATAGGCCTATATAGCTATATAGCTATAGCTACTGCATGAAGGAATTAAATGCGAGTCTGCTACGTAGCCTAGTAGGCCTAATTATCTAACGGTTGGGCGGTGATCGAATTCGGCTATCCTATCCTAATTAAGTACCCGTAATGTTCGCGTAAAGGTGTTGGCCTATAATCAATTAATCAATTAAACCACTCGTTTAAACTTGATTGAACCAACGACCTTATATATAACAGATTGAACATATTTTTCAAAGACAATGGTTTGTAGATGCTCGAGCTGCCAGCATGCAGTCACTGGCCGCACACGTCGGTATATATCTTTGTAAGCCCCAGTTATTGGCCAGAAAGACGAAATTACGTGCATGACCGTAAAATCGGTCACATATTCTACGTTTCGAGAACAGAGGTTAAATTCACGTCACACATTGTGATTTTAACATAAATAGGCTATATTATAGGCCTAATGTAAACATGCACTGTGCAGTGTGCACAGTAAGCTGGCAGAATAAACGTTTATAATGCAGGCTTGATCGATTTAACGAGCTACACAGGAATATTTATAATGCCTATATATAACATAATAATTATTATACGCGCGCGCAAAGACTTAAGCAACCTCCCACACCAACCCCACCCCACACCACACTACCCCCCACACGCCGACACACACACATACATGCCGACACACCCCGACACAAACACACGCACCGACACACTGCCACACACACACAAACACACACACCCGGCAGGGCTCGCACACACCGACACGCACATGCATAAAATTATAATGAGTGCATCCATTATCCAGGGCAAGAATGCGTGGCGTAGGTATCTACAGTAGGCCTACGGCCGTCTACCTGCCTCTGCAGATAGCTGCCACACCCACACCCATCGTGGTGCGGACCGTGCGGTAAACAATAATATTGTTCGAGTGCACAACCTTTAAGGTCGTAATCAGAGTTTGGTCGCTGTGACCATCGATAATAAAAGAGATTTTTTATTATTTATTTTATTTATTTATTTTTCCTGAACCAAAACAACAAGCAAACATGATACAATTATGGCAGTGCATGCACAATAAGCTTACTTTAACATAATTTGGTTAAGAAGGAGATACCCAGAAGGGATGGACAATCTCGCTAATACCCACCCATTATTCATGTAAAATATTTTTAAAAAACATGACAACACATTCAATTGCAGATTTAGCCCTATACTCATCAAGGTAAAGAACAATCGCATCAAACAACGCAGGCCTACGTTTAAGAAAGCCGAGCTTTGAAATGTAACGGTTCAAAATGACCTTATAGGCCTATAAATTATAAATTATAGCCGCTTCCTATAGCTAATAATAATAATCATATAGGCCTATTTAATATACTTCCTACAGATTTTAAAGTCAGTAGGCTATAATATATAGGCTTACATGTATTTGGCGTAGATTTCAGCTCTAAATGAGAAAAGGGTAGCAATTTATTATAGGTAGGCCTATGCCTATATATAGTGGCCTATAAATATATATATATACGGTGGCAGATTTGGAGGATTATAGGGTTAAATAATAATCACAGCTGGGTAACAGCTCATATAGTTACACGTATGGCAATCAGGTGGGGAATTTTTCCCGATTGTTTTCCCATCATAATTATGCTGAGGCTGCTGCTGCTGTGGATGTCTGATCCCGCGTTCACTCGCGAGACGTGACGATCGAGATGTTGAGATGCAGGATACTTAAAAGGCGCTGAACCGAGTCTCTCGAAGCATTCATCAGTGTGTGCACTAATAGCTAGCATAATGCATCAACACAACCTAGACCTGGTGCACTAATAGCATATAATGCCATATACATCCACACAACCTAGGCCTGGTCTATGCGAACATTTTGAGCATGCATTCATACGTCAGGTGTTGAAGGATTGGCGATAGACTGAAGCGACGAGTGGAGAAGATGCACAGATGAAGATCGATGCGTTGCCCGATGTGCAGCAGTGGAAGGGCTAAGTTCTAAGTAAGTTAATTAAAAGTTCATACTTCATGCATATGTAGGGAGCTTTTATGAATTCAAAACTCTTTAAATGAATAATTTGCCATTTCTATAGTTAGCAGGTAACAGCGCAAAGTATTTAATTCTGTCGCAATCAGAGTCGCAGTTGGATGTGACTTGAATAGGCCTACGAGTCGTAGGCCTACGCGTCGAGAGAACGCACCCGCATGACTTCAGGAAATGACGCTGATAATTATTTGTCTCCCTCCAAGCACGACGTCAAAGATCAGAGGTGTGCAGACTCTGACGCACGAAGACTGCGAAGGTCAAAAATACATCGAAGGACGACGTCAGCTTTCGAAGGAACATCTTCCACACGAGAGCCTTTACCGGAATCAGCTGATCCAATTGGCATAGGTATACGCATTCAGCTGAGCGCATAGCATGCCTGCAAGGCTAGACCAATTGGCTACAAGGCTAGACCTATTGGAGAGCGGAAAATCGCACTCGTGGAACGCCGGAACTTTCGCATTCAGTAAACAAGTCGGATGAAAAATACGTTCAGCAAGAATCGAAATAATTGAATATTAGGTCTAAGCATTTAAGTTGAACTCTGATTTGGGGAGAAAACTATTTACATCGGGACGTTCTTTGCTGTTGACCGGAAATCCAAGCGTATCTTTCCACTGTCTTAAAACCACTTTCATATCCCTGGGTCTTTCACACTGGGGCATCTATGATTGGTAGGCACTGTTAGAGGCACTTTCTAAATTTAGATACAATACAATACAATCGACCATCCGTACCATTCCAAGGTCTTGGAGTTGTCCCTATACGACATAAGGAAATCATCAAAGTGCAACTGCGGGAGAAGCAGAGGTGAATTGGAGAAAGAAGATGAAGTAGAAAAAGAGAGTGAGGTTTCAGTGTCCCACAGTTTGTAGGATAAGTCTAAGACGCACATTATTTAGTTGAATCAATCTAACAATAATTATCACACAGGCAATTGCTGAGATATGTCTTTAAAAAACTCAATAGCTCACAGAAAACAATGATCACAGAAGCAAAGCAAATTACATGCCATTTAACAATTTAAAATCAGTACACGATTAATAGGACAAATAGTGAAAATCACAACATAATTTAACAACAAATAACAGGAAATAATTTCAATGTTTAGATTGCGAGGTAGTGTTGGCCTTAAGGACCAAAAATTGTAAGTATAGATATTGGAGCAATTTACATTTGAGACAGACATTTAATCAGCAGCTAGGCTAAATAGTATAATCTCCACAGCAGATTAACTGTTAATCCATTTAACAAGAAAGATCAGACAATCTTAAAAACAAGGGCTGTAAATCAGACGTATTTCATCACATAATAGAATAGTCCTAACTACAAATCCTCTTTTTATAATAGAGAACATTTGCTCTAATTATCACATTATATTAAGACATAAAACAATTTCATGGGGAGGGGTAAGTTTCTGGAGTCTCCATTGAACACAGTGGCATCTTTCTACATTTTTAGTATTTTATAATATTAGGCCTAATGCATTTGTTTCGAGGGAGGGTTGAAAGAATAAAACCACCCCTAAAAAGTCCTGATTAAGAAAAATATGGTTATAATTACTCTAACAAAGCTGCATGTAGTTCTTGCTGCATGTACATATGAAATGATATCTGCATCTATATTTTGTAAGTCAAATTAAAAATATTACATTGTGCATACACTGTACACAGAGAGACACATAGAGACACGCGCGCGCACACACACACGCCACACACATGCCACACACATACGTCACACACACACACACGCACACACACACAGTGTAACACATCACAAAGGAACTGCTAAAGCACAGCATCTAAGGCACAGACATCAGCTACAGCCATTAATATTTACATCACAAAGAAGCTGCTAAAGCACAGCATCTAAGGCACAGACACCAGCTATAGCCATTAATATTTACATCACAAAGAAGCTGCTAAAGCACAGCATCTAAGGCACAGACATCAGCTACAGCCATTAATATTTACATCACAAAGAAGCTGCTAAAGGCACAGACATCAAATGCCTCAGCCATTTATATTTGCATCACAAATGAACCATTAGATGTTTACATTAAATGCCTTGAGCAGGCTTTAGTTGCGTCACAAATCAATTGTTTACGGTACAGACATTAAATGTTTCAAATATTTATATTTACATAAGAAATAAACCGTAAAATGTCTACATTAAATACCTCAGTCATCATAATATTTACATCATAAAGGAAATGTTCAAGGCACATGCATTAAATGCCTCAGCCAGGGTTTAAAATGGGTGGGAATGCGTGGAAATGGCATTCCCACTGCTCCGGAAATTCTTTGCCTGCCTTCCCACTGTTCACCATACATGCAATCCTGGAAACAGATGCACTCCAATAAAACTTTTCTTTGACGTTCCCACTGTTCATAGGCGTAGGGGACATTTCGGAAGTGGGGGGGGCAAAAATGTAATTTTTGCCAGAAAAATCCGATGACTTTTTTTAGTCATCTGCCCAAAATCTTAGGATTTTCTCATCTGAAAAATCTGATGACTTTTTTAGTCACTTCCTGTAAATCTTCAGAAAATTTAGCTTTTTACCCCTGTGTGCCCGAAAAAAATCCGCCTGTACCTGTTTGCCAGAAAAAATTTCCCAAATTTTTTCTCTGTCCGTGCCTCTTTTGCCCGAAAAACACATTTGCCCGAAATTTGGGGGAGCATTTGCCCCCCTCTGGACCCCCGCCGCCTATGCCACTGTTGATCCATTCAGCGTTTTCACTGCTCACCCAAACCACTTTAACCACTGGCCTCAATCACAGGGCTCACTGACGTTAATATTTATGTTACGTAAATCTCACAAAGTGCATACGATAGTCATCGATAACGTCCCATATTGTACATTTTCAAATCATTTATATAAATTAATCCATAGCTTTTCGTCGTTATTTTCTGCACAAAATTCAGTTGTGTTTACTTCACCAAGTCTTGACCAGATTTATTTAATCAGATCTCTTCCATAGCACAGCCATTTTCCAGTAGAGCCAGCTGGATAGTGTGAACCCTCCAAACCAGCATATGCTCGTGGCATATCTGATGAGCCCTGCATATGCTTTTATGCACCGGTGAATAAGCTGGTCCCCTGACAAGGCTTTTGTGGGTGCTCAGAAATTCTCGTAGATTTACATTTTACATTACATTTATCGGTCATCCTAGTGAATCTGGGTTCATATTGGTCAACACTGGCCTGCTGTAAAGGATCTGCCAGTTGGTCCAATGGTCAACCCATGACCAGTTGGTCAGATGTTCAACCTGTGACCTGTTGTTGGTCAGATGGTCAACCCATGACCAGTTGGTCAGATGGTCAACCTGCGACCAGTTGGTCAGATGGTCTTCCTGCGACCAGTTGGTCCAATGGTCAACCTGCGACCAGTCGGTCAACCAGTCAACCCGTGACCAGTTGGTCAGATAGTCAACCCATGACCAGTTGGTCAGATGGTCAACCTGTGACCAGTTGGTCAGATAGTCAACCCGTGACCCGTTGGTCAGATGGTCAACCTGTGACCTGTTGTTGTTCAGATGGTCAACCTGCGACCAGTTGGTCAGATGGTCAACCTGTGACCTGCTGTTGGTCAGATGGTCAACCTGTGATCAGTTGGTCAAATAGTCAGCCTGCGACCAGTCGGTCAACCAGTCAACCCGTGACCAGTTGGTCAGTTTATCATTCACTCTTGCTTCTGCTTGACGGGTTTGGCGTAAGTGATACGGAGGAGGAGCTCGGGCGATCGGAAGATGAAGAGGAGTTTCGAGACGAGTTCCTCCTCGAGTTCATACTCGAACAGCTCACGAGCGAGGTAGATGTTGTGGCAGAGCGTCCAGATCGGCTCCGGATTCGGAAGCTCCTCGAACATGATGCGCATCATGAGACCTTGAGTCCATAGACGCACGAACTTCCCGAGCACCAACACCACCGACACGTAGATGCCGATTATCCTACGTGTTCATACACGCAAAAATATACGAGCAGGTAAGTATATAATGCATACGTCAGAATGGCAATTATTATAATTTTATATATTTTCTTATTTATTTATTTATTCATGTTCAGTGCCAGTCCAAAGTCTGGATAAAGGAGGAGGGTGACACTAATGATCTTTGCTATCACAGTGACATTAAACTGCAAATACCATATTCAGTAGTTTATACATAGACATGTACTATTGTATTGTATATGACCATTTATAAAGCAAAAACCTTTCAGAAGCGATCCTGGTTAGTATTTTGTTACTGTACACTCTGAATATACAGTTAAATGAAAACATTTGGGCGGTTTTCGATTAATAATTAAAAATAAATATTATTGTTACAATTAATAAAATGCTTAATCGATTACTTAATCATCGTTAACTTCCACAAAGCTAATAGACAATGCATACATATCATATACATACATACATAAATGTCACATACACACATAGATATACACATACATACATAAATGTCACATAAACACATACATATACATATACATACAAATATGTCACATACACACATACATAAATGTCACAGACACACATACAGACATGTCACATACATACACACATACATACATACATAAATGTCACATACACACATACATACATGTCACATACAGTCATACACACATACATAAATGTCACATACACACATACATATACACATACATACACAAATGTCACATACACCCATACATACATACATACACACACATCACATAAACACATACATACAATCACATTGATGATATCACATAAATAGGCTTCATACTGTATTTGACCAGATGGCCACCGTCAATCTGGCAAATGGCGAATTCACTACATCACCAACGAATGAGACTGTATACATGGAGATGGAAATCACTTCGGATTCAAGCAGCCTTACCATCGTGTCAGCTTTGAATACAGCGAAACAATTGTCGCTTGCCGCAACTTAAATTCACTGTCGATGTTCCTTACAATTCAACTATGGTAATACTCAGATTCTGAATAGCCTATAATATAATCGATCATTCACAGAATTTTTAAAGCAGCTAAGCTCACTGTGGCTTGCTTGATCTTGATTGGTGTAATTATATTATGAAGTCTAAATCTTGAGGGTTGCAAAAATTTGAAAGCAGACGTTGATATTCTACGATTGCAACTGTCCGACATATTTGATGTAATCCGTAATCCATAAGCTGAGCATTGTCGAGTTGATCTGAAATGTGACTATTGTGAACTGGCAGGTGATCAGTGAGAACAAAAAAACAAATTACTTTTTATGCTTTCCCATTAAATTTTGAGTTCTTGGGATTGTGTCAGAGCGCCAATCATTTATCTATATAGTATCTGTTCAGGGAACTACTCAGAGGTACTCCGGACTCCAGCATGATCAAAAAGAACCTGAATGTAGTTGCATAAGAAAGCTGAATATATGTGTGCCTTAAAATCAGTTGTTAAAGTGCAGTGGGAACACCGAATGGGTGAGCAGTGGAACGCCGAAGAAGAGTCAGCCTTATTGGAACACATGCGTTTCTAGTGTTCCAGGCACGGCTAGCAGTGTGAATGCAAGCAATGAATTTCTAGAGCAGTGGGAACGCCTTTCCCACAAACTTTAAACCCTGTTAAAAACAGATGAAGATTGCTACTTGAGCTCAGTTTTGTCAATAAAAGTCAAATTCATACTTTCTATAGCACAGCACACTACTGTCAGCTTTACAATAAAAACAGACAATAACAACTCAACAATGGACTACGGTAGTAAAGCAGACAATGGGCGATTAAACCCAGATTTACAGCCTCTCTAACTCCTAATGACGAATCATACACTGAGTAACGCACAAGACATAAATTTGCGTAAAAGCACTTTATTACCAACAGTTAGTGAAGACGACATCTCAAGCATTCTAGATGTAACCACCTCTAGACAATGACACGCCACAAACAAACACATCTTCAGATCTACTTGACACCAGCAACCGATCCATTTATACTACAGATATACTAGGTCTTATGACAGATGGGAATGCTGAATTACTACTATTATTATTATTATTATTATTATTATTATTATTATATCATAATCATTTATTAGACAAAACATGTTTTACAAGGAAAAGCACAAAAAGTTGTTTGTTCATGTGTTAGCGACCTTATTATTATTATTATTATTATTATTATTATTACCATTATTATCATCAATATCATAATTATTATCAATAATATTATAGTAGCAGTAGTTCTTCAGCAGTTAAAATAGTATTAAGTAGTAGTCGCTTTCAGAGGTGCATAATTATCATAAAATAATTACTGAAACAAAAATATGAAATTTATAAAAATAAATATACCCACATGACTGCTATAAGTAAGATGTTGAACAAATTTCTGTAATTCCAGACTTTTAGAAAACAGTGTTCAAACCCAAACATAAATATGATTTTGTAATCAAAGGTAGGATATAGCAATACCAGTAATACCTTTCGAATGATGTTATGCTGGAAAGTAAGCTTAAAGCATCAAAACCATAAACACAGAAACCTGAATAATCTTATTGCGTGACAGTACAGAAACTTAAAAAGGTGGCAGTTGAAGTTATTCTAGCTCTGCAGAATATATTACATATAATCCTAATAGTGACTTTATTAATAACATCTCAGAAAATATTCATCTTCAGAATAACAGCAAAAGACTCGAACCATACTACTTCTTTAAGTTCATGACACAAATTTATACCCAGGACTAACTTGTAGACTAGAGAGCTGACACTGCAAATCTGTGAAACTACAAGGGATGATCTCTTGATCACAGACAGACAGACAGACAGACAGACAAGACAGACAGACAGACAGACAGACAGACAGACAGACAGACAGACAGACAGACAGACAGACAGACAGACAGACAGACAGAAAAGACAGACAGACAGACAGACAAATAGACAGACATACAGACAGATAGACAGACACAGACAGAGAGAGCGCTACATCAACGATACTTGGAATGGATATGCTTCAACAGTTGGTCAAGAAGTGTGAGGAATATTGCATATAATTATTAATAGCATTATTTCTGTTTCTCATGGCGATGAACAAGATTACCGAATTCCAACGCTAGACCCTTCAAAGCCACCCTCACATTTTCACCACATACAGCCACACATGACCAAGAAATCTAAATTCATCACACACTACGTAAAAACAGCAAAATGGAATTCACACGAAGTAGTATCACCGCTCAAACAACTCCAGTTGTAGTCCAAAGTAAAATCTTAGTCATGTCTTAATGTCAAAGTATAAATGCAAATGTGTCAATTGTATCGTTGCATAAATAAATGCTCTAGTATGTCTTAATGCTGAAGTTACGAGCAAAAAATGTGTCATAATTTATAACTTATTGCAAATAAATGTACCAGCCGTGTTCGAAAACACAAAGGAGTTCTAAAGACAAAATGCAAGCGTAAGTCTCTGATATGAGTAAAACTGGAAACATTAAATTCACGTATTGCAAAATTGAAGCAAATCGAAAGCATGATCGCCAAAGATTTTAAAATTAACAACATTCGAGTACACGACAAATAAAATGAAGCCTATTCTCGTAGAATGTACTTAAAACATGATAAACTGTTTACTGTCAGGTAATCTCAACATGCACCTAAATACATGTAAGGGTAAAATTGATCTCACAGTTGAAACCTATTTAAAAAGATTTAAAGAATTCAGAACCAGCGTGGCTGAACATCAGCCTAAAATTGTCACAATAACTTCTTAAATAGTTCGACCATATGAGCATAAGGTAGCAAGTGCAATAATCTACATGCTAAAAAACCATTGTATATAATAGACAGACTGATAAAATTGTGAGAAAATACGCCAAGCATTGCACCACATGCTACACAAACTATTGAAGTAAAACTCTCCGATCTGCAGAACTTTGGAATGATACGCCATGCAATGCAAAGCTGAAGCAAGCGAGAGATTGGAATGGTTAGGACGATTACGAAATAAAGCAAAATCACTTATAATGGAAAAGCATCAGCTGTCTCTCTACAGATACAAAAATCAGCAATTCAGTAAGGAGGTTCATCACAGTTCAAAAACCATTAGTTAGATTAGTTAATCTGAGAGATGTAACGCTCTGGCAGTTCATTCTTTTCAACACTGACCAGAGCCAACAAAGTTTTTTGCAATCACATTGTCTTAATTATACAATACAACAGCAAATGATGCTACTACCCTCCTTCTAAAGTGCACACATCCCCAAAAGACATATCTTTGACAGTGCTGAGCAATTGTTGAGTGAAGAGCAATTGACTTACTCCAGGACCCTAAATAGCAACCACAATAACTTCTTAGAGGCAGGAAACCATAATGTCCGCATTATAACCCATGTACCATACTTTATCACATGGATTCCATGAAAATTTGATAGCTCCACAAGCTGCAAAGCTAACATGATAATTATGCTAAACATCAACTGAACATTTATAAGAAACGAAATACTCCACAAATCGTTAGCTACACTGAATAGACAGTAAGGTAAAGCAATAAAATGTAAGGTAACGACCTCAAGGTTTATAATCCTCAATCCTAGCAGCAGGGTCGTAATTGTAATTGTAAACAGAAGTGCAAAGTGTACGCATGGTAACAGCAAATGACGTCCAGACCTTCCAGAAACTTTCCCTAAGATTGCACAGGATCTCCTGACAATGAATTGTCCGTTTCACATAATGATGCACCGGGATTCGAATTTAATTTTCAACTGCAAAGACGAAAGGCAGACGTCGGTAAACACCGGCCGTGATAACAGCAACCGCTCATCTCAACGTCGATAAAAAGCTGCGAAGCATGACCACAGAATTCGTTCGTTAATTTATTTCGAGAATTTATATAGCGCCTCTTCAAGAGACCTACACAGAGGCGCAGCGCAGAAGTCGAGCAGTCAAGCAGATCACTCTAAAGACCTAAACGTAAGAAATTCATTCTGGACAAGTACCGACGGTCGATATGATTTAGTTTATTTGCTACGCTTTCCTTACTTTCCTTAACGTTAGCTACACTGAACGATGTGGACGGTCAAAAATACCCCTGATACAACGAAGAACAACCATGATTTTCCAGCTACAAATATGGAATGTCACTGGAATCGTCAGCATCAGGTACGAAGTTACGAACACAGACAAGGACTTCTGACAGCAGACTGACTAACTTAACTACACAGTGAACACATTATCAATGGCAACTAATTGATGCTTCAACGACAGAAGGATGCCATCCATCCGTCTCAGCTAGCAAATCAGACAATAAATTATTTAAACAACACAGATATGTATGTATCCTGTTTCAATAACAATGGTGTAAATCGATGATCACTTCATTCACAAATACTCGGGACATTTTGTGATTAGTGTCACATAGATAAACTGGACATTATGTGATTAGTGTCACATAGATAACCTGGACATTTTGTGATTAGTGTCACGTAGATAAACTGGACATTTTGTGATTAGTGTCACATAGATAAACTGGACATTTTGTGATTAGTGTCACATAGATAAACTGGACATTTTGTGATTAGTGTCACATAGATAAACTGGACATTATGTGATTAGTGTCACATAGATAAACTGGACAGTTTGTGATCAGTGTCACATAGATAAAATGGACAGTTTATGATTAGTGTCACATAGATAAACTGGACATTTTGTGATTAGTGCCCGAGAGAAGACATGAGATTAGAACACAATCTACAACATCAAATGACCCATGTTTTCTTCAGTACATTAACCATGATTTTTTGCTTTAACTAAACCAGCTATTATAAACACAAACAACACAGTACGACATAAAACCACTCAGTCAAACAATCAGTTATAGGCAATAAGTTAACAAGTCAGCTGGCATGTAATCTTCTAAAAAATCCATTAAGTTACGCACTAACACTGTTTGGCACATAACAATATTGACGAGTTAAAAATCAAAACACAGAACACAAAACTTACGATAACCTCAGAATATTCCAGCCATCGCTAGTACCATAATATACAGACAAAAAAAAGAAGCTTTCTTAGCCAGGCAAAGCATACCACACGACTGCAGCTACATTCCACTTGCTTTAAAAACCACCAACTCACTGGCAAACTCATCGTACGTAATAGGTTGATTTGTAACTCAGTTCATTTTGAATGAATACACATTTGCAAATTTTTCTGCTCCGCTTATTTACAAGTTCTATCGTCTGCTCGTAACTCAACTTATTTACGACTAGAAGAGTTCCTGCAAGAGTGCAACTTTCTCCAGGCATCCGATTTAGAGCGCTCGTTATTTTATGACGAAGGAAGTAAGTAAGCAGCAGGAAAACGAGAGACAAATACTGTGTCTGAAGAATATAAATAAAAACTCAAATCAATCAGAATCCTGCAGGATTTGACTGTCAAGAAACAGACAACCAAACGCATACGGCATACACATGTAAAGCTTCAAAATGACTTGCGATAGAAATGGAAATTTAAGCAAAGCTCGCAAATGGATCCACACTGAAAAGAAGCAATGACATGACTGTGCCCGTAATCTTAAAAGACGAAACAGGAGCCGAAACATTCATCCGATTTAGTGCTCGGCATTTTGTTTCCTGAATCACGGTAAGGCAGCTTTTCCGACGTCGTCGTACATCCGCGAAGGCTTCCTCCTCCGTTCAATCCAGCTTCACCTTCGGCCTCCGAGTCCATTTGATGATGGTTTCTGGAGAGCGGTAGAGGAAGTTCAGCTTCGAGAAGAGGAACTCTTCGAGGGAGAGTTCGCTTGCCTGCCGCGCGAGATAGATGTCCTTGCAGAGGCCGTGGATGCGGTCGACGAACGGAAGGTCGGTGAACATGATGTTCTGGATGTTGCCAACCGTCTGCATCCGCAGCAGTCGTCCGATGACTAGAATAACGGAGACGTAGAGACCGATGACGCTGAAAGAAGCCGACAGGTGTCAGTGAGTCAACGTCTCAGACTTGTGTCAGTGAGTCAACGTCTCAGACTTGTGTCAGTGAGTCAACGTCTCAGACTTGTGTCAGTGAGTCAACGTCTGAGACTTGTGTCAGTGAGTCAAAGTCTCAAACTTGTGTCAGTGAGTCAACATCTCAGACTTGTGTCAGTGAGTCAACGTCTCAGACTTGTGTCAGTGAGTCAATGTCTCAGACTTGTGTCTGTTTCAGTGAGTCAACGTCTTAGACTTGTGTCAGTGAGTCAACGTTTCAGACTTGTGTCAGTGAGTCAACGTCTCAGACTTGTGTCAGTGAGTCAACGTCTCAGACTTGTGTCAGTGAGTCAACGTCTGAGACTTGTGTCAGTGTTGTGACACAAGTCGTCAGTGCGACACATATCTTAGTCTGTCTGTCGACATTATTCTACGACTAGTTAGACAAACATGCATTTGTAACAATAGATTTAAATAGCGCCTCTTTAAGAAAAGTGCTGTTTATAAAGAAAACTCGAGATGTACAATTACTTCAAGAGAAACTACTCAGAGGTGCTCACTACAACGGCTCAAACAACAGTAGATTTCGTTAACACTTGAACGACGAGCTACGTTGGATTCCCAATCACTTTAAGTATGTGCTTGTAGTTAAAGTGTTACGATGAAAGATGAGAAAATAAATTAATCAAGTTCAAAGGTTGTCCAAGGCACAGTCCTGGGGATCTAAGGATATTTCATATGAAGAGCACACACACATGGTAACAATTCATGGTAATCCATCAACTGATCAACCATTTGCCATGGTTTATGTGGTCTGGAAATGATTTGCCCATTTCACAATGCATGACATTGAAAATCAGCCATGCAGATCACACAGGTCAAAGGTAAAAAGTCTGCTATTGTATCAAGCTGTTGATTGCAGACAAAAAGTCAATTCCTTGTCTTAATTCATTGTAAGTGTTTGGCAGAGAAGTAAATTACTTATAATTACTTTGCTAATAAAACCATCAAACTGAAAAGCTACTAACAAAGACATTCTGTTAATTAATCTCAACAACATCAGTGCAATTATTAACTGTTAACACGTTGACCGCCAGGGATGAGTTAACTCGTCCTTCAGCCAGTCATTTAACATGGCGTGTAGGCGGTCAATGTGTTAAATTACTAGAGTTCAAACTGTTAGTGCAATGAATCTAACGATAGGTAAATAGCATGCACACACATAAGCAGGGCTCCAGAGCTCCACTTATTATTAGAGTAGGCAGGTGAATCAAACACACTGGTTAAAACGGGAAACGTTGAGGAAATTCTATCCATTTTATTTTGAAGAATCCAAAATATATTAGTAATATAACTCGAGAGTAATTTCACAATTTATCTTTTATTTTTGAAGAACTAAAAATATATCAACAATACAACTCAAAAATAACTTTATAATTTATCTTTTATTTTGAAAAAAAATATTAACAATATAATTCAGGAGTAATTTCATAATATATCATTATTTTTGAAGAACTAAAAATATGCCAACAAAATGACTCAAGAATAACTTCATAATTTATCCTTTATTTTGAAAAACGAAAAATATATCAACAATATAATTCAGGAATAACGTTATAATTTATCTTTTATTTTGAAAAGCTAAAAATATATCAACAATATAACTCAGGAATAACTTCATAATTAATCTTTTATTCTGAAAAACTAAAACTATATTAACAATACAACTCAATAATGATTTTATAATTTATCTTTAAGCATGGACTGCAGTCTATGAGAAGTGAAAGAATTGGGGAGATATCTGACGCGATGAAGAAAACATTTATGCAAACTCTGCATTTTAAGAGATTCTTCTAAATGCCTTTAAAACATTTAATAAATATTTCAACTGTGTGCACCACACAAATACACATCTAGAGCTAAAATTTGGTTGGATAAAGAAAGACTAAGAGCAAATTAAGATCACCAGTAAATCCATCCACTCTGAATGATTTACGTATAAATTATCTGCGTTGAGAAATATTTCCAGTTCATGCTTAGCAAGCAACAGTCAATATTAGCTGAGAAACTAGGCTGGATTGAACAAGCACTCCACATACAAATTAGCAATTAATGTATTGTATGTTCATCATCACACAATTAAGAGACCATAAATGCAACGCTTTAATTTCGATTTACCCATTATAATTTATTGTATTTAAAAAGTACAGGAATTACATTCTGAACGGCAAAGGTAGCAAAATGTCTCAGCCACTTAACTGATCTTAATTTATGTTCATCGTTATCTGCTGAACAGATTATAAATAATATATTGCTTTTGAACTTTAAGATCGTGAGTGTTAACTAATTATAACATCCTCAGAGAAGATTTACAGATATAATGTATATATGCACATATTTTTATGTATATATATACATAAAAAATACATTATGTATATTATATACATAAAAGTGCATTATGTATATATATACATAAAAATATGTGCATATATACATTATATCTGTAAATCTTCTCTGAGGATGTTATAATTAGTAATTATATTATATTAATTATATAAACACATTATTCAGAGCATATCTTGTTCGCTTTTACATGAATTGTGTGTGACTAGTATACGTGTAGTTATGGAGCCATTGTTTGATGCAAAGGCAACAGCAATCATTTGATTCAATGAAAAAGAATTTGGCCACCAACAGCAAGCTCAACAAACATGCACGTTGACAGCACTAACAGTGGCTTATCAAATCGTTTTAACCAGGCACAAAAATTATAAATGTTAAAATAAATTATACCAGCACCTTCACCAGATCTGAAGGTTACAGAACATATAAACTACGATGCTAGTTAGCAGGTATTTAATATGTCTGCAATATAATACTGGCATTTCGCAACATTAACATTTTATTAATTCATTATGGAGATTAATAAAGCACCCCTTCAAGCTTACTATTCAAGAGCGCTCCTGACCCAACCCTGGCTGAAAAGGACAGAACTTTTAAGGCTGCGATAAAATGCATCTAAGCAAACCTAGGCATAAGGTGTTAAGACAGTGGGAGACCATCCCATACCATGAGGCCAATAACAGCTGTCTAAGAGCAGCTCGTGCTAGGGAGGGGAGGAGCTCACTGAGTGGAGGAACAGTGAGCACGACAGCCCTGTACATCCAGAGTAGAGCGACAGAGTTCTGGCAAACATGCAAGAGCAGCACATAGGAGGCACCAACACACCAAAGTAGAGACTCGGTATATAATCCGCTGCGAGAAAGGGAGCCAGCGTGGCAAGAATGTATGACAAGCGACTGGGACGAGCAATGCAACTCATCATTAAAGGAGCAAACTATGTATGGCTCATGAGAATGCTACTATGTATGGCTCATGAGAATGCTACTATGTATGGCTCATGAGAATGCTACTATGTATGGCTCATGAGAATGCTACTATGTATGGCTCATGAGAATGCTACTATGTATGGCTCATGAGAATGCTACTATGTATGGCTCATGAGAATGCTACTACGTATGGCTCATGAGAATGCTACTATGTATGGCTCATGAGAATGCTACTATGTATGGCTCATGAGAATGCTACTATGTATGGCTCATGAGAATGATACTATGTATGGCTCATGAGAATGCTGCTATGTATGGCTCATGAGAATGCTGCTATGTATGGCTCATGAGAATGCTACTATGTATGGCTCATGAGAATGCTGCTATGTATGGCTCATGAGAATGATACTATGTATGGCTCATGAGAATGCTACTATGTATGGCTCATGAGAATGCTGCTATGTATGGCTCATGAGAATGATACTATGTATGGCTCATGAGAATGCTACTATGTATGGCTCATGAGAATGCTACTATGTATGGCTCATGAGAATGCTACTATGTATGGCTCATGAGAATGCTACTATGTATGGCTCATGAGAATGCTACTACGTATGGCTCATGAGAATGCTACTATGTATGGCTCATGAGAATGCTACTATGTATGGCTCATGAGAATGCTACTATGTATGGCTCATGAGAATGATACTATGTATGGCTCATGAGAATGCTGCTATGTATGGCTCATGAGAATGCTATTATGTATGGCTCATGAGAATGCTGCTATGTATGGCTCATGAGAATGCTACTATGTATGGCTCATGAGAATGCTGCTATGTATGGCTCATGAGAATGATACTATGTATGGCTCATGAGAATGCTACTATGTATGGCTCATGAGAATGCTACTATGTATGGCTCATGAGAATGATACTATGTATGGCTCATGAGAATGCTATTATGTATGGCTCATGAGAATGCTGCTATGTATGGCTCATGAGAATGCTACTATGTATGGCTCATGAGAATGCTGCTATGTATGGCTCATGAGAATGATACTATGTATGGCTCATGAGAATGCTACTATGTATGGCTCATGAGAATGCTACTATGTATGGCTCATGAGAATGCTACTATGTATGGTTCATGAGAATGCTGAAATAAATAAACATATTTATCAAGATGAGAGAGAGAGAGAGCAAAACACGAGCTTGCATTGCACTAGTAGGTTCGTGTTTCAGAACTGAACATTTTGACTAACAAATAATTAAATAATTGGTTTTTATAATTATAATCAGCATCAGCTAATATTTTAACGATTGGTTTCACATAGTGTCAGCATAATCGGTAAAAAGCGATTATTAGTATGCGACATCATGTCACCCATACAGAGAAAACAAATAGGGAAGACAAACAAAAAGAAACAGAAACGTTAAAAAGAAAAATAATCAGAATTGGTAGAAGATTGAGTATGTGGACCAAAAGATCTGGCCAACACTGCAGTGCAATAATGTAAGTATGTCGACCAAAAGATCTGGCCAACACTGCAGTGCAATAATGTAAGTATGTCGACCAAAAGATCTGGCCAACACTGCAGTGCAATAATGTAAGTATGTCGACCAAAAGATCTGGCCAACACGAGAATAACATAACTTGGAGAAACATTTGGTTAGGAAACACTGTCTGTGATGAGTAACTTATGGACCACTAAGTTAGGAATATTTCTTAACAATAACTTAACACTCAACTTACAAACAGAAACGAATTTAAATAAAGGACAACAAAAATAAAATAAAAGAGAGCCATCTTACATCAAGAGATCAAAACGCACGGATATTCATCTACAACAAACTTAGAAAGACATTCGAAAATCATTAATTGATTTACACTCACAAACACCAGATACTTGACTAAACGAGTACACGTATTTCCACCAGTATTTCACGCAATTCATAAGTAACAAATGTTAAGCAGGGTGAATCAACACAAAGTATGTAACACAAGAAGGTTAGCGCACAATTCAAATATTAAACGGAGAAAGCAAAACGAAACTTCCAACAAAAAAACTGAAGTGCTGTGTCTTCAGATTATCAAAAACATTTGCAAACAGCTAACCACACACTACTCGGATAGTAATTGGCAATATTTACAGTGTGGACTTTGTAATTGAGATAGTTTGCAAACCAAGTCATGTATAAACATTAAACAGGGATAATGAGCACAGGTAAAATTTAGTTTTCAACCAGCATGGCATAAGCTAGCATGTAGCTTTGGGGGAATAAGACCACTTAAGGTTAAGCAGAGTATTATTACATAAACTGCAAGTGCCTATACAAGTCCACACTGTAACATGATGCGAGAAGCAGAGTATTCAAAAAGAATACATAACATGAAGAAGTTATCATGTGATTTTAGTAAATGGAAATAAATTAAAACATGTCGCACAAACACAAAACATGGTAACAGAAATGATAAACTCTTGCAACAGCATAAGTACTTAAATACAATGTATGTACACATTGTACAGACATTGTACAAAACACCCATTCACATGTATTATAAAATTATTCCCTATGTACCTCCTAACATGCCCATGCAAATTTCTAAAATAGATCACTAAACATTTCCCGTAACAAATATGTAGTCTGTGCTCTTTAAAATAACTCCTTAACAAATGCTAATTATAAAGCAAAAAGCAGGAAGTACACTTCAATAAAATACATAAAATGAATTCAAAGCAGCTACACATGCAATAACTACGACATTAAAATAATAAGCGGATCACATACAACAAACTATTTATATGGCAAAATTAGGTCAGTCAAACTGTGAATTATACCTATTGTTAGTGTTCTGAACTGCCAAATAAAAGGATGCCAGTCCAAATTCCGACTAGAGCAGAAATATGTTTCAAGATTTCTACTCTGTCTTTGCCTCCAGCTATGCTGGCTACAATTAATGCACACCATCAGTGGGAAGATGAGAGGGCGGGGACAAGTCACCTACCAGAGCTAGGAGAAATTAAGACACTCCCACTTCACACCACTGTTGTTTTTAAGACTAGCTTATGAGACTGCCCCCCTCTTCTTCCAAATTATACAATCATCACTCAGTGATACCAATAAAAAGTACCACAAAACATTTTGGACATCGGAAATAAAAATATAACTTTAAAAAAATTGTCCCAACAAACAAATTTTGGAATTGCTCTAAATTTGGAACAGGAGCACAAAAGCTACATGGCAATTTAAAACATTGAGGAAGAAATTCTAAGAAGAATGAAATTTTAAGTTTGGAACAGCTGCAAAAAATGTGATTCGGATATGTCTGACCATACTTGAATGTTCAGAGGAGCTCCTTTGAACACCACAGTAATTTTACAATAATGACCATAGTTAGCAAAAGAATAACGACTAGTCGGATACATTACCAATGGCAATTTTAATGTTGATCACTTACAGGTTGCAATTGTAACGGCATTAACAAAGTTATTAGGGTTTCATAAAGGATTTAAGTACCCTTTATCCACATCTGAGAAGCACACAAGCATAACATGGTATGGAACGATCAAAAGTACTAAGGTATAAGCAAACATAATCGATAGGCAAGCATAACTAAATATAACTACAATACATCTGCCAACAAAGCCACTTTCAAACATTTTACTTCTAACGTTTGGTACGAAAAATATGCAACTATGCATGTCTTCACAAAGAGGAAGACTAAGCAAACACAAACGATAAGCATGCATAACTACATCTACTAGCAAAACTAAATTCAACCCTTCACTCATTTGTCCCGAGAATATCCGCTGAAAACACGGGCTTAATGGGAAAAATGAACTGGTAAAGGGTTAAACATTTTACTGCCAACATTTGGTACGAAAAGTATGCATGCCTGCACAAAGGGGTGGAATGAGTTGATGAACGCAGTAGCGGGGAAATTGCAATTTCTGCGGCAGCTTGCTATACATGTTCTGCGAAGTTTGTTCCCCACCATAGTTCAGTGCGCTTATGACCTGCGCCCCGGCCTCACTGTTTTAAACTCCCTGGCTAACTCTCATTTTTATGGTTATTGTTCATCTCTAAAATCACTGATTATTTGTCACTCAGATTTTTAATAAATGAAGATATATACATACATTTTGTACATTTGCCTATGTATATCTGCTTATATATGTATATCTGCTTCTTATCTCAACGAAGAATTTTTAACGTGATCACTTACCCGTAGTTGTTGAGAACGGAGAAGACGCCGGTTGGCACTCGTTCGTTGAATGTAACGATCGTCAGATGTGGATTGTGTTTATGGACAGCAGAACCACTCGATGATGATGATGCATCAGTTGTCGTTCCCAGCAGAAGATCGTGCTTAGTCATGTTTCCACTGATGTACTCTTCCACCTGCCACCATCTTGTTTTGCGCACCGGGTGCTGGTGCAACGACAGCCGAACAGAACTCCAGCTGAGGTCTGTCAAAAAGAAAACCAGATGATACAGAAACCACAGCAAACTGTCATATGTATGTGTCAATCAGCTAATTTGATTATATATGTGGAACTAATCAGTAGATCAGAAGTGGGGAACGGTGGTGTAGTGGGTATATTCGTTGCCTTGCAGCCGGAGGGTTGCAGGTTCGACGAATCCACCTCCAGTCGCTGCGTAGGGACCTTGGGCAAGTCCTTCACTCGCAATTGCTCAGTGCTTTGGTATGAAACTCCAATGCAGCATCCACAGTGTAGTCGGGAGCACCTCTGAATAGTGAGCATGAAGGGGCGCTATAACAAGTGCACATACAAAAGTCAAATGTAAAATAGACAAGCTGCTGGTAAAACCTACTTTGACTATAGAGAGCGGCGCTTTCGTCTAGACGCTTCTGTGACGGAACGGTGACATATCGAGGAAACATATTTGGGATGGTCCTGGAAAAGAAAACAGAAAAACAACAGCCAAATTAGGGAGTCAGCTCGCTCATTCCTACAGTGGCACATCGGCAATCACAAGAGATTAGAATTTCTTGGATATCTGACACAAAAGGTAACTGCATGGAGAGGAAAAAATAGAACATTTATGGAAAAAGAAAGCAACTTTTATACCCTGAGTAGTGATCCTGAAGCAGTGCTTATATGAATTCTGATTGATTGAAAAGAACTGCTAAAAACAAAAAGGAATGTATTAACAGATCTGCTAAAAGACATACAAGAACAGAGTGAGAGAGATAAAGGGACTAACAGACAGACATACAAGGCAGTGCAATAGCTAATCACAAATTAACACCGCCAATTCTTTCGTTGTCAAAATAGGAGGGGCTTAGGGCAATGGTCAGCACTCTGGTACGAAGAGCGCACGGATGCACAGGATCACTTCCTGACACCCTTCTAAAGGTTTACTCAACCTTTCAATCAGCAGATGACGTTGGCAAATGAGTAGACCTGTTGGCTGCCGACATTTAAATTCGACTCCTGTAATAACTTGTGATCATCCATCATACTATGAATTGTAATAATTCTGCGTCGAGTAAGTTTGTAATTAAATGATGATTATTATTATTATCATTATTATCACTATTATTATTACAATTATTATTATTAAAATAGATCTAACCACAAAGGCAATTAAGACAACATCTAAAGACTATCGAATCCGGAATGGGCAGTCAATCAGATAGCTGCGGCTGCTTATAATCGAATGTGCCCCTGCAGGCAACAGCGTTGAATTGTTGGATGCAGACTGAAAACCATTGAAACAGGTAACTATTATTATCATTATTATTGTTATTATTATTATTATTACTATTATTATTATTACCATTATTATTATTATTATAATTATTATTATGAACTGAAATGATAGTTTCTTACACGCCAAGGTTGTACGATCCATTGATCATCTTGGCGAGCGTCACCATGGTCTGATTTTGCTCAGGAATCGATCGATTCAGCGTGGTCTCGAACGTACCAACAACCGTCGGAACCTGAACTGAAACGCGGCCGCTCGTCGGCTCCCTGAGACATTGCCACAACAAACCGTCTCTTATTTGGTTTTATTTCAGTTAGTAAAGTAAAAAAGTAAAGTCCACCATGGGCCGAAGGCCCGTAGGAGAAGGCGCTCATCTCCTTTTCTTGGCCCTGAGCCGGCAATGGACGAATCCCAAGGTCCTGGACACGGGGCTAGTGTTTTCCAGAACTTGCCGTTTACTTCCCAGCTTGCGCCGGTACCAAATTATACTGCTTGGTGACAGAGGCACGTGTGCGTGAACAACTTGCCCAAGGTCGTTACCCGGAGTCGAACCCGCAACCTCCCGCTCCGTAAGCGGACGCGTTGCCGGTCTGCCACCGGGTCGCATTTCAGTTAGTGGTTAAGTTTAATTAAGATTACCGCATAACTTGTATATGTAAAGCGCAGTGCGTCTTGCAGGCGTTTAATTAAAGAAAATATATTATTATTATTATTATTTAAAGCACACATAATCAAGCAAATTGTTCAGAAGAAACTGATCAAATGCGTCCACCTAATTTAGCCAAAACGTTTCCATAATCTCACTGAAATTCGTTCTCTGGCCCGTCTAATTCATGCCTAACCTGCTGCAAGTGTAGCAATCAGCAATAAACAAATCACGAGATACAATTAAATCAGCCTGTGAAAACGCAGTTAGGTATGCAAAATATTTGAAAGGAAGCGGAAGGGAGTGAGGGTTTTGAGACATTTTGTGAAGGAAATTGCAATTGCAACCACATAGCTATACAGGTCTGCTCAGAATCGACAGAAAAAACAACAGAGTTCAAACTGCAACAAAAGATTAGCAGTTGTTAGTTGGTACGCCCAGTGGCATAGGCAAGGGGGGGTTTCGGGGATTAAAACCCCCCCATTGGCTCCGGAAAAAGGTTTTTTTAAAGGCTATTTGTCCATTTAAGTAAGAAAAAGTAGCAAAACAACAGGGTATCTGGCCATAAACCCCCCCATGAAAAATTCCTGGCTACGCCACTGGGTACGCCTCCTTCTCCTTGGTGCATCGGCATTGAACGAGCAGTTAGCAACACGAAGAGAAGATTTCAAAATGAAGAAAACTGACCTGCGGACGGAAATTACGGTCAGCAAAGTGATTCGATCAGCGTTGGCGTGCAGAGCGTCATGCAAATGCCTTTCACTCGGGTGACTGATTTCCCACGTGGACGCAGATGTACCACGAATTTTCGCCTCATACACATCTTCATCACGATAGCTCATCAGAAACGACTGTGCACGCTTCAATCACACACACAAAAATACCAAACGCTATTCACAAAATTATAATGTTGTCAGACTATAATTAACCATAGAAATTCCAATTAATCTCAACGATATGTGATAAAATAAATATAAATGAAATAAATAAAAACAAACATAACTACATGAAACAACCTTAATTTTTAAAAATTCCCTCTAAATGCAATTATGGTTAATAATAGTCCGACATAGTAAGACAACACATTCTAAAACTGGGAACTTTAGCCAGATTTGTAATTTAACAAGTTAGTGGCAAACAATGGAAGACTGAAGAAAGTGCCAAATGGTAAAACAACAAAACTGACGCAAATAGAATCATTGCAACTCACTGTATTATATTTATACAGTTTCTTTAGGTCATCATACTGTCGTCCAGAGAACTTCTCAATCTCTCCATATTGAGCATTCATCGAGAATATCGACTAGAAACAAGGAGAAAGCATTCAGACACTGAAGATTACTGACAAAAAAAGCACAACAATGTTTCGCATGTATGTATGTGTGTGCACAGTGCACACTCATGTGCGTAAGTGTGTGCATGTATGTATGTATGTATGTATGTATGTATGTATGTATGTATGTATGTATGCATGTATGTATGTATGTATGTAATATGTATGTATGTATGTATGTATGTATGCATGTATGTATGTATTTATCATTTTTTAAATTTATTTTTCGCATAATTTGCTGTAGCAACCCTTCAGGCTCTCTACTTAGAATACTCCTGACTACAGCACGGACACTGCATAGGAGTTTCACCCGAAAGCGCACAAGCAATAGCGAGTAAAGGACTTGCTCAAGATCCCAAAGCGACGTTATGAGGTGGATTTGAACCTGGAACCCTCAGCTCCAGGGCACCACCACACCACCGTGACCCGTATGTATGTATGTATGTATGTATGTATGTATGTGTGTATGTATGTATGTATGTATGCAATGTATGTATGTATGTATGTACGGTATGTACGTATTATCTGGTTACATGTAAAATGCCTCTATAGAACCTCAACAGCAGGAAATACTTCAGTATAACTGGCAAAGAAGACTCTGAGGAATAGTAGTCACACTTGCTCACAAAATCCAACTCAGGCTCTAATTTACTGTTGCCATGTATAAATCAAACCAATTTTTTTAAAATTCATGATTAACCCTTTCACCTCTGGGTTCCCGTCACTCAATGGCTAATGAAACGAAATATCGGTTTCTCGGGTCAAGAGGGTTAATTTTCCTACTTCGTAACAGTGACATGGTATAGCAGTTAAAAAAATCAATATTCATCAATGACAATGCATTTTATAAATAACACTGTTAATTTATTTTCAGAAATAAAGCGACATTTTGCATACAAACACAACCTTAATGGGACACGTAGGCTTGATTAAATAGAAATGCACACATTACCTGGTACCCTGTGATCTTTATTTCCAGGTCAACAACCACCGGTGGATTTGCGTTGAAGATGCTTCCAGAAAGCGAGAAAAGCAGCAACGGAAACCAGATGATGAAGACAAGGACAACGAGGATAAGGCCACCGAGACCGTACTTCACAACTGGACTCCTTGGATTGCCACGTGGTGTCGGATATTTCTGGAATAAGACAAACAATGCAGTCAATCAAACCCCTTCGACTCATGATAACAGCAGGTGAAAGCACGTAGTAACATCTTCACTTAAAAAAACCATCAATTCTGGATGATGCTGGGTAAGCAGTTGTTGTTGCAAGACAGATAATTAGAGGGTAATTTAATAACATTCAGAGCTCTTTCAAATTAAAACATATTTCTCTCAGCACAATGAGTTTCCCCAAATGTGTTCTGTAACATAACACAAACCATCAGTGCATTTACCAATATGCTACTAAAAACCTGCATAATGCATATGCTTTAATCCTTAACCCGTTTGCCCCGAGAATATCCACTGAAAACGGGCTTAACGGTAAAAAATGAATGGGTAAATGGTTAATTCAGGTACTTTTTACAAGTTGTCAGCTCCTCCAAGCTTTTCTGATGCAAAAGTAATTTGATGTGTGACAACAATTCTGGATATACTGTATTTTAAATTAATATAAGAGACTCCTTGCATGGTCCAGATGTATGCATGTATGATGAACACCGGTGCAACCTGTAAAATAACAACGGATTGCTAATGGTACCGGGGTAATTGTTATGCAGCATAGAGTTCTTTAGATCGGGACTGATTCATGCAACTGCTTTCATCATAGATCTGCAGAAAAAGTGCAGCAACTGCAGAGTTATCCAAGTTCTTCTAATAGACATTTTGCCGAACTAGTGCACAAATGCTCTGAGTGGGAGATACTAATTACTTAAATTCAGCTCAAAAGAGAGCACAGGCTAGAAAGCAACAACTATGAGAAATGAAATATCGGTGAAGACAATTAATTACATGTAACTGTTGGAAAGGATCGACAAGCCAACCAGTTGCAGCAAAACTGCACAGTTTTTAATCTGATGCTTTACCTTTTCTGCTCGCCTCCAGCACTTGAGGACAAAGATGTTGGCATAGATGTCTTCCATCTGGAGCCAACTCGTCAGCGCAAGAGTCGTGTCCGTCCACATCCAATCCATCAGAGCTCGCAGTTCCAGAAGGAATGGAACGGCGAGGAACCTATCAACAATCCACGGGCAAATGAAAACTTCCGTGCAGCAAGTAAGTAATCACTTCAGTCGCTCACAAGTAAATCAATCAATCATGACAGCAATCTTCGCAGCTCACTGATTACAGAGCATAGTGAACGAAGTGGGACATAAAGGAATCACTTGCCATCTGCTCTGTTTGACATATAAGCATGCATACGCATAAAAAGGAACATCTGCATATGCCTACAATTGCGTACAATTAAGCCGTTGAAACAATTTACAGGAACTCAGATTACATAAATAATAATACATACATAATACATAAATCTTAACTATACCAACTGAACAGACAGCCTGCAATACATGGTACAGCCAAGCAGCCTACAAAACATATCCGCCCAACGGGGGCTCGAACTCACTACCTTTCACACTCTTGGCCAGCATGTCATATCCATTACTCTACCGGGCCCAAGCACAAATAAGTGCATAGTCATCAAATAAAATATTAATTATCAAATTACCATGTAGTCAAATGTTCAGAAACTAATTAGATCACTTGTCATCGGACAATCGTTGAGCGCAGCAGCACTCACCCCTTAAAGCAGAAGAGATTCAGGTAGTTGTAGTTCTTTGTAAGGAAATTTCCCAGAATTCTTGTGGGATACCCAGATCGAATCTGGTAGCACGACAGGGCAAAGTAGACGCACTTGATGAAGTACCACAGCTGCGCAGCGACATTGCTAGTAAAAGCCCTTCAAATACAAAACGAAGTTCTCATTGCAGAACTAAACAACTGCTGTGGACAAGTCACAAATCGAAGAGCATAATAATAATAATAATAAATAATAATAAGACGATTTATACAGTGCCGTAGCTTAGTCGAGGCCGAAGGAAAGGACGCTCTACACAAGGGAGATTTTCGAGATGTACACATGATACAGATCTTCCTGAATTGTACATCACATACTTTTTCATGGATTCTAACAAGACGGTCTTGACATTGTGCATTTTAAGATTAGTAATGAACATGAAACTACTCATTTCATACAGTTTCTTGGCATTTTTCAAATCATTAAAGCTTAAGTTCTGTAATCACATGATACATGACTGGCAGTCCTCTAGTACTCATACTCCAACAGGTAGCCTAAGCCTAGTTAGGAAGCCAAGAACTATTCATCCCAGAGCACATGGAAACTAAACCAGTGCTTCCCAAAGTTTTTCAGTATCATGGACCGGCAGTTATATTCCCATTGCAATAGAACTGGTGAATAACTTACTGATTTATATCTCTTACTGATCAACAAAACATCTCAAATATGGGACCACTACTTTGGGAAGCACTGAACTAGACTATCTATGAACAATTAATTTCCGTACAACATTTCTGTACCTGCCCACATGCTTTTAAAAGTCACTGGTCTGTCACCAATTCAACAGAATAGCTTCATACTTGAATGCCATGAGCGGTACCTGTCTGTGATGGCTGGCAGAAGGAAAAACATCCAGATGTGAACAAGAATGACGAGGAAGATGTGGAAGAGGAACTTGCCAAAGACAAGTTTCCTCAGGTATAGCGCACGATCGATGATGATTAGCACAAACTGAACCAAAAGCATCGCAAGGAAAGGAACAGGAACCTACAGGAACAAAGCAACAAAGGCGTTTAATAGGAACAGGAATCTACAGCAACAAAGACATTTAATACAACACTCTGACTTTCTTTTCTCTACCAGACAATGAAAAGAAGAATGATTCCCTGTCAAGAAACTAATCTTGAATTTACATGTCAGTATGTGAGCATCTACGATTCTACGTCTTGAAAAGATTGTCAATCATTTCCCAATAACTTTACCTATTTTCAAAACTGCTGTTTTGAAACTACCTTGAGCTTCAGCAATCATTTATAAGAATTATTTTTTTCCTTTGGGTTTTCAAAACTGAGAGTGACATCTGCTGCTGTCTTATATATCAGCCGAATGGTGAGGCTACTTTACAAGACCACAAAATAAGTCAATAAGTCAGCGTTCATCATTGTTTGAATGTCCGAACAGTCTTACCCTGCTTTGCTGGAGCACTGTGGCCACATCTGCACCCTCAACCGACTGAAAGATAAACAAAGAATTCAACAGTAACACATCAACCTTAAAGATCAATAACAATGGCAGTTTCTGAAAGTGCATTTCAATCATCCTGATCGAGGTGCAAACCATTTAAACAGTTTCATCGTGATACAAATCACACTGAAAAATACTTTTACTGCAGCTAACAATAACACAGAGGAAATGGTGACTTGGTCAAAACAGAGGCAAATAATTCCAGAAGGCTGCATGACACTTTATCAGAAGCTGAAAATGAAAGCGCAGAACAGAGAAGAATGGAGACGTCAAACATTCGAACCTGCCTAAGGGCAGAGAACGGAAAAGAAAGAAGAAGCATGACACTTTAAAACTTTTGAGTAAGAAATTCTAAGCAGAATGAAATTCTAATTTTGGAACAGTTGAAGTAAATGCTAGCTAATGATTTTGATGGCTCCGAGTGTGTTTCGAATAGGTCCGACTATACTTGACTCAGAGGAATTCCTTTGAGCAACACAGCAACACAATAACCTGGCACCGCAATGAAAAAGGCAGCTCTGGCTATAATTGCAGATTTGATTTGATATAGCGCCGGTGAATAAGCTGGTCTCCCTGGCGTGGCCTTTGTGGATGCTGAGAAATTCTCAAAGATTTACGTTACATCACATTTTTACATGTAATGACCGTGGTCAGCACGGGAATAAGGACTAGTCAGATTCACGTCTTATGGCAATATGTTGCCTAGCAACTGTACGTCTGTGGCATGAGTTCCTTCACCTTTCTTTGCATGCGTCTCAAGCACTTGAAAATCATTCAATTCAATCGCTGTTTCATATTGTCAGAATCGGATCGCCTCCAAACGGTTCCGCTTAAATCAGTGCTATATCAATTTTAAATTACAACTATGTACATATAATCTATACATGCTATATCCATATCTTTGAAAAAATAAACAGAAACATATTCTAACCTTTAATGCCTAAGGGTATAGGATTTCCCATACCATTTACTACCATCTCGGCATTAAAGGGTTAAACCTTTAATGATGGGTGGGTGCATAAGTTTCTCATACATTTTAGCCCACACACATCACTAATGGGCTGCGGTGTTGCAGGTAAGCACGTTCAAATTAACCAAACTATTCACAAATCAGAATCTATAGCTCTACAGAGACACATAGACACTAAAGACTGGTGGAAAGAAGAAAAGAAACAACGAACAAAAGAGAGTACGAACCGCAGGACCAAACGACGAGTATCCGAACACGACGATGAGAAAGGTGACAAGGTCACAGGCGAACATGAATGCATAGACGTCGCTGACAGCACTGTACTTTGGTTTGACCATGTGAGAGAAGAATTCATACACTGGCCGAAATAGCTTCATGAAAAACCTACAAACATCATGGAAATACGTTTATGCGATAGAAGAAATGTTTTAAGAAAACATGCATCAAGCTACAGGCTACCATGAGCATGCCCCACTTGATGGCAAGGACCTCTTTTATAAATCTTCACCTTAAGTTGGATTGTAACTGAGTAATACCACTTCCAAGATAATTCAAAATGTTCAGGAACATACATTACATATATACACAAACACAAATAAAAAATGCAGTAGATAATGCTGCACATAACCACATTGTAGGGGCGCGGTGGTGTTGTGGATATGTTCGTTGCCTTGCAGCTGGAGGGTTGCAGGTTCGAATCCACCTTGGGCAAGTCCTTCACTTGCAATTGATCAGCGCTTCGGCGTGAAACTTTGATGCAGTGTCCGCGCTGTAGTCGGGAGCGCTTCTGAGTAGTAGCAAGTGCACATACATATACACGAACATTTAATATTAAACATGCTGAAACTTTATACATCTTTTGCACCACGATATGATACGGTACATGTTTTACAATATAACGTAACACACAGCGAATGACATTTCTCCGTTTTATATTGAATGAACAGCTTACAGTTGGCTTCTGTTCTCCTTCTTTGGTTCTTCTTCTTCTTTCTGATCTGCTTCTTCCAATTCCACCGTCGTTTCCTCATTGTCTCCAACGTCTCCAGCTCCAGTCGTAACCTGACCACCTCCATCCAAACAGATATCCTCACGTGACGGTTTGGGAGATGCTGGGAGAGTATTCCTGCGTTGCGCAGATCCTTCCTCAACCTTCAAGTACAACTCTGTTACTGACGTTGGTCTCAACTGAAAGATAAAAAACAACATAAAAACAACACTTGTAGAATCGACCATCCAACAAAAAAACCGGTTTCCTCTACATAAAAAACTTCCGCACGTTAAGCAAACTACCCATCACATACTAAAAATGTAACATTCTCCAAACAAGTGCACTGTGCTGCATAGCATATTTTTTATTCAATCCTAAACTCTCCATTTGTATATATGTACACTTGTTATAGCGCCCCTTCAAGTTCACTACTCAGAGGCGACCCCGACTACAGTGCGGACACTGCATCGGAGTTTCACGCCGAAGCGCTGAGCAATTGAAGGGCATGCCCAAGGTCCCTATGCGGCGACTTTAGGTCGATTCAAACCGGCAACCCTCTGGCTTCAGGGCAACGAACATACCCACTACACCACCACGCCCCACAAAACTTTGGTTCAAAACTCACTGACTCGGATGGCAATTCCTTCTTCTTCAGCATAAAATATGTAATACAAACTCAGTTGCTAATGAAACATACAAGAAAAAATCCTACCTGCAATGAATGAGGACTTCCAGGTACACTCGCCCGTTTCAATTCAACATCCTTCAGGTCAGCATCCAGCGCCCTCGCATCTTTCCACAGACCATGGCTCTACAAAAACCATCATCATCATCATCATCATCATCATCATCATCATCAGCATCATCATCTATAATTGTCTTGGTTGTCGTCATCATCATCATATCACTTCTAGTTACTTATGCATCGCTCATCATAATCATATCTTCTAGCTATTTATGCATCGCATGCGAGCAGACGAACCTTACGCTCTTGACGTAATAAACGTCATCATACAGCCTCACTCCATCCACTCACCTTCAGTACCATCCTGTGCAGGAAGAGGCAAAAGAGAAGCAGGAAATCCAGAGCGGCGTACATCTCCTTCTTCTCAATTCCAAGAAGACGCGGCAGCCAGAACAGCGGAGGATTTGAAATGTGCTCCATATTCCACGGAAAGAAGTTGAACTGGAAAAGATACTTTACGACGATGATTGCCTGAAACACAATCGTCATGGCAACCATAAATTTCAGTACCACTGACCACAACCAAAGCCTAGGCTGCAGCTTCAAGACACTTTCTGTTTTACACATGATTCAGTGTCGGGTGATATTAAATGTTGGAAAAATTAAGTGCCGTAAGGTAAACTTATAATGCGATAACTGTAAGTGCTTAAAAGTGTCGCCTTCGTTTGTGGATGTATTGCTCTCAGAAATTGTCCACAGCTTATAAAATTGGCACCAGGAGGAGAAATATGAAGAGATGATACATGCCAACACTATGAGAACTACGACATGATGAGACTGATGAGCATAGCAAAATATACGTATAACTGAAATGCATCTGTGATGAAAATAATTTCGTCGAAAATAATTTTAAAACAGATGCATTTTCAGTTACATTCAGCTATGCATGAGCGACTTTAAAATCTGCTTTTAGCCTTTTGTAGCCTATTTTTTAATGTATACATGTAATCGTTTTATGCAATGTAAAGGATACTTACTTACCTATCATTAGTTAGCACTGACTGACTTAAGCGACCCACTCCCACTCTTCATTCACCCCTCATAAGCACAAATATTTAACTCAATCAATAGACACTTTGACCCTTCTCGTGTCTCGTACCCGGACAGTATAGGATGCTCTGGCTAGAAGGGGCATTGCTGGAACGTTCAATTTTTTGGGATTCACTATTCATATCTGTGAATTTTCAGTTCTGTTACATCATTCAGATCTCAAGCTCAAGATTCAGTACCTACTGAACATGCTCATCCACTATAGACTGACCACCGATTTTTCTGGCCTATCAGCATTCGACATGACTTCCCAATGGATTCAAATTTCCAGTACAGTTTAAACTGAAGCAACCGTTGACTGATTCCTTCTAATAAAGGTGTTGCAAAAGTCTTTAGATGAAATCAGAAAATTTCCAAGTTACTGATCACACCCTGAATATAAATGAGCCCAGGGCCGTTTTTAAGGAATTTTTAGAACTGCACAACTCCTTCTTTCCTTTCTCACCTTCCATGGTAAATTACTTCCAATCGGAGGAAAATGACCTTTTTTGCTAGTTTTAACTGTACAGAAGTGCTTATACAACAGCACAAATCCATTTAGAACTGCACATTTTGTGTACAACTGCACGTTAAAAAAGCCCTTAATGAGCGTTGTCCAAAAATCAAGCGAGAACTGTACCTCTGTATACGTGATGACTGTAATCCAGTAAGTCTTCGTCGGTCTTGGAACGCTGAGCATTCCCCAGAAGAAGATGGAGATCGGGAAGAGGATGGACAGAACGCTGGCCGACAGCAGGACGTTGAGGACCATGACGAAGTAGCACAATAGGTCGGTGCGTGACATCAGAGCCTCCATGATCGCTATCATCAGGCGAAGGAATCGTGGCATTTGAGAATGAAAGTCCTTTTCAGCCGACTTCAACTCTTCGATTTTAGCCTCGAACCTGAAAACACCAGCAGGCATTCAGTCAAGAAAAACACTAAGAATGTTCAATCAGTGTCTTATATATGTGTTTTTCGCTTGATCTCGGCCGGGAGCGGAGCGCCTCTGAGCAGTTACCTTGAAGGGGCAATATATAAATTATCCTTGATTGATTGATGTATGTATGAGCACTTGTTATTGCGCCCCTTCACGTGACTACTCAGAGGTGCTCCCAACTGCAGCACGGACACTAAATCAGAGTTTCACGTCGAAGCGCATGAGCAATCGCGAGTGAAGGACTTGCTCAGGGTTCCTATGTGGTGGCTTAAGGTGAATTCAAACCCGCAACCTTCCGGCTCCCTGGCACCAAACATACCCTTACACCTTAGCGCCCCACGTAACTGAGTTATGCTAGTGTCTTCATGACAAAGGACTGTGGTACAAAGCTGTCAGTAGACTCGAGATAATAAGTCAATTCAGCAATGTCAAGGAATGCAGGCATTTGGTTTGGAAAGGGGATGTGAGATGAGAGGCCAATCATAATGAATGTTTGTTTCACGTCTGAGGATCACAGTGCTGATGATAAAAATATGGTGTGTGCACATGCTGATTTTATCAATCAGGTTAAAGTCTGTATTTGCTGAAGGTATGAATGCAATTGGTATAGTTACCCTCTATGACTAGTCTTCTGCTTTACGGCGAAATTTGACGGCCTGCAAAAAGTTCAAAATTAAAATACAACTTTATTTCATTATCTAGCCACCTGTCACACCAACAAATAGTTCATCAGTACCCAGGTCAAGCAAATGAACATTTTGATCAATTATGAACCCATGTACAACCCATTTATTAACCCCTTGAATATCATCCAAAGGTATGTCTGTCAAATGCACTTTATAAATCTCTGAATACAATTGAGTAGGAGGTGCGTTACGTATATTGTGTGCACACGCCAGCGCATCAGCTCCGACAAGTTTCAAGTTCTCTTGAGGTTGCACGCACTGGAAGTGCTTCTGAAAGGCTCTTGCTGCAAGAAGCGCTTTACAAATGGTCAGATACAATACAATACAATACAATACAATACAAAGGTTCTCTCATTCACATCTACTTGTAACCAAGAGCAATATTATTACATTACAAGAAAATTAAGAGACATCACAGAGTTTTCTTGAAGTGAGAACTATAATTTCAAAATGGCACAAATAAATTTCATTTATGTCTGATTATAAGATTCTAAAAAGCAGTCAAATTTAAATCAAATCCTGAACAGCGAAAGGAATTTAGGTAATAATAATAATAATAATAATAATAATAATAATATTAAGTCCTCAATATATTGGTGACTTTGGAATCCATATCAACCAGCATGCCGGGATTCCAGATGGACAAGCCTACAACCGAGAAAGCTCAGTCTTGCCTGGCAGCTAGGCGAGCCTGTGGAACTAGGAGTTATATGTGTATATGTATATATAATATACAATGTGAATATATATAGTTTCAACATATTACTTTAAGACATGGTACATGCTGCAAGTATATCATTCAAAATAATATAATCTGTAAATAAAATTCTGACATAACTTGCTTGATGTCAGAATTTGTGTGATAATTTAAGTGCATTACAATAAGTGTCTAGCATAATCAGAAGAAAAAGTGTGGAATTAGGATTTACCGAACTTACCTTCTCGCCATAGCGGGTGTTGCACCGTCAACTTCGTCACCACTTTGATCATTTTCAGACGGCCTCAGCGACTGAGAAGCAGTGGCCGGCTGTGACAATATAATAATAACAATAGAAATAACCATTGTATCAGAAACAAAAGGACGTCTAACCACAGCCACTCCATTTCCCTTTATTCATTTTACCCAGATCAGCTTCTTTCCTGTGGGTTCAGTCATTTATTGAAGCCGACAAGTACTGAAGTCGAAGCGAGAAATTTTTATGCCCAGTTCCATTGATTCTGCTGTAGTCATGAATTTATATAGTATCACTTCAAGAGAAAACCCCACCGAGGTACTAGTCATAGACGGAAACCCGCTGGAGAACGTTGAACATTTCACGTACCTCGGGAGCAACACGACATATGACCTAGACGCCAGAAGGGAAGTGCAAACTAGGTTGGCGAAGGCAGCAACAGCACTGAAGGCAATGGAGAAGGTGTGGAAAAGCAAAGCCATAGGGATGGCAACGAAGAAGAAGGTACTACAGACATGCATTTTCAGCACTCTGTTATACGGGTGCGAGGCCTGGGTGATAACGAAATACATCGAACAAAGACTTATGGCCTTCGAAAGAAAGTGCTACAGGAAAATACTAAGAATAGGGTGGATGCAGAAGGTAAACAACCCAGAACTATATGAGCGAGTGCAGCTAAAGGAAAACATCATGCAGAAGCTGATCAGAAGAAAACTAGGACTGTTCGGGCACATCTGCAGAATGGATAACAGCAGGAAGATCAAAGCACTAATGTTCGGACGAATGGACGGGACAAATAAGAGAGGAAGGCCGCATAGGGAATGGCTCGACGACGTATCCGACTGGGGCAAAACCTCGCTTCAGGAGCTGAGCAGAGCGGCTCTGGATAGAAGAAAGTGGAAGGACCTGGTGAAGAAGGCATCAGACACCTACGGGCGCTGAGCCCACGGTTGTTGATGATGATGACTTCAAGAGAAACTCCTCAGAGGCACTCCCGACCCGTCAGCACCAAACCACAATCAAAGAGAATGGTTATCAAATGCTTGCGGAAAAATGGCGAAGAAAGACCAAGAAGTTCATTATGAAGAAGACTGCTAGGCGAGTTTTTTTACGACATACAGGTCTACACTTAGACTCACCTGGTCACCTGGTGCCGTCAGCTCTTGGAGCTCTGGCGACATTCATGATGTATCCTCTCCAGTGTACACTTAGACTAATCTCTTCAAATTGTTTACCTTACCGTATGACCCTAAAATACGCATTCTCTGGTCTTTCAGAATTCAACCAGGCTTCCACAAGTAAAGTGTTAATGTATTGAAGAAAGAAAACCAATTGGTATGATACTTGTGAGGTCAGTGAGTTCATCAAAAAAAATTGTAATAATGTCAAGGTTCAAGAAATGGACCACCTGACCTTACTATTAAACCAGCAAGAGAGCAAATATCGAGAACACAAACTACCGACCTTTCTTCGGAGTTTCGCCTGCTGCTTTTCTGACTCAAGTACACGCGATATCGATCGATAATTGCGTGACAGGTTGTGCAAGAACGCCGTCAACGAATCCAAAACGCTTATCGCAAAAACCCGGATGAAGTTAAGTCCGCTGACAACAGCATCTTCTACAAAAATTAATTATACATTAACAAAGTTTAGGTCAAGTGGTTATAGACTTGCATACAAAATGAATTATACCTCAATAAAGTCTATAGTACAATCTCGTTAACACCTTAACGCAAATATGTAAGTACTGCAGACGCTGGGAAACCAATAGAGCCCGTCGTCAAAGCGTTAACCCTTTACCGTCTGAGGCACATATAGGATTCCCCCCATATACTATTTACCCCAATCTGGTCGGTAAAGGGCTAAATGAACACAATTTCACTGCATTAATTTAAAGAATGCATTTACTTTTTTATCCCCAATAACATCTCCAGCCGTTCAAATGGCAAACTTCACAGAAACGAAACAAGAATGTGTGTGTGTGTGTGTGTGAATCGCAAACATCGTCCACACCCTTCTTCTCATCTTGCTTCGTGTTCTCTGGTGCTTGTGCTGCTTTTCCATCGAAGACATCATCCTCCCCGGTGCTAAGAACTTCCTCCTCTGCAACTGGTGAGATGCCTTCACTAGGAGCCTGGAGTCCTCTTCTTGGAGACATTCGAGTTGCGCCTCGTGTGTCTGATGACGACGCACTGGTGCTCTGCTCATTGGGAGTTGATGTCGCTGGTTCTGGTTTTCTTCTCAGCAGATTTGGAGAAGCAACGGGTGCATCTCCACCAACATATGCGAGTTCCTTCGATTGGTGACTGTGAGCCGTCACAAGCGGCGGAGATGATGGAGGCTGAACGAGAAAACAAGAAAAGAAGATCGTTCAAAGGTTGTAAACAAATTAGTTAACCATCACCAATAAGTTGTATTGTTCGATAATCACATTTACACTTATCTAATGATATCAACAAAAAGAACAAAGCTGTGCGTATGACAGGTCTCAAGGCAGTTGACAAGTTCAAATCAAAATGAGCAGCGAAGGCGAAGGCAGCGAAAATGGATATAGGCAAGACAGTTTTAGTAATGACAATATTAAGCATAAGCAATGCAATTACAGTTGATTTGCTTTTACAGATACATAGATAGAGCTAAAAATTTGTGTCCCGCAACTGAATACACATTTATCAATGACAAAACAACTAACAATTATCAGTTTTTAAGTAAGAGAAATGACGTACACCTAAGAAAAGGCAATAAAAATTACGTGAATATATTGAAGACAACACAGTAAGAACGTTGACAATCACAACACTGACCACCGCTCAGAACATTACAATAACGAAAAAGACATAATAACGAACATGATAAGAAAACAGCTGACCCTGCAGTATCTCTATTCATCAATAGTTTTGTAATACGTACAATCGTACATACGTATGTATGAACAACATACACACGCACATAAGTGCATACGTACATATGTATGTATTTAGGTATGCATGCATGCACATATGTATGTATGTATATGGACATTTGTATAGCACCTTACAATAACCTCATGAAGGCGCTTATGTAAAATAGGAATACTGGTGGTTGGCTGACCATCTCACAGTCGGGAGTGCCGTAATCTCGCGCTGAGCTGCTCCTCCGACTCGTCTGCATAGAGAACATGCTTGACCGACCCTCGGCCAAGTCCAAGGCGCCCTTTGTTCCACCGGTAATAGCTGCATTGATGAACTGTAAAAGACAAGTCAAACAAACACAGATAATTAATCTCACTCTCTCTCTCATTCTCAATCTCTTTCTCTCTGTGTCTCTCTATCTACTCTGTCTGTCTGTGTCTCTCTGTCAATCTCTATCCCTCTATCCCTTCAATTTCTTGCTCTTTGAGACACCTACTGTAGGATGGCGAATATCTATGATTCTGACAATTGCACGCTGAAATCCTTGTCAAATCGTAATGAGAAATGTTTTAAGCCACAGTCAACCCCCTCGCTTATTTTGCGAACCTTATATTTAAGCAGCAGAAGAGAGCAATTGCTTCAGCCATTCCTGAAAGCAGCACCCACAGTAACCAAATGTAAGGATTCAACCCTGCAACCTCTAGACTGACAACCAAGCATCCTAACCCTTACTCTGTATATTGACAACGTTAGAGCAGAATGAACATCTAATGACACTCTATAAATGTGCAGGTAAGTGCCAAATAGATGGCAATAACATTGCTTCCATGTGCAAATGAAACATTAAAACACAAAATATTACAACAAATCAAAGTAATACGAGAATAATCATCTGACAAGACTTGACTCATACAAGTGTCACCGACGTTGGAGTTATATCTGTGACCTGTCTTTAGTCTGTGTAGAACAAATCTTTTCCAAACAGGTCTCACAAATCACAACTGAAAGAAAACTACAATCACGTCAAAGAATTCTTACCTGAATTGGTCCAATGGCCGGCTTCTTAGCTCTCCAGTCCGGAGTTTCCAATGCGTATTCATCTGTCTGTGCCAGATGAAACTCCTGTCCATCAATTCTGATTTTCCCTCCCTCTATTTCGTCTTCCTCCTCTTCATCCGACATGTCCTCAAACATGTAATAATCACCGGAGCGAATCACTGAAAACAGAAACACTACAATACGTCAGACAAGGTGGAAAGATAAGAATGGAATCAGAACTAACCTACTAACACGGTGGTGTCCGATTGGTTAGAGCGATCAACCTGTAACGCGGAGAGTACGGGTCCGATCCTCGTCCACGGAGGTTATTGTGTACGGACCTTGAGCAAGTCCTTCACTCACAATTGCTCTGCAATACAACTGCGGTTGTGCCATTGTGGCTATGGGTTCGACTCCGGGTAACGACCTTGGACAAGTTGTTTGCGCACACGTGTCTCTGTCACCAAACAATATAATTTGGTACCGGTGTAAGCTGGGAAGTAAACAGCAAGTCCTGCGATACATTGGCTCCGTATCCAGGACCTTGGGATGCGTCCATTGCTGGCTCAAGGCCATTGAAAAGGAGATGAGCGCCTCCCTGTGTTCCACATGGAACTGGATGGACTTTACTTTTTTGTGCCATCAAGTAGTGGCACTGCTGAGTTTTGCAAGAAAGGCGATATCAAAGTGCAATTGCAGTGTATTGTATAGCAAATAATTATTGGAAACATTGTAAGTTGAGATGCAAAGAACAGACAACTCGACAGATCTTTGTCAAAATTCATAAAAGCTTAGAACTAGATTAAATAGCAGACTCTAACTATGTAAGTTAATAATAATAAAAATATTCTTTATTTGACAGACTGCAACCGGTAACAGTGTACACTACAGTAATGTTAAGCAATTGAAACAATTCACAAGAACGCAAATGACAGAAGACATAAATCTTATCTACTAACAGAACAGACAGTCTGCAATGCAACGCGCTAATAGCAGCCTACGAAACACATCCCACCCTTCGGGGGCTCGAACTTGGGTCCGCTGATCTCCATGCCAGCGTGTTATCTAATGCGCTACCCCACAAAAAAAGGAGCACGTTACCGAGATAATGGTCATCTGGTTCAACAACGGTTTGTTCTTTCCGTCTCAGACATTTCTGATGGCGGTCCTTGATCTTCTCCATCTTCCACTTGATTCTCTCCACAACCCCATTCTCCTGTATCCTCAACTGTTCAACTTCATCAAGCAGATTCTGGTTGATGAGTTCTGCCCCTCTATAACACCACACAACATTAAATAAATAATGCTTAATATCAGTTCTGCTGCTCTGTATGTAACACCATCTGATATCAAATGAAAAATGTTTCGATATCAATTGCAACGCTCTGAAACACCAAATCAATAAGTCACACTTTCAACACGTTAACGACGCGAGTGAAAATCGACTGGGAGCAAGCGCAGTTCACCGTAAAAGTTGTAATATAAGTTCTGACTTTTACAACACAGCTTGATGTTAAATAAATCATGGTTTTAAAACTAGCTCTGCTTCTCCATGTACTCACATGACATTACCTATGTGATGCTATGCATCAGCTCTGTCCTCTGTAACCATATATTATGTTAAATAAATCAAGTTTTAACTTACCTGGTATGCTAAAAAAATATTCATTTAGAATAATGTACTATATATATATATATATATATATATATATATATATATATATATATATATATATACACAGGGATTAAAGTGTGGCTGGACGGTCATGGACGGCGTCCCTGCACTTATTTTAAAATATGAACGCCGTCCTGCCACTTATTGACCAGCACAGCCTGAAAAGGTAGGAGCACCCAGACACTTCTTTTGGAAAGGTAAGGGGCGTCCAAGCACTTATTTTTTCCACACATTAAGCAACCTTCAAATAAAATAATCCCTAATGTAATATGCCATATACCAAAAAACTAAATAAATTCCTAACATAATGTGCTATATATATATACCAAAAAACTTCAAATAAATCCTGTAATGCAATAACATTAAATGAAGCATGCTTAGACTTTACAACACCTTTAAACGACCTTTTGTCCTTCCTACCTGGCAGCCAGTTCATTTCGGACCTGAAGTTCGTCCACCACATGCTGGAAATACCAGGACTTGAAGACACGAACCATGAAGAGCAAGAACACAAAGCAGACGGCATCCCACGAGAGACCGGCTTCATCCTGTGACACCTGGCAATCCGTCTTAGACCACGCTACAAAAACACACCACAGCAATTTCAACCTGCTGTTAGTAGAAAGACTCATCCAAACTGATTTTTCTTCTCCACTTCAACTAAATTAGAAGTCAAAATTTAACTTGTCTTCGTTGCAAAGTTACACTGAACTGGAAACCAATATTCTGTAACTGGATAGACAATGCATAATGCATATGTATATAATATGCAATGATTGCAATGTCCATTTATGTGCACACATATGTACACTACAGTTGTACATGAGTATTGTGCACATGTAGTGTTGTGAGGCGGAAACTTTCTCCATCTTTTCGGAAAGTCTCGGAAACTTTCCGACTGTAGCCACCTATTATTAGCATATGCTCATTTTAGCAGGTATCAAACATGTACTGCATTTAAATGGCCAGTTCAAAGAGAAACCAATTCTTTTAAATGTAAAATATATTGATTACTATTAAAGAAACAATACAATTATGCAGTGTCCTTATTTACCTATTGGCGTTGATTGATTACTAGATTTATTATGTTTCTTAGCTTCACTTGAGTGTAGAATTCTTTCTAGTTCATCGTCCGCCAATTCTGTAAATCGTCGTAGTTCCGATCTTTGTATTTCGACAACCAAGTGTCTCGAATATGCAGTGGAATAATATATACCGAAGATATTACGCAGTCCAGGCCGAACAACGAAATTCCAAGGAGTATATTTTGTATTCACAAATGCCAGTATTCTTACTCGAATGGATGAAGTGTGTCACAATTCCAGCGTACACATCCACGTCCAGATCAACCGTGTGATCATAAATGTTTGAATCAACCGTGTGATTATCTCCAGCGACTCTCTCCAATGTTCGTAGAATTCAAAATCCTCGAGCAAACTCTTCACCCACGAATGACGATAGTTCTCCAAGTTCCAGAATTTACCTCGATCGCAAAAACTGTCTCGAAAACTGAACGTCCGTTGGCCACCCTTCTTCTCAATGTCGAAGGTGCCACATACCAATCATTCTGCCGCTAATTTCACTTAAGAGTTCATTTGCCGCAACAAAATGACCCTTCGCCATTAGCTCCAACTGCAGAAATCGATCTTTCAACCGTTTCTGTCGATGACGTGTGTTTAATCAGTTAGACTGCGTTTTAATTGGCTTACGCGTCGTTACGTTGTTTTTGTTGCTATAATCTCCAATAGCGACCAACGCCTACCAGTCTCGCTGCATTTCTTTAGCGCTTCTGTGGTTTCGTTTGCTGATCGTATTACTAAATATTAATTCTTCTAACAACGCCAATTATTAACTAATTAAATCAACGCCACTACATTGTCTGACTTAACTTCTACCTACAATTAACACTTAATACTAGACAAGTTAGATTGATAGATAATAGCGATTTAATACGCTACAAATACCCCTCCTTCAAAAGTCTGTAATCAGGCTTTACAATCTCACCTAATTATCTATCAACTAAATTTCTATCAACTTCTTATTCTATCTTACATAACAATACAACATTACTGAACTATTTCTTACCTACATTATTATAATACATTACTGATATATTTAAGTACTACGTAATTCCTCTACTCAAATAATCAGACATAACATTATTGCTCCCCTTGATATAGCGTATCGTAAAGCAATAATTTTGCAGTGCTAGACTCCACCTCATGACTCTCGCATTCTTCATTCTTCCTTCCTTCATGTACTGTAGTCCGCAGTGGTCCGTCTCAATCACAAACTGCTTTCCACACAAGTACCTGTCAAACCTACTTATTCCCCACATTATCGCTAGACATTCTCTCTCCTCAACTGAATATCTCGTCTCTCTTTCCAATAGTTTCCTACTCGCATATGCAATCGGGTGGTTTATCCCTTCATACTGCTGTATCAGGACACAACCTATTCCTCTTCCTGATGCATCCGTTTGAATCACGAATTCCTTCTCCAAGTTTGGTAACTTTAGTATTGGTGTCTTAGCAAGTGCTGCTTTCAGCTTACTGAAACTCTCATCTAATTCCTCGTTCCAATCAACACTATTAGCTGCTGACTTCTTTGTCAAGTCACTTAATGGTGCCATCAGTTCAGCACAATGCGGAATAAACTTTCTGTAATAGTTTATTGCTCCTAAAAAGCTTCTTATTTGTTTCTTCGTTTTCGGTTGTGGCATCTCCACAATCTTATCTATCGATTCTCCTTTAGGACTAATGTCGTCGTTGTTTAACGTATGACCCAAGAAATCTATGCGTCCATAGCCTAACGAACATTTCTTTGGTTTCAAAGTTAGGTGAGCATCTCTCACTCTTTGAAAAAATTCTCTTAAAATCTTCATATGTTTAGTCCATCCTTCTGTATGAGCTAGTATGTCGTCAACATAACTCTCCAGATTCTCGGTTCCATGCAAAATCTTCCTTATAAGTCTGTTATAGCTTGAAGCACTATTTACCAATCCAAATGGTAATACATTAAACTTATACAACCCACTTGCACAAATGAAAGTTGTATAGTCTTTTGATTCTTCGCTCATTGGAATTTGCCAATATCCTTTGCAAAAATCAAACTTGCTATATATTTTGCTGCCACTCAGTTTATTGAAGATATCCTCGTTTGACATCATCGGTTCTGGATCAAAAACTGTCACTTTATTCAATTGTTTATAGTTGCAGCAAAGTCTATTGCTTCCATCAGCCTTCTTGACAACAACAAGCGGTGCTGCGTATGCTGCTTCTGATCTTTCTATTATCCCATTCTCTAACATTATCTCAATTTCCTTATCAATTTCTGACTGTAGATGATACGGTGTTGGATACGCTTTCATCCTAACAGGTTCATCACTCGTAAGATGAATCTCGTGTTTCACCATGTCAGTTCTTCCTGGTTTATCTGTAAATATGTCTTGATATTCTCTCAGTAATTTCTCTAATTCACCTCTCTGTTCATCTTCTAATTGTGGATTAATATCAACATCCTTGTACGTCTCAGTTTGCTTACTGACATACAAGTTCAATATCTCCTCCTCTTCATCCTCACCTTCTCTACCATCATGTACAATAGCCGACACATATGCTATTGTCTCAGAACCTGACAATTCTTCTTCACTCCTCTCGTAATATCTCTTTAGTATGTTGATGTGGTATGTTTTCAGTTTTCCACCATCAACCTCAACTTTATAATCGTAATCTCCGATTTTCCCTCTGACAACAAATGGTCCTTGCCATTTCACAAGCATCTTATTATTACAACTCGGCAGTAACAATAGGACTTTATCACCTATCTCCAGTTTTCTATATCGTGCCTTTTTATCGTAGTACTTCTTGTTCTTCGCATTAGCTTTGTGAATTGCTTTCTGCGCCATATTACACGTTTCCTCTATACGCTCTCGTAGATCTGTCATATATGTGTACACATCCTTCACCTCGTCTTCCACTTTTTCATTTGTCCACAGTTCCTTCAATATCTGTACCGGACCTCTACAAGATCTTCCAAAAATTAATTCGAAAGGCGTGTATCCGTGGCTCTCGTGTACAGTATCTCGTAATGCAAAAAGTAGTGGTGCCAAGTACCTGTCCCACTCTTTTACTTGTTCTCCTATCAATTTTCTCAGTGTCGTCTTAATCGTTCCATTAAGACGTTCTACACAACCGTTTCCCATCGCGTGGTATGGACTTGTCATCGTATGCTTGATTAACAACATTTTGTTTACTTCAGCCATTAGTTCTGACGTAAACTGGCTTCCTCTATCCGTATGAATTCTTTGTGGTACGCCCATCCGACAATAAAAGTTAAACAAGGCTTCCGCCACTTCCTCGGTACTAATACCTTTCAATGGTATCGCTTCAGGATATCTGGTGCTTAAGTCGATAATCGTTAATACATAACGATATCCTCTCATAGACATTGGCTCTATGGCTCCTATGATATCTACACAGACATGCTTGAACGGCACATCCAGCACTGGAAGATGTCCCATCGGTGCCTTGTAGTTCACTTTCTTATCTACAGTTTTCTGGCATACATCACAACTTAATATATATCGCCGAACTTCTTGATTTATTCCTGGCCAATAAAATTCATTCACAATTTTATCGTGAGTCTTCTTCATGCCCAGATGAGCTGACAGTAGCGAGTTATGTGCTACAGCTAGAACTTTGTTTCTCAACTGTTTCGGAACCATCAACTGCCACTTCGCTTCATCTTTCAATACTTCCTTCCATCTCCGGTACAACAATCCATCTTTCTTTACGTACAGCACTTTTTCTGTACTCTTCTCATCGCCATTCCACTCAGATGCTTTATCCCAGCAACTCTTCAATGTCTCATCTGTCTTCTGTAATTCCTTTATTTCTTTTGTAGTTATATTTAGGTCGGGCATTTCGGTGACCTTGAGTGGTTTATATTTCACCACTTTCTTCGACTCAGCTCTCGTTTCTATCGCTGCTGTCGTTTGATGTGTGTCACTGTTCATGACGTCATCACTTACAACTTTCTCTATTACGTCATCATACTCCGTGCTCATCTCATCACTCTCGAATCTTACTGTCTTCTTGGCATCTTGCCAACGTGAATTAGCATTCACAACTCTCTTGAGTATACCTTTATACCCAACTTTTTCTTGTTTCTCACTCACAATCGTCTCATCCACTTTCTCTCCTTTGTCACAATTAATCACATTTTCATCCGTGTTCTCATTCGTTACTGTATATTTTAACCCTCTCACGCGTCCAATAATTATCGGCTTTACTGGTTCGTCCATAACCATTGCCTCAACTTCACCAGTAAAATACTCGCTCTCAATGTTTACATGGGCTGTAGGAAAACACCTTAAGCTCCCATCAACTAGGATGCAGTGCGTTTCCTTCCCAGTCAAATCACTATCTCTGATCAGCGATCTCCTCACAATACACGTACTCGCTCCAGAATCGTAAAGACAATTGGCGTCAACTCCATTGACTTTCGCTTGACATTCGTCTATACTTTCAATGTCAATGCAACCGTCTTTCCGTTCTGTAACTACCGTACTTGCTGCCATGTGTTTCGGTACTTCTTCTTTACCTTTCCTATCCTGGCGTTCTACTGTTCTGTCAACTTCATTTGATTTCGTGCTTTCATTCGTCTGTACAGCCCTGTACGCCCTATTCTCGTAAATCTGTACTGCTGCAGCTGTGTGTTTAACAAACCCTTTAGTTTTGTTCACACAATCATATGCTTTATGACCTACCTTACCGCACGCAAAACAAGTTATCTTGTGTTCTGCTGCCTGCTCTCTATCTCTACTAAATCCTCTATTCACATTTCCACTGTGATTTGTTTCTTTGTTCTGTCGCGTTTCAACTCTTCCTCTGTTTACATTTCCTTGGAATTTCTCTCTAGATTTCTCTTCAAATGACTTTCCATTACCTCTGTCATTATTGAATCTCCCTTGAGGTTTCACAGAATTCTCGGCATATCTGTACCCATGAGCTTCGATGTAGGATTCTGCACACGTCAATGTGTCCTTCAAGCTCATTTTTCCTTTCTCTTTAATGAACATCCTCAACTCATTACTACAAGTGAGGAAAAATTGATCCTTTAGCAGTAGATCCTCGATTCCTTCGTAAGTCTGCTCAAATCCTGCTTGTAGCAACCATTGCTGCAAATATCGTTGCAATCTGTAAATGAAATTTGAAGGAGTCTCTCCTTGTTCCATCTTGCTAGTCTTAAACTTGTTACGATACCCTCCTTCTGTTAACTGGAATCTTTTCAGGAGATGCTTCTTTAAACAATCGTAGTCTTGTGTTTCTTCAGCCGACAAACGCTGGTACACTTCTAATGCTTTCGACTCCAGATGTCGCGCTAGCATCAGTGACCATACATCTCTTGGTATCTCGTATGTCGTACACGTCCGCTCAAATCTAAGAAGATACGCATCGAGACAGTCCTTTGCCTCGTTAAATATTGGGAATTTAATATTCTTCATTCCCTTATGACTCTGGTTTCCTTGGTGGTTGTCACCCATCGTCATATAAGAATCTCCATCATCCCTGTTTCGTCCATCTCTCGATTCTATCTCTCTCAATCTCACTTGAATCTCGAGCCTCTTATTCTCTAACTCTCTGTCTCTCGCCTGTCTCACTTCATCGGCTTCTCGCGTAAGCCTTGCCTCGTTCATCTCTGCTTCGCGTATAAGCCTAGCATTATCTGCTTCGCGTATAAGTCTAGCATTATCTGCTTCGCGTATCAGTCTAGCGTCAGCCATCCTCGCCATTTCTATTTCTTTTTCTCTAACTGCTTTTGCCTCAGCAATTTTAGCCGCCTCACGCGCTAGCTCCAATTCATTCTCTCTAGCTGCTTTAGCATCAGCTAACTTAGCCTTCGCTTCTTCTCGTTCCTCCGCCCTCTGTTGTCGTAATTCGTTCTGTCTGTCTCTGACAAATTCCTTCAATTCTTCACCTTCCAACGACTGTGCACGTCCCATATCAATCCATTGTTGCCACTCTGTGATTGACATTCTTACTTACTCACTTTTGGTCAAGTAGTAATAAATTTAACGCTCAAATATGCGCTATACAATTTCACACTCGCTTATAATAATTATTAAAATTATTAAGCGTCACACTAATGCTCCCTCTTAACGTAATACAATCTCTGGTGCATGTTACGCAAAAGATTATCGCACCGACTCTAATGATGTATTAATTAAGCATTAATGTCAGCGTTGCGCTGATGTCCTTTAACATTCAAATAACTTTGCATTTTAATCAGTTTTGTCTCTTCAAGATAAATGTCAGTAAAGTTCAATTTAATTAACAATAATATTTTCAATTATATATCCCGACGCGAGCATCCCATTTGTAGCCACCTATTATTAGCATATGCTCATTTTAGCAGGTATCAAACATGTACTGCATTTAAATGGCCAGTTCAAAGAGAAACCAATTCTTTTAAATGTAAAATATATTGATTACTATTAAAGAAACAATACAATTATGCAGTGTCCTTATTTACCTATTGGCGTTGATTGATTACTAGATTTATTATGTTTCTTAGCTTCACTTGAGTGTAGAATTCTTTCTAGTTCATCGTCCGCCAATTCTGTAAATCGTCGTAGTTCCGATCTTTGTATTTCGACAACCAAGTGTCTCGAATATGCAGTGGAATAATATATACCGAAGATATTACGCAGTCCAGGCCGAACAACGAAATTCCAAGGAGTATATTTTGTATTCACAAATGCCAGTATTCTTACTCGAATGGATGAAGTGTGTCACAATTCCAGCGTACACATCCACGTCCAGATCAACCGTGTGATCATAAATGTTTGAATCAACCGTGTGATTATCTCCAGCGACTCTCTCCAATGTTCGTAGAATTCAAAATCCTCGAGCAAACTCTTCACCCACGAATGACGATAGTTCTCCAAGTTCCAGAATTTACCTCGATCGCAAAAACTGTCTCGAAAACTGAACGTCCGTTGGCCACCCTTCTTCTCAATGTCGAAGGTGCCACATACCAATCATTCTGCCGCTAATTTCACTTAAGAGTTCATTTGCCGCAACAAAATGACCCTTCGCCATTAGCTCCAACTGCAGAAATCGATCTTTCAACCGTTTCTGTCGATGACGTGTGTTTAATCAGTTAGACTGCGTTTTAATTGGCTTACGCGTCGTTACGTTGTTTTTGTTGCTATAATCTCCAATAGCGACCAACGCCTACCAGTCTCGCTGCATTTCTTTAGCGCTTCTGTGGTTTCGTTTGCTGATCGTATTACTAAATATTAATTCTTCTAACAACGCCAATTATTAACTAATTAAATCAACGCCACTACATTGTCTGACTTAACTTCTACCTACAATTAACACTTAATACTAGACAAGTTAGATTGATAGATAATAGCGATTTAATACGCTACACCGACGTATCTTTCCGCCAATAAAATATTATTAAATACATACTCAATTCTGATGAGTCCGAAATTTTCTTTCAATACAATGTTACACATCAATCACTATAAGAGTATAAGTAGTCTTAGGTGGTTACAACTGATAGTTTATTCAATATGGCACTGTTAGTGCTATTGATCATTGCTCAGATTGTTCACACAGCCCAAAAATACATTTAGTAATTAAATGCAATTAAACTTGGCTGTAAATTTAAAGAAAATATTTTTTATCATTCAGTCACCTTCATATTTGCGAGTTATGAAAATATAAGACAGTATTGTTTTAACTTTTAAGTATTGATAGATTGCTAGATTGTTTCATGTTTATAACAGTTTTTTTACACGTTTCCTGCAACAGGGCTCAAGCTACAACTAGTGTTTAATGCTCATATTAATTATCTTTAAGTTCAGCATTTGTTTGCATCGACAGAAGTACTGTAAATAAAAGGAGTTTAAACAATAATAAAAATTTCTGAGAGTAAAAATCTGATATTTCCTGAGTTAAATGTATTTTTCCAGTTCTTCGGAAAGTTTCCGGAAACTTTCCGACAAAATACTTTTCCGGAAAAGCTACATCACTATGCACATGTATATGTATGTGTGTACTGTATGCATGTATGCATCTATGGATGCACGCAGTATATATGTATGCATGTAAGCATTGCATGACCCTGACCTTGACCTATGACTGATGGGTTGACGTCTAACGTACCTGGCTGTTCGTAGTATGTTGACTGAAGGCAGACGATGTTCAGCAGCTGAATGACCCAACATAACGAAGGCCCGACGCTGGTTGCATAGATGCAGCCAACCAACTACATACACACCACAATGCATTGCATAAATTTACTTAACTTATCTTGTTACATGATTGATCGTCTCCTAAGAACTAGAATCAAGGGAAGAATTAAATGAATAACAAAGAAAGACTTTGAAAGATGCTATTGGATTGGAAGATCTAAAATAGACACCAGGATTGTGCAAATCCGCCCACTGTACACAGAGTTACAGCCTTAAATGTGCATCATAAAGTGCGCTACTTTGGTGCTAATTTGTGATTTTTTCCCAACAATATTCGCCTTGCAGGTTTTAGTATGTTATACTACATGTTATAACCTAACTAAAAACTATAAAACTGGCTTGTAACAAATTTCTTCCAGGTTTTTTTTTATATCACGCCGACTATAAGGGACGGTTACAGTGGGCTGGAAGAGATGGCTAAATAACGAGACAAATGGCAACGTAGGATGCAAGAACCTGACTAAAGGCAGATGATCAAAGAAAGAATTACATGATTATCGTCTACATTGTTGATGCCAGAAGTACCTGCATGTGTATATAAATATCACATATATAATTACATATATTATATATAAATGCAAATATTATACATAACATCGTTGCTGATATATTTAGGTATTGAGCTGTGTATAAACATGAGACACGCTGGTACTTCTGGCATCAACAATGTAGCAATAATCATGTAAAATCTTTCTTTGATCATCTGCCTTTAGTCAGGTTCATGCATCCTATGTTGCCACGAGAGATTAAAATATTATGATTTTTAAAGGCATGTACAAAAGTGAAAAAAATATGAACTAGAAGTAAGAAATTAAATTATAGTTAACAATATGCCTGTACAGATTCATGTAATCGAGCTCAGTGATTAGTGTCTCGGAGTAATTTCTTTTGTCTGTTCTTGTGTTTTCAAACGAAATGGACATACCTGAAGACAGCACTTGGCCAAGAGAACAATATAGCAGTAGAATAGCAAACCCCTCCACCTGCAAAAAAACACAAAGAACATAATAATAACAATGAATAGAAGATGTCAGCTCATCCAACAATACCAACGTACTGACTATTTTAAAAGCACAAAAAAGAGTTTCACAGCAGTAATGACCCAGAGTAAGTGACAGATCACGACCCAAATTTCTATTGATGTTGCCCAATCATTATGAGTGTAAAAAACTATTTTCTGACACAAGTTGGTTACGATCATTCACGATTAGAAAATCTCCAAGAGAAATTACAGTTCCCGCTGATAAATCTCATCGAGATACAAACTATTTTTGCAAATTCAATTTCACCGTTTTTTAATGGACAAGGCACTAACAGATGATACAATTATCATCATCATCATTGTTATTGCCATAATTATCATAATTATTATCACTTTCGTAATTATAGTTTTATCATAAAATGCAGACTCCGCTTTAATTAAATTAGAAGTCAAATTTGAACTTGTTTCGGTTGCAAAGTCAAACTGAATATTCTGTAACTGGATGCATGTGCACACGAGTGTAATGTCCATTTACGTGCATACATATGTAAAGTTGTACATGTGCACATATGCATGTGTGTGCTGTATGTATGTATGTATCTATGGATGTATGCTATGCATGTAAGCATTGCATCAAGTCCTTTAAGTGCATTTAAATGTGCTTACATTTTCACCAGCCTCCGAAGTGGCTTCAGGAGCATCTCTTCTCCAAACCAGAGGAACACAAAGCACCCGATGAGATATCCCATGCAGAAGAGACTGATACGAGACATTCCACTGATAAGGACAATCATCAGAGTCAGCCAGAAGGACCAGAAGAAAACAATCATCTTCAGGTAATCCAGGTAAGAGCTGCAAAAAACAATAGAATTTTTATTTGTTATTTCCCATACGATGATTTTTATATTTTCACTGAAAAAGAGCAAACATATTGGATCAAACATTCGGAATATTTTCCCATGATTTTCTTATGGCCACACTTATATCTTTGAAAGAACTCATCTCAGGTAACAAGCAAGCAATGCTACATTCAGACTTTGATTAGAGTACAAAATTAAAATTAAAACATCACATCCAACAGATTTGTCCTTATTTACGTAAAAAGGCTGAACAGCACATACAAGACATTTTTATGGAAGCATAAAAACCAGAAAGACACAATCCTGTCTGCACTGAGCAGGAATGCTAATTCAGAAGTGGCTTCCGGAAATCCAGATTACTTATAACATCATCATAATTAGTGAGTCTTGTGTTTGAAGTGACTCCGAGACAAGACATAATTATGGCTCTTTGGAATCGCACTAGAAGTAATCTCACCATACAAAATCAAGCATCTAACAGGCTATCATTTAGTTATAATAACCAACTGTTGCTCAACTTTTTCCCATCTATTTCATACAATCATACCACAGTCTGCCAGTTTGAATTGAACGAACGAGTATTTTTATTCTGTTGTTAGCAACTCAAAGACAATTCTGATACGACCGTTGACCTGTGATGCACCGCTCTCTTTCTAGAACTCCGTCTTACGTATTCCTCTATCGTCTTAAGTTTTATTCGACTACACTGGGTTTGGGAGCGCCTCTGAGAAGTCACTTAATGAATGAATAAATCAATTCACACATTTGTAAAAGAACCGCTAATTATATATTAGTACAAACTGAATCTCACTTTTTGTACGATGTGAAGTCATTTTCGCCAGGGAAGCCAGGATTCCTTTTTCCCTTCTCCACTTCTCTGACAATGCTGGTATTAAGTCCACCGCCGTAATTATCTCGTCTTTTCTCATTGCTTTCTATGTAAAACACTCTCCATTGCAGACACACCAGCAGCAGTTGAAAGAAGTCAGCTACAGTAGGAAAACAACATTTTTTAAAATTTGGCAACTAAGGCTTTCAAATGCACTACAAAAGTACAGTTGTTTCCAAGTCTTCAAAAGGACAATTTTACATGGTAAAAGTACTTTCTCTTCCAATGTTTGTTTGTGTGTGCACTTGTTATAGTGTCCTTTCAAGCCTCTACTTCGAGGCGCTCCCGACTACAGCGCGGACACTGCATCGCTAATATTAACATTGCAATGAACAAAACAAGTGCAATTAAAAACACACATTCTTCTCTCTGTTCATGATAAATATTTCACTGGATTCTATATATTGCATAATGTTACTGATGGCAAATATTTATACACTTATTCAATGATAACCCAACTTACAGACTAATTTCATTCTTATTTTTCATGAATAGTCAGAATACTTGAAGACACTTACCAATAAGTTTGTGCGAGCGAGGAGAGTAAGTGTAGCTTGGAAGGAAAAGGTAGGTCTTGAGATTGGTGCTCATTGCCCAATGAGACGATGTCCATGGATACTCTGAAATTAACAACTAACCATTTTAACATTTCACAAAATGTACAATATAAATATAATAACACAGCTGCACTGCCACGCTATAGTTTGAACATCAGCGACATATAGGGCATGCTACAAATGATCATAGGTCTAACCCTAATGAGAAAAAGCAAGAAGACTGGACAGATTGTATACGTACTTCTGTCTACATTTAAGCCAGCAACATTGGAAGAAACTTTTAGGTGCACAGTAGGTGTTAACTAGCAACAGCCTAATGTCCAGGATTTTCAGCTTCAGCACTAACCGAACTAGTCCTTAGTTACTTCGAAAAAGAGCGCACCTATGGTACTCAAGACTTCGTTTAAACTCGCTTATTTAAGTAACATTATCTAACACAAATAATCCATCACAAGGATCGTAACCGTGACGACCATTCCTTAAATATACTAAATGCAGCCTACAATCATTGTTATACTGAACAATAAGAGTGTTGAAGATACCAACCCCAGCAGATGGCTGGCGGCATTCCAAGGCACGACAGATACTGCAGCAGGAGCAGAACAGTGAGTATGGCGACGTAAACAGGCCAGACTGCCTGGCAGGAGCGACGCCGGAGCAGAAGGAGAAAGCCAAGAAAGAGGCCGTAGAGAACAGAGAAGACATCGAGACGCACGACCATTGTTATCATCGTCGTCGTGAAGCACAACTGAAATGAACAATGCCTTGAACAATGCCTTGAACAATGCCTTGAACACTTGCATGATTGTAATCACCCTAATCACCTGGTCCATAATTCCAGACAAGTAATAATATATTATTTTATTCAAAAATATGGGGGGCCGGTAGCGCAATGGATAAAATGCTGGCGCACAGTGCGAGAGGTAGCGAGTTCGAGCCCCCGTTGGGTGGACATGCTTTGTAGGCTGCTGTTAAGTTAGCAATGATGGGTATTGGGTAAGCAATATCTGAAGCTGATCATTCTGAAGTTTAGTCCTGAATAACATTGAAACTCTGACTCAATGCATGAACTGGGTAGTCAAATTTTACAAAGCGATGGACCAGCCCCAGAACACTCAGCACCTTCGCGAGGTTCTTCTAAGGCGCTATATAAATGACCACACATGCACGCACGCACAAACACACACACACCACTCCACAGCCCGATAATGCTTTAGTGCAAATCAAAACAAAGTCCGTTGATTCAAATATGATGTCTGTTGATATTGGGGTGAGCAAAACGCATAGGTCAGACTATAAATTATTTAAATGCAATACTTTGGAAGCAACACTTTTAAAAATGTATTATCTATATAAATAAAAATGTAAAACGTTAGTTTTTGTGGCCTCAGAACTCGATAAGTTCTTCACCGATTCTTTTCAAATTTTTTGCAAACCGTTCCATTCGGACAAAAGCATGTTGTTATAATGCCTTTTGGGGAAAAGCGCAATCTTTTCGACCAAAAAACACAACTTTAAATTCCAATCCGATTTCAACTTTCACGCAGTCCGCCATATTATTTATTTCTTCAGAGCGTAGTGCTGTTCATCACTCGCATTTAGTTTCGTATTATTAGTTTTGCATCTATTTCTTTCTTTCTTTTTAAAATTTTCGCAAACCGTTCCATTCGATATCAAGCAATGAAATATTAGTTTCGTGTCTATTTATTTCCTTTTCACACAAAAATACGAGCGGGTTCAAACCAAAAAACACAATTTTTCACCCGAGTGCGGCCGTTTTCACCAACAATTTTCATTCGTATCCGTCCACAATTTTGCGATTATAGCGCCATCTTTTGCACGTTCCATTCGAAGGCGCGCGTACACAATTCAAATCCCTTTCAAATAAACGGTTTCTTCTTTCAAAGCATCTTCACCGATTGCTTTCAGAGTGGGTTTCATTCGAATAGCGTGATCCTTCTTCACCGATTACTTTCAAAAATTACATACGAGCGGGTTTGTAACTTTGTATATGCTTTTTGGCAAAAAACCCAATGCACTAAATCTTAACTCACACAACCTTGCATTCGTTGCGCGCGTTTTTATAGCGCCATTTCTCACACACCTAAACCAGCATTAAGTCGCAGATTACACATCGGAGATATTTAAATTTTAATTCATTCAAGCGGACGGGAGGGAGGGAGGGACGGACGATGGGAGGGACGGAGGGGGGACGGAGGGAAGGAGGGAGGGGAAGGGAGGTAGGGAGGGATGGACGGTCTTTTCAGCCACAGCAACGCGTGGCCGGGTACAGCTAGTACAATAATAAATGAGTCAGACTAAACTATGCAGTTGAGACCGAACACTCCACAACAAATATCTATTAACAAGTACTGTAATTCTGTATGTCACTAATAGATCATTGCAGATACAAAACCATTCCTTCTACTATTCATTTACTACTTTCTTCTCTTTTAATGAACTAACCAGTACTTTTGATGCTTAAAGGACACAATTCGATTAACAGTTGGTGAAACTAAGGTGACCCTGCTACCTTATGCTCCATTGGGGTCATTGTAACTATCCGCTTGCATGTGTTATGGTGATCAATAAGAGCATTGATTGATTGATTGATTGATTGATTGATCGATTAATTGATTGATTGATTGATACTAATACTGCGGCCACTGTTTAACAAATCCAGCTTGAGTCAAACTTACATATGAAAACTCAAATGGCTTGTCATCTTCAATTTATGACAAATACATAACCCTGTCTGAGTTACCACTTTTTCATTTTAATACCTCTCTGCCAAACTTGTAGAAGGTATAGTTGGCGAGGAACATCAGGCACTCCTTGAGACCACGATCGGCATCCTTTCTCTTGATCTTCTCAAACATGATGCCCTGCATCGGTCGCTTTCGATCGGGATGATTGTAGAACTGGATCTGGTGGTACTTTACGAGGGCTTCCAGTACCAACATCAGTATCACAATGATGTATACCTGAAGAAATAAAGTCATAATTAATTACAGAACAATAATTTTTGGTATGTCTAAACGTACTATTTTTATTATTATAGGTTATAATTATATTGTTGCCAATTAGTTAAATTCTTTATAAACATATTATCCTGTTAAATGTAAACAATAAATTTCATTGGCCCTGCACTCTGGAACCAGTTCCTCTTTTCATGTGCTCCTCCTTATTAACTGGTGAGAAAAATGACTCTTTCACTGTCTCAACGACTCTATTATCTCTCGGTCTCTCGCACTGGGAGCACCTCTGATTAGTATGCACTGCAAGAGGCGCTAAATAAATTTTTAGATACAATACGATAAAATAACAGAAATTACTCAAAGGATGGTATAAAAATATAGAACTTGTTAGGTGTAGTAAACAGATGCAAGAACAAACCTTGACATAGCTTGCCAGATGACTTTTGCGCTGCAAGCCAACGAAACTTGAGCTGTCGATTGTAAGGTTGAAAGGGTAAGCGAGTTTGATTTGAAGTGTTGGAGGGCCACCAGTTGGCTGCAAGACATTTAACGTTTCGTTGACTTGCACAGAATACTCAAGCGGAGGTAACAACTGTAAGAGGACAAAACAAAAGTTAAAAAAATAATGAAACAGAAAGAACATTGAAATAAGCGAGAATATTCAAAGAATCACGCATTAGTGAGATTCAACATCAATGCGGGACGTTAAGGCCGAAAGGCGTTAATTTCCAACTCTTTAGCCGATGATCCAACATGGATGACTCCGCAGGGTCTGGACATTGGTTAGGCATATGGCAGGATTTGCCATTACTACTACGGCAGACGTATCCTGTGAATTAAATTCTTCTGCTGTCTGCTCAGTTGATTCAATCTCGCAATAGTTAGATTATTTATTTCTTGCATAATTTGCTATTTTATTTCTCGCATTTGTTATAGCGCCCCACTTCAGGTTTTCTACCCAGAGGCGCTCCTGACTACAGCGCGAACGCTGCATCGAAGTTTCTCGCCGATGCGCATGAGCAATTGCAAGAAAGGGACTTGCCTCGAGGTGGGTTCGAACCTCGAACCTTCCGGCTCCATGGCACCACTACACCACTGCGCCCCCAAAGCGCACTACTAGTCAACCACCATATTGCAATCTTTGCCTAAGTAGAAAACAAAAACTGGTTAAAGGACAACTAGCAGTCACAGACAGCAAAATGCGGTAAGTGGAAATTTGGAACTAACTAATAGCTCACATAACCGATTACCACTGGTCAGTTTCAGCTGACCAACAACTAGTTATACTGACCGTACAGTTTGAGACCATGAGATCAAGAGGAATCGTGTCCAGCTGGTAGACCATCTTCATTAGAAGAACAATAGATGACCAGACAAGAGAAATGACCGAGACAGCCCGATGCGTTCGTTCGAAGGGCAACAGGACTATGATCATCATCACCATCACTGTGTTCAAGACATTCACCTGCAAAAATAGACCATACATTACAAATACACATTTATAAACAAACTACCCACACAAAAACAAGCCAAACCGACATAGCATACAAGGCAACATAAAACCTACCCAGTGAGAAACAAAAGAAGCTCAAGCAAGACAGAAGAACCCTGTATATGTATTAAGTAGAATGGTTTCACACACAGCACCTGAACATGTTTACATTCAGAATTGCCAGCACATTGATATTGGAGAGCTCTATATTAAGAACTCCACACCAGTGTCATGGTCTGACAACGCTAAATTGGAACACAATCACTGGGCTCTGCACGTGAGTAATCTGAGAACTGCTTGCAAACCAATGAATTTTTCCTCTTCATAATTTTGAGCAATCTACGTGTATGTTAACATATTACAGTGGTGGCCAACCTTTTGTACACAGTGTGCCACAAAAAATCACGCGTACCGTCCGCGTGCCACTACATAATATACCATAAGAGGCAATATGAAATATGCACTTACTTAAAGTAACTACGCAGATTCGGTGTATAAGCACGTGCAGTGTTAGTTCATGGCTATAGCTAAAAAAATCATCATGATTCTTTCTTACTCCAAGTAGCCTAACTGAGCCTCATGGTCATGTTGCGTTCAAGGGCAATGTTACTCATTATTATTGCTTCGATTTTGGGCACACCTGAACCTTCATTCATTCATTCATTTCAAACACTTATATAGCGCTTCTTCAAGAGTATCTACTCAGAAGCGCTCCCGACCCAACCACGGTTAAAAAGAATAGTTTTAAGAGCAGAGTAGAACGTAGTCTCAAAGGCTCTAGGCACAAGACGTAGTTCCACAGGGAGCCCATTCCAGGTTGCAGGGCCAACGACAGAAAAGGCACGGTTCTGTGTAATAGAAGTGCGTGATCGGGGGACAAGAAGCTGAGCCTGTTTAGAAGAGCGGAGAGAGCCACGGCGCTGGACGTTCAGGGTGGAGCAACAGAGCTCCTGCAAATAGACAGGGGCCACACCCGCGAGACAGCGCCAAACCAAGGAAGATATCCGGTAAGTGATCCTTTGTGAAAAAGGGAGCCAATGCAAGACATCCCGCATATAGTCAGTAACATGACCGAATCTTGGGATGCGACCAACAAGGCGTGCCGCAGAGCGCAAGACCCGATCCAAGCACCCAACCCGAGTCACCGGAAGACCCACATAGAGGGCGCTGCAGTAGTCCAGACGAGAGACGACAAAAGAATGGACTAGCGTTAAGGCAGCATTGAAGGTTAAGGAGCGGAGCACCACTCTAAGCTGACGCAATTGGTAGTAGCAACTGCGGCATAGCAGGTTGATATGCCGCGTAAAAGTAAGTTCTTGGTCCAGTGTGACTCCAAGATCCCGGACAGAGGAAGAGAAGGTAAAGTGAGGGAACTCTCGGGCAAGAACCTCCAGGTCAATTCAGAAAACTTGACAAAGCCTTTACTCGCCAGCAGAATAAGTTTTTATTTTATGCTGATTTCAAACTTGACTCGTATAAATTTGACCATCAGTGTCAATTGATCCCCTTTTTTCTGACAAAAATTTGCTCTGCTGCCTAAAAGATGCTTTATCTGGCTGGTAAAATTAGCTAATAATAGTTGACCCAGGTCGGTATTTTTCATCAGAGTCCCCATATGTAACTTGCTGAAGTGATGTTCAACACTGATTATTTACATACACAACTGTTACAGTACACAGCAGATAAACAGAATTTGGATGACTTTCCCAGAGTAAAAGCAATCTTACTTTTCTTCTAAAAATGCTGTTCTTCCAAATATACACCAAACTTCTGCAAGACAATGCTATCTTCATACTTTCTTGAGGAACTAGCTGTCTTGCTGCAAGCGGCAATGCTAAAGCCAATAACAGAAACCTATTTGAGAAGATCAGGCAGTATCTTCCTTTGTCTGATCCTGCAACCCTACAGTGGAGGGGGAACCCAAATTCTTATCTCCGAATGGCAGAAATATGCTGTGGAGAAAGTGGACTTTGACCGTCAGCCTCAGTCCGCTTTGAGCTCCTGTGCTGCGCTTTGAGCTCCTGTGCTGCGTCCGTCTGCAGCAGCTGTCAGGCTAACTGACCTAACCTCTGCATGGTCACTGCACCTACAGAGATACAGAGAAACCTAAGATTCGCCTAAACTAGCAGAACCAGCATAAATATTTTTCAAAAATTCCATGGTCCTCCGTGCCACTCATTATAGGCCGGCGTGCCACTAGTGGCACGCGTGCCGCAGGTTGGCCACCACTGACATATTACATTAATCTGAGGACCACTTTATAAGCACCATAGTTGTAAAAAAGTTTTTTTTTGTTTTTTATTCTCTCCCAAAAAACGTCGTTTTTTTCGTTTTTTATTTTTCCCATCGTTTTTTTATCGTTTTTTTCGATTTTTATGTAACTTTATTAAATTATTTACTGTCTAATATTATTTTCCTTAATTTAATATTTTTCTGATATTCCATGCGTTTTCACCGTACTCTCAAGGATGCAGCTAACTATAGGGTTTTTATGTAATTGTTTAAGTCATAATTTTGAGAAATACATGTAGTAGATCCCTACAAGAAATGAAATTTCTAAGAGTTATTTTGATATAAAGTTCTTGGGCATAACTATTAATATTTATATGTAGCAATTTTAAGCACAAAATAATGTACAATATATAATTTAGTAAACATCTGTGGTTTTTGCTTCTGGTTAGATTTTAATTGTGTTATGTCGATCAGCATAAACTTATAATGTGGACTTATGTCTACAATTTAAATTTGAAAAGATTTCAATATTTGTCCGAATTTCTTATTAAACGAAAGTTATAAGAAAAAAATAACTGTGATAGATTAATGTTACTTATACCAATTATTTTTTCCCCTAATAATAAAGTTGTGTTATTTGCAGTTTCTTAATAAAATTGCATAAGCAATTAAGGTTTGTAAGCTGAAAATGAAATTTCAGATGTAAGAAAGGCAAATTATTTTCCGTGTCCGTTTTTTATCGTTTTTTTGTCGTTTTTTATTATTTCGAAAAAATGACGTTTTTTACCGTTTTTTCTTTTCATCGTTTTTTACATCTATGATAAGCACTACATCTACCCAATGATGGCCACCAGAAAAATCAAGTGGCGTTGTACTCATGTATATATGTAGCATTCCAACCCCAAAAATAAACATGCAACATCCACCCTCCGCCCCCACAAAAATTCGACAGGTTTATGCAACGAGTGAAGAATTCGACTGTGACGCATAGAAGGACTAAAAAAGGTCATCAGAATAAAATGTATGAAATTTCTAGAATTGCCACAATTTTCCTGAAAAATTTTAAGGTCATCATCTTTTAAGGAAAGTAGCATGAATATTTCTGTGAGGAAAGACCATTTTTCACACCCGTCCCAGAAACCTAACCTCCCACCACCCAAACAGGGGACTAGATTAAACACTGTGGCAAGAGTTGTTTATGGCTTAAATTTAGCTAACATGAATCCAAAAATCCAATTAATATGTACAACGCATGAGACGAACCTCTAAGACACAGCAGAGAAATATTGAAATGACGACAAATTTAAACACGTGAATCTCCATAAACCGCCAGAGGACAACGCTCAGCCTGTTCGTGAAGTTCAATATCTTCATCGAAATGTGAATACTGATTATCTTGAATCTGTCTTTCCAACCTGAACAAATGAAAAATCACAAGCAATCCACTAAAATATTCACAGAAGAAAAGATCAGGTCGGCTACGCAATTAACTTCTCTTTGGCCACATTCAGTTGATTCACTTCAAATACACTCGTCAAGAAAACAGTTTTCTTGTGAACAGAATATGGCTACAGCAATGAATACAGTCAACAGCAAGATGCATTTTTGCTACATTTTAGACAACAAATTGGCAATTTTCTAACATGAATATGAACTGAAAATTCTTGAGAATTACCGCTCAGCCTCACTTTTTGGAAAATTTTTATGCCATGGAATAAATTAATAAAATGTCTATTGTTATAATACAAGGAAAAGGCAAATTCAAACATACATAACTACCTTCCGTACATGCATCCATCTAAAACTCTTTGTTCAAGGCAATAAATTCAATTAAACTAAGCAACCTAAGTAATTAATAATTAATTGCCCAGTGGCATTAGAATTAGAGAGCAAAAGACATTAAAAGCATCAATGGTGAATTTAAGTCTGAAGGCAAATATGAAAACAGTCATCTTACTAATCATGATGATGACAACTGATGATAATGATGATGAAGTGATGATAATTACAATTATGATGACATTCTTTCAGAGATTTCATGGAATTGTGACTTAAAAGTAGTATTTGAAAGGCTGACCAATAAGAACAGGCACAGCAACTTAATCTAAGCTCCATCATGCATATGAAAAAGTTATCATATTAAACTTAGAAGCTTTCATCATGCACTTTAAAAACCTAACACTTGTTTCTCAATTCTGTCTTTCGATTGGCTTTAGGAGTCAGTGGCAAACGTAGCAACTTCACCTGTTGTTTTTTACATTCACATCCGCTAGACATGATCATGTGTGTTCGTATCTAACATTCTCTCTTATGCTGTTCTCTCTTGATATGTCACTGCGCAGTCTGGACTTCTGAACATTATATACTCCCATCCAACATTGCTACACACCTTCAAGATAAATTCCTCACGTAAGACGCTGAACTTACTCATTATTAGCACTGCGGTTTTCGCCTGTGGCTCTAAGAAGGCATCAATTTGGCCAGGGTGTTTAATGCACAATTACGTCCAATGTCTTCCACTGATGTCTTAATATCTCAGGCAAACCTTAGTCTTCATTCTCTTATACAATGAACTCTGCCTTACCCAGATATTTCCCTCAAAATGTCCAAACCCCATCAACTTACTTCATGCATTCCAGCCAGAACTGTCAAATAAAACATACTATACCATAACCACATGCTATATACCCTTCAGCAGGAAATAGTTGCATAAATGTTAAATATTTAAGCATACTTTGATAAACAAAAAATACTAACTGTACTTCACAACACCGTGTCTACGTCGAGAATCTCCTCGCCGGACTACAGCTTTAACGATAAAAAGCACATCAAAAAATCTTAAAATAACGAGGGAAGAAAAGAACGATAACACATGCATGGAAAAGAGAAATATATCTGCAATAAAGAATGAAAACAAAAACAAGGAAACAGAGCAACGTTAGATTTAACATTTAAAGGAAAATTATTTAAACAGTTAAAATTTTGTCCTATGTTATTTTATATTCCAAAATCAGTTGAAGTTGTAAATCTATCATTAACTGATTCTCCAAATAGTTTATTTCGATAATCAGAAATCAACTAATCATGGTTGGTTACATCAACATCTAATTTCAATACTGTTTGGCTAATCAAGCATCTGGTTAATTGAGCATCTGGATTCATTTATGACGGTTTATTTCAACACCAGAATTCAATTGTGCTTGGTTAATTAAGCATCTGAATTCAATAGCAATTGAATATTAAAATCATCATCATTTGAACCAAATAATCATAAGTTATGTGATGGAATAATATGAATTCAATTCTAATTGGCCACATCAAATTTGAATTCAGCTTTGATTGGACAGGTGAATGGAGGAGATCAATCCTGCTGTCAATAATGCTATTAGGCAAAAAAAAAATAATGTTGTGTTTCCGGTAACCCGACCGACCCTCTTTCATTGCCGCGACTCAAATAATTTTGTGAAATATTTTTATTTAAAAAAAAAAAAATTTATTAAATTTTTTATTAAATTTTTTTTTATTTACATTTTTTTATTGACATAATGCGGTGACATTGCCTTCCGTATAAAGTTGGATCTTAGGCAAAAATGTTGTGTTTTCGGTAACCCAACTGACTCACTTTTATTGCCGCAACTCGAAAAATTTTGTGTAAATTTTTTATTTACAGTGGCATTGCTTTAGAGTTTCACGCCTGCCTAATTACTTCCTGGTTACCAGTCTTGAGAAACCTCTAGCCTTATCATTCTCACTTGAGTCACCTCTAACGGTGACTAGGGAAAATAAATCTAGCAACCTCTAGGTGTAACTAGTCACTGGCTCGGTCAGTCTGGAACGACCCCTGGCAGTGATGTTTTGTTCGCGCTCATCTTCCCATTCCCTTCCCGCTTTATCTTACCAGAAAAGATGTCAACAAAATGAAATTAACAGAATTGTTTTCTAGAGCAATTTTAGGTAGGCTACAGACAGTTGGGAAATAGGCAGTTTATACTTTCTTAGAACACGTACTTTGTTGCAGCGTGTACCTTTATGCAAAAAAGAGTAGTTGGGTATAATTTTTCGGATAGTCACTGTATAAAAATATTTTACCAAAATAAAAATATTTTTCGACCTACCTACCCAATTTTTTTAGCTCTGTTACCGGAAACACAGCATTATTTTTTTTGGCCTTAGACATTATAACAGAAAAAGACAATTGCGGATGATTCTAAAATAGTTCTGGCATGGCCTGTATCATTACGGCAGTCACAGAGAAAGCATCCATGAATTCAATTTCAATCAAAGTAATTTCCCTTAGTATTTTATTTCTATTGCTGCTTTAACAAGGCTGCTCTTCTCAAGTTTCCCATACAAAGTGCACATGACAGGCCAAATACATTTTGAGCATGCATAAAAGTCTATCATGAGCAGATGCTGTTGAAGCAAATTAAAACTTGCAAGATAAAATGTTCTATAACTGGTATTTGGCTTTGCATGAAAACACATGTAATATAACCTTACTATAACGTTAGCATTATTGGCAGCAGGACTGAACACAGTGAACAGTGATGCATTCAACTCTTGGTGATGGCAAGACACAGTTCAGTAGCACGTTGGTAAGCATTCATATCACCAGTAACAAACACATAACCTCAAAGCATAAATGTGACCATCTGACCAAAATCAGATGCATGTTGCAACACATGCATGCTTCTGAAATAATGAACAAAATGTGATAAAATTCAAGTTTTTCAATTTGTTTGATAGAAAGTGCTAAATAAATATGTCTGAAACACTTTTAAACAACAAATTGTGACAAAATCTTGATTTTAATTATAGGCCTATCTTGGATGATTTCGAAGCAGTTATTGCTTACATAATTCAATGACTTTTCCAGAAATTTTCCACTTTACTGCCAGTAACGGCCATACTTGGCAAAAGGTTAGTATTACAAATGAGGCATGAGTAAAAAGCCCAGACTTTCCTCTAGCCAAAGTTATAGGAAACTTTAAATGCAATTTTCTCAGAATTGTAATTCGAACGGTTGAACCTAATTTTTACTCACAACTTTGGACATGAACATGGTAGAACAATAAAATTTGTGTCATTTTAAAGAAGATACTATATACTTTTAAAATATATGACACTCAAATTGTACAAAATACGACTCAAGTCTGGTTTTGGTCAGATGGGTCACAAATACAGTCTGTCTCTGTCGTCTGTCCCCATCCTCTCCACTCCCCCCCCACCTGCTGTCCCTCCCTCCCAGTCTTCCTCTCTTTCTCTCTCTGCCTAATCTTTTTTGTTCCTCATTTCAGTACAATTCACAAAAATAACACTAATAATAACTGAAGCAAGTAAACACACGAAAAAAGCACATGCATTAAAAAAGGCAAAGAAGCTAACTGAAAATACACATTAACAGTAACTGAAAATACACATTAACAGTAACTGAAAATACACATTAACAGTAACTGAAAATACACATTGACAGTAAACGATAGCAAAAGGCTATTAAAGAATGGCAAGTACTGCATGCAACAAAGTTGAAGATAACTGTATGTAAAGCTTTTTTTATCAGGTTAAGAACTTTCAAAAGTAAGATTACACAGTCTACCATGGCATTCAGTAATAAGAAACTGTGAAAACCTTAAAAAACTGTCAACTAGAATATAACTTAAACTAAAGAATACACCAAACACTTGATCAGATCAAGGAAAACAAAATAGAAAATCGAAATGCTGGGAATGCTATGGCATACCTTTTCTAACAACACCATCATGGTTGTTATCAGTGGTCGTGTCTTCCGTAGAAATACAATGTTCAGCTTCCGCATCTGTATCCTGCTGCTGACTAGTGGAGTCCTTCTTCCTAGTAACAGAATTGGCCACAGAAAAGCAACAACTAACCACTCGCAAATACCAACAGTAAAGCTATGTTTCATGTCAAAATAAAGAGAAGAATAGCTATGGGAAAAACTTCTGAAACAGAAGGGAGAAAAATCAAACAAGCAAAGAAGAAACAGCAGCCCTGTTTCGATTCTGAAAGTTCCACCAATGTCACATTCCGTATGGCATCAATTAATGCGAATTATTGATGAAAATGGCGCCAACGTAATTGTAACAAATAACTTTCATCAAACTCTGGTGTCTGAAGCACAAACATGAAATGATGACAAGCCACAAATCACATAAAGTGTTAAATGATTGACTTTGTGATGATTTCATGCCATCATCATCACGATCGTAATTATACTAACAGATCCTCGTCTATTTTCACGAACCCTTCATAATCAACCTAATCAATTTGTAATGGTGGCTCATTGTCTCACTGCGCATAAATCTGAATGCTTTGCATTTAGGCAACTTCATGAATGAACCAATCCTGTAAATGACCAAGCCGAGGGTCTTTAGCGGGTCTTTGGACCTATGTCAACGGACTCGTTTACCTGCGTTAATTTTATATTTGTGAATTGTTTCTGTATTTGTTATAAATGTATAATACTGTTATGTAAATTTGTACTGATGTGACATGCAAGTCAATAAACAAATAAACAAACAATCAGGTCAATCAATATCCAGAGGACCAGTCAATAGCATCATCCCAAGGCAGTTACTGTGCAAGTAAGCGTTTGCACAGTAGCTGCTTAAGGATGATGTATGCTATAGACTGAGATTATTGTAGCGGGATATGAAGTTAGATGAAAACGAGCCAGTTGGATCAGGACCATAATAATAAAACAACAGGGAAACCTCTGTCCACCAATGCGCATGAGAATCCACAGAGAGCGCCTCTGAGTAGATTTCTTAAAGAGGCGCTATATAAATACCTGAAATTAATAAAATAAAATAAATAGAAACAGGTCTCTGAACACCAATTCGCATGGGAATCCATAGATTCATTTTGACCACGAATCTACAATTGCTGATAACTCGTTCACCATTAATAAGTGCAGACAAGTTGTATGTTTCGTATATGTTTCGTATCTTACTGGAAACGATTGAGATCACTGATGAAGAAGAAAGTCTTCTGGAAATAGTGAAGCTGCATGATGATCACTATGAGGAACGACGTTGGAGTCAAAAGCTGAACGAACAACGTCGTCGTATCAAACTTGCGCAAACCCAGATTCGACAGCCTGCAATATTCAATCAGTTTGGATGCAATCAACACCGACTCAAAAGGAAACCAAAGAAAATTTCAACAGTTTTTAGATATTAATTTTCTTGAGTTTAACTTAGAAAAAGTTAAATAGTCTCAACCATCTAAACAACTGCAATTTTAACAGTCACAAGATTTCTAAGATAAAGAATTCAATTTTAAAAACACGTACATCTTTTCTATATCTCTGACTTGGTTGGATCAAGAACTATGCCTAAAATGGCATGGTACTCTAAAAAAATCAGTGGCACTGAGTGCTTAATCATCTTACCAAAAACAAAATAACTTCAAAGTGCGTAGGTTTGCAGCTGTTTTGAACTAAAACTAATTCAACAGATCGCCTGCCTAATGCGGTCATTATATATGAGAAGCCAAATATCGCATCATCTTTTTAAATAATGACACATACATTTCTTCCGACATGCCAGTCCGATTCTCCCAGAGTCCCGGAAAGCCTTCAAACTGGTACGTGTAGATGCAGCCAAGCACAACCATCGAGTAGAGAATGACAAGCCACCAGAAAGCCTTGATGCACAGTCTCCAAAACCAGTAGCTCACCTGTAAACAATCGGAGAGAGGGTCATTGTCTCGAGAGATACAATAAATCCTTGTCATTAATGAATTACATTTATAATGTAATAAATAATTAAAACTGAACATAGCTCAACACGACATCAACAAAGACAGGCCTCCACCCAAGAATAATGCTCTCCTCTAAGCAGTTTAGAAAACCGAAAGGATAACATGTACCATTGTACCTCATGTATAAACGTATAAGAAATAAAAATAAAATAAACTAACAGATATTGGCATTAGCATTAGTCACAATCATCTCCCAGCCTTCATCATAATCACTAAGCACCATAATAATCACTAAGTACAACGAAGGTGCTGAACAGTTATGTCAAAAGGTGCTTAACAATTAAGTCAGACATTTGACCCACCTGGAAGGTGATGACAAAGCAGAGGAAGAGAGCCATGTAGATGATACGGAAGATGACAGCCTCCTGAAGTGCAATCAGAAGAAAGAGAGCAGCACACGCCAGGATCCAGTACTTGCACAGTTTGTGCCACATCCAACGACCTACACAACATAAACAAAATACTTATGATGCATTTCTCTGCATACTGGTAGTTATAACTAACACCTATCATACAGAATCAGCAAAAAGAAAGGAAATTGGCAGCAAGAGCCAACAGTAATATTCACTTGACTTCTTCATAATTCCAAACCTGTAGTCTTTGCTTGAAACCGTTTCCAATCCTATAGGTGCAAGTCATAGAGCTTCCCAAGACGATTGATCTCCAATTCTCCATTTGTAACATAATTTTATGTGCATACTACTATTAAGTCCTATTAAGTACTAAATACTGGTAAACAGCTAAATATCGTTCCCATCGTAACATTAAAACAATAACAAAATATCCTCATGATAAACAACTGGACATTTTTAAAAAATCCTCAAATTTTAAATGACAATATAATTCCATCACAATCCATTATCAAGATCACCTTATTCGCGATGACCATAATTCAACATTATTTACCTAAAATCATAATTTCAACACCCAGATCCCAAGAAAGTCTCAGTAATTTAACAGTCAAATAATATTTATCCAAGACATGTAAGTGGCAAATGCTGAATATAAGAATAGGAAGCAGAGCTTGTCAAGTGGATGAAGACACATACCGACTGCCTTGATGGTTTCTCCATCCTGGCCGCCTTTGTCTGCAAATTCAAAGATCCACGTCACATGCCACAAAAGATCACAACAAAGGGAGAAGCAACAACTAACAGCAAAAGATAGGATGGACAGTTCCTTCATTCAGCTTATGGAATTACAAACATATTTTAGGCAAATTATGCAAACCAGCACCATTCCATTCTTGAGTAATCTTTGGGAAGGAGGAGGAGTTACAATATTAACAGCACTGTATACCAGTCACAGTGCAATGCTAAATTCAGAATCGAAGAATCAATCAAATATAAAAAAATTTGGATTCATTCAGAAAATTCAGTCCGTTAATAACTTCAACCAATCTAATTCCTGACAAATCGGAGAAATGATCAAATGTGAAGTTTTTATATATAAAATTTACAGCATCAGCGAAATGTGAGAAAAGCGATTTGCACGAAACAACGTTTTGTGTGCGAGCAATTCCACAAGCGACTGAAGAAAACTAGTTTTAAGACTGAGAGTTAACAAAATCAGAGATAAATCAGAAACAAATGTTTCGATTCAACACTTTGTGATTGGAATACAGGCTGGAAGAAAACAAAAACCTCCACCAAAAGCACAAAAACAGCATGATCACATTCTGCAGCAGAATTTCCCGAGTGCTCAGAAAAGAATTTACCCTGTCACTAAGCTACTCAGAGAAATACGAAACATATGCTTCAAACTAGAATCAGTTTCCTCTAATTATCAGATAAGCTTCACACAGGTAAATAAAATAATTTGCAACAGAAAGAAACCAGACGCTGTACAAAAATAAACTATACAAACTGAATAAACCATCATTTTTATAAACATAAATGATTGTGTACAGTTAATTATCCAGCATGACAACAGAAAGCATTGAAAGAAAACTTGTGCAACAGAATATGAGTGGAAAAATCAACTAATTCAGGTAAGTTAAAATTCCCAAAAAATGTGGAAATGTAATATCCAAACAAAAATCTGACAGTAACGCATATATGCATATGGAGAGGCTTCAGGTAATGAACTGCAATGCAAAGTTCTGGCGCACTGTTGCGATTTTAAAACGAAATTTTAAAATTCTACAGGAAACTGTAAAGAAAACAATAAAACAGGAGGAGAAGAAGATATTTAACTGATTTCACTTTTAAGTTAAAGATTTTTTCAACTACATAAAAAGCAAAATGTAAAATACATCAATTACTCTACATATCTGGCACAATCACTAACACAGGTTATTTTTATCATTTATTTATTTTTATCAGACACGTTTTAATTGCTAATAACCTGCTTGTACTTTACGCTATGACCTTACATTTTAAAAGTGAAAATGAAACAAAACAAAACCCAAAGAAACAGCCAAAATAAAAGCAAACATCTAGACACAGACTGATCGAGAATGTTTCTATCTTCAGAGCAAGTTGGACAGTAACAAAGATACAGACCTCCCATTGTCTTCAGAGGAATTGCGGCAGTCACCCTTGCTTTCTTGCGCTGATGTCTCCGCCAACTGAACTGACGCAATGTCAGCCAAAACATGCAAGTAAAGCCAATCTAAAAACAAGCAATGAGATCATCACTGAACAAAATGATTGCGTAGCATGAACAGTTCGCCTGACAGACCAAGAAAAACCACCGTATTAAAGTCCACACACATAAAATATTGCATTATCTGCATGCTTTTGTCACCTAAAAACTGAAAATGCTTAACCTTCATATTTTACTTGGATATGGCAATATTTGTAATAGGGACAGTCGTCATCCAAGTGATAACCTTGCTTGAGCTACTTTTAAAAATTCTCTCCATCTGACATAACTGCATACACAGCGCCAAGCAACGAACTACAGAAATTCATCTCCTTTCAAGGTATCCCAGCAAGCAGCATTAACATATAAATTCTAAATTTGCAATTGTTATTGTACATTTATAAAGTACAACTTTTCAGAGAAACTTATCCGAGCACACATCCAACTGCAAAAAAACCAAAACCATGTTCAAACCAAACTGGTCAAATCAAACTGGGAGCTGGGTTGGGGGGAACCTAAATTTTCCGGGCAACACCGGGCACCCCAGCTAGTCGTTGATAAAATATAGGTAGAAAAGTTACAAGAGGCTCACACCACAGATTGCAAGGCATATATCGTTGCTTCCTAGCTACATCAGAAGTCAATGCAAACGTAACATAGCAAATGCAATTGACGAACCTTCACACCAAGCGGAATGGAAGGATCCGTGTATTTGACGAGACCAATCTCGAGGAATTTGTAGCCATTCGACATCATGATGGGAAGCTCTTCGTCCGTTAGGTTGAATGCATAGATATATTGCAAGACAAGCAGACAGACCGCGTATGAAACGATGATCGGGGAGCAGCGCAGGCAGACGGCTTGCTTCTGCGGCAGAATCCAGATGAAGCAAGCACCAAGGAGGAAGATGAATGTCAGCCAACTGTGAAAGGCTATGCTCCATGCCTACAACGTTCATTCATTATGTCTGTTTCAAGCGTTGAGTCAACCAAATCGACATTGTTTTATTCGATGCTTTGTTCCTTTATTTATTCATTCATCCATCACACAGTCACAACTACTCTGCACCAGTACATGGTAACATTTCACAAAGTTATACAGTAGAGTAAATAGATAATGTCAAATGTGGAATACAAATACTCAAATAGATAATGTCAAAAGTGGAATACAAATACTCATGCTTTACGAACAGCAATATTGCTAAATTGTAAACAAGAAAGCAAAATGCCAGAAATAAAATGACATGTTACAGAAACAGTCCAGAAGAGTTTACGTTCAACATACAGACTTTACAAATAAAACCAAGAGCAATTACATTCTTCAATCACAGAAACAACATCTTTTAAGAGGTGAAGAAAATCTTAATTTACTAAAGATGTCTAATTTCTCATTAATCTTTCTCAATCTAATCATCGTACAATACCTAAAATGTCACAAGACTTTCAATTTTGCGCAGCATACATGCAAGGTTGTTTCAACTGCGTCACAAACATATTTACCATCATAATGATGAGTGTTCCAATGTAGCTCTGTCTCCTGATGTAGGACCCCACTGTGATGATGACTCCTCTCCTCTGCTCTGCCTTTGCATCGTCGATTTCTATCTCTTGCGTAATCACAACCGATCCACAGTCAGAGGAATCTGGTCGGATCCGGCTGAAAGACACGGACGGCTCAGAGCGTAAATCCTACAAAAGATCATTGAAACAGTTGATGGTGAGCACAGCATGGATAAATCAGTCGTAGAACCACTTCAGTGAAAAACAAAATCGCTGCGCATACAAATACACCATACAAATAATCTACATAACTAAACTGACAAACACAAATATGAACGAGCACTTGTTACAGTGACCCCTTCAAGATACTACTCTGAGGCGCTCCCAACAAGGTTTACAGTGCAGACACTGAATCAGAGTTTCACGCTGAAGCGCATGAGCAACTGCGAATGAAGGACTTGCTCAGGCAGTTGAGGTGGATTCTAACTTGCAACCTTCCGGCTCCAAGGCACCGAACATACCCCTTCACCACTGTGCCCCACAAATGTAAAACAAACACATAAACAAATAAACCGACAGTAAATAAAACTGAAATCCTGCTTTCTCTACCACAATCTGAAATCCATCTGACCTTGAAGCTTTCTTCACTCCTCTCACCTTGCTTCATTTTATCTAGACTTATTCTATTGCACAGTACAGAAATTTTAAGAAATTCTGCAAGTCTTGCCATGTAGAAATGTAACACATTTAGGTAGCACCCTTTAAACTGCCTAGAGGTTCTTCCCCTAGACCAAGTGGTTCCCAACCATTTTTGACTCTAGGGCCACTTTTTCTAAGTTAGAAGACACGAGGGCCACTTTTTCTTTGCTGAAGGATATTATGGGGCCACAAAGGTCAAATTTAATTAAACTGAAGCATATAAAATTGTTATAATTGACTCAAAATAGATTTTTTTTTTATATTTATAGACATAAAAATAAAATAATTTGTAATATAAAATAATTATGTGTTCTACCCTGTCCAAATGGTCAATTTTTTCATATATTTTTTAATTATTTGAGAGACGAGGGCCATATTTTTAGGCCTGGTGGGCCACTTTTGGCCCACGGGCCACGGGTTGGGAACCACTGCCCTAGACTATACAAGAGAAAGTCACACAGCAAGTGTTCTTCAACTGCTGGTGAAGAACAGAGGTAAAGAGCAGAGGGGAAAAGAAATTAAAAAGAATTCAAACACTTTGACAGCAGCTTTCAACGGTCACACAAATGCATTAAGATGTTGCTCGCTAACAGTTCTGATATGCTGCATCACTGTCTCCACGTGCCTACCTGTCCAGCATCTGTGGCCCCTTTCAATCCTGGTTCCACATCTTCTTGCTTCAGTTTCCCTTGACGAGGGCTCTGAAACACATGTATGTGTTGGACAGACTTTAACAAGTTACACATGACTGACACGACTGATGGCTGATCAAAATTAGTTAGATGTTTACCAAAAACAGGTCCTGCAATGGCTCACTACAAAGTTGGCAACAATCAAGGACATACCGATCAATTATTAGCTTCATTTAGGATTTGTACTAAAGTGACATTTGGCAAAACTGTAAAACAGTTTAAGATGACATAACTGAAGTAATCGAAGATACAAAGACATTGCTAAATTACGACTAGCTCAAAGATCGGATAAATTAGAAAAACCGATCACAAAAGAATGAAGATCTTAAGGATAAAATAACATGAAGTTGGGATTGATGGTATCAACATACGTGGGGCAGGAATGGCCCAGTATATACAGGTCTATGTTTTAGTAAACAGTGAAACTATCGACACTATGATTTCAGACACTATTCGAAGGATTTGACAAAAATAACTATACTCTAAAGGCCAGACCTTTGTGCGACATCTCCGCAGTTCCCACGCAAGAACGAAGTAGAAGAGGATGACGACAAAGGCATTGACAACGACGGCCCACGGCAGATCGAGACGAACGGAAACCACATTACTGTCGTTTGTACAGTCCACATCGATGAAACGAGTCAGGCCACATAACCTACGACAAAAGCAAAATACAATGAGTTGGGCACATACATCCAGCACCCATGATGTGCCACTAGGGTGTTATTCATTAACCCTTAAATACCAACCAAAGTGTAGTGAATGGTATGGGAAATCTGATACTCTCGGTTGGTAATGGATTAAACAGTTTGTCTCTAAGATACTTTTTCGGGTGGCTACTCTAAACATTCTAGCATTCTGCACGTCTTTACACCAGTTTGCTGCACCTTTTTGTTTTGTTTTTCTGCCCATGATTAATACTCAAGATTTTAACTTTGCAATGGTCCATCTCACCTCAAGAAGATGACAGGTGCCAGATATATGGACGTCTAACATCAACTGTTCTGTCTATGTCATCGAAAGGTAAGCAGGTTTTTAAAACTGCCACAACTGTCTACCAAAAAGAAGCTCCGCTAGGGTGGCCTGTCACAATTGACATGGCAGTTTAAGTAATATGGTCCAAGACTAAACTAGAATGTATAGGCCTTCACGACAGCTCTATGCTCGACGTCGTGCTGAAGAATATAGATATAGACCATTGCATTAATTAGAATGCAACGCAAAGTCATGTGACTTTGTTGGCGATAATGTCAAACATTGCTGACTCTGCTGCCAGTCTGTCACATAGCGGTGTCATGGTGCAGAGAGTGGTGCACCTGCCCTGCTGGCAATAATGTCAAACATTGCGATGTTATTTTGGACTTTTCATTAGAATGCGACAGTAATTTTATAATGTAAATACGTAGCATTGCAATTATCCTGGGGAGGGCCAATAGTCTAAGTAACTATTAGGGTTAGTTCAAGAGGAGGTTCAACCTATCCTTCTTAATCCCACGCAATCCTTAGCACGAGACAAATACTTTAAATTCATCACTCCACGAAATTCACCAATTCAAGAAAGCTTAGTAAGTCAGTAAGAATAAATATTCTTCATTAGACTACCAGCGAACGCGCAGTGATAAACAGAAGAAATAAAAATTTTATGCAAAAAAAAATTCTCATTTATAATAAAACTTCAAACTTGCGCATAAATGAAAACAAAATAATAATAAAATAATAACATAAAATAATAATAAATAATAATAATAAAATGTATGAAAATAACTAAAGATCGAAGTAGCGGACGACGTTACCGCTCAAACGTTCCGTTATGCTCGACGTGTTCCGTCCAGATCGTCTGTGCGTAGTGGAACTGCACGACGTACGCTGCGATCAGATGCAGCGCCGTGTAGACGAGCAGGAAAAAGCGCAGCCCCTGAAACCAGCGCGGGTGCAAAAGCACACACACCGACCACACCGTAACCGACACCAGAACCGACACAAAGTAGACGCTGCTGACGGCCGATGGTTGCAGAATTCCTGCCAGCGTCATGAACACGAGTGTGATGAACTTTGCAAAGTAGTCGAAGATGGTTGGGCAAGACCGTGCCGGCCAGAAACTGGAGGTGAACGGTGGAGTCGAGATGTGGGGACCAGGTCGTCGGCGTAGCATGGTATGACAGCAGATGAAGACAGCGAGGGAGACGACGAATGCGGCGATGTCCGGGACGATGATGGTGGCACTGATCAACATATTTGAGCTGAGTCTGCAATGAAATTAAACAAAAACATATTCAGTCTCAGATAACAGAGTCAAAATATCAGTAAGTTAGCCTAAATATAGAAATATACCCAGATGCATACATATACTGCAAAGACCATTATGTTCTGATGTTGGGGGTGGGGGCAAAGGCATTGTGACTGTGTGATGATCAGTGGCGGCGCTAGGGGGGCTAAGCCCCCCTACAAGAGGCTCAGCCTCCTGAAAAAAGGGCCATCCAAATTTTTTACATTGAAAAATCCACGATTTTCGGCTGACGACAAAAAAAATCGTCCGAAATTTTGGCGGTGAAAATGAAACATTTTTTGTGACATTTCCGTCGATGACTAAAAAAAAGGTCGTGAGAATTTTGGCAGCGAAAATGGAACATTTTTATTACATTTCGGTTGATGACTAAAAAAAAAGGTCAGAAATTTTGGCGGCGAAAATGGAAAATTTTCGCCATGAGGCTACAGCTCCCCCCCCCGAAACTGAAATCCTGGCGCCGCCACTGGTGATGATGAACCACATGATAACAGAATTTCACTGAAATAGTCTCAAAAGGTAGCAAGCATTTCTGGCAGTGGTGCAATGGTGCATTGCCAAAAAAAGAACAATTCAAATGTATAAACTAAGAATTTAACGGTTTCTCAGTTGACAACAAACATCAACAAATTTGAGCAGTACGTATTCATTTCAGTCTGTTGCATTAACCGTTATTAGCATTAATTATTGTTAGGAATTGCTTCAACTGTATAGACTAATTGAACTTGTAAACATTGTATTACACTTGCATCTTAAACAATTAAATTGAGTTGAGCGATATTAAATGGCGATTCCGGCAGACACAGTGGTATTCTGTGATGACGATTGCAATACTAGCCATTCTGTTGCTAGTCATTCAGCCAGAGATTTAAGGCTGTGTACAGTTAAATAAGCAAGAGGAAAGAAAATCAAAGTAGATGCTATTAGCATTTCGTACGGTGTTAGCGATTTGACTGAATACAGGTTTAGTTAAGACCTTAACCTGTATACATATGTTATTCCTACTGTATAAATGTTATGTACAATACTAACGTCTGTTCTTTCCCTACCTAATCATACCCCCACCATCTTGTTTAACTTAATCATGTTATATAGGCCCCTACTAAGCGGGACTTGTCGATTCTGGAGAGCCTATTGCTCCCTAATCTGTATCTAAAGTCTCTACCGAATGTGTTACTATGTTAACTATCAATTGTGTTACATTATTTTCTGTATGTTATGTTTTATTGTGAGAACAATAAATGATTTGATTTGATACATGACTTGCAATCCAGATATTGCTAAGGTTAATGAATCTTGCAGAATACTCTATAAAAGTAGTTGACAGCATGTCTATGCATCATTTTTAGGTGCTTATATCATAAGCCTGGGGATCATGTCCTATCCTGAGGGGAATAACGACTGAGGGATAATGCCTGCCAGGGGATTATGCCCAGGACATTATGCTAATGTCCGTTAATGGTTGATCTGAACCAAGATGACAAGTCTTGTGTTAAATCTACTTTGTGGCTGATCAAGCAGCTAAGTTGAACATTGTCATCCCTATGTATTACTTTTTATAAATCGCTGTTTATCAAAGCAGTGGAGGTCAGCGAATGCCACAAACCGAACAATGTGAACATGGTTTGCAGGTTCGGTGGATTTGATAAATTATCATTCATGAGCTATCTTGTAACCGCTTCATGACTGGTTCTAGCATTTCTGATGTTCTGGAATGTAGCAATGGTCCTAGTTAACATGGCAGGTCACATACTAGCAGGAATAGCATATAATCCCCCATGCAGTTCGCAGGCATTTCTTGCTATATGCTCTGCTGGAACGTCATGCTTGATCAATTGAGATTCTGACGAGTGCAGTGCTTTGAGTCATGCTGCCCTTAGGCAGCTGTATGATCAGGGCTGAAAGTGAGCCGGGTCTGTCAGGGTCTGCTACCCGGCATTGATTTTCGTAACCTGCTGATGCCGGGTCTCAGCCGGGTCACATGTATAACAATTTTGGGCCAAAAGTAGGTAAAAATTGTATGAATTTGACAAATTTTGGGCAAATGACAAAAAAAGGTCGTCAGAAAAAACTGTCGACTCGAAGGCGTCGGCTCATACGCCAAAGTCAGACCAGCAACTTTTCCAAACCACTTTCAGCCCTGTGTATGATGGTGTCATGGAAGGGACAGACAGGCAAACTGCAGGAACTTGAACCACCACAGTGTATGCTAAAGTCTGTCAATTCAATCAAGAAGTTCAAAACAGCAACATCAGCAAAGTCAAGAACAGCAAAGTTGTGGATGTAGTACATGCCAGGGCACGTTGGTGTAGTGGTGGGTTCGGTGCCTTGGAGCCCGATGTTCTAAGTTTTAATCCACCTCAAGCCGCCACGTAGGGACCTTGAGCAAGTGGTTCACATGCAAGTGCCCGTGCACTTCTGCGTGACACTCTGATGCAGTGTCCGCACTGTAGTCGGGAGCGTCTCTGAGTGGAGAGCTTGAATGGGTGCTACAGAAAATGCAGGAAATAAAGAAAGATAGAAATTCCTGCATGCAGAACAGACTAGCAACTGGATAATACAGCTGTAGCTTGATTGATATGATAAGGCTGTCTGCCGTAACTGGGCACAGGAACAACGCAAAATTTCATGATAGGGGTTATCACATGGTGCACAGATCAGACATGCATTCTGGGTATTTTATTTTGAATATGCACCCATAACGTTTCAAGCATTGTTTTCGCCTGTAATCATACAAATATTTAAAATATTTTATGTTCATAGACTTCATAATAATGATAATAACAATATCAATTTCTATGATGCTGTAACACACCCATGCGTGTGACTGATATGATAAGGCTGTCTGCTATCACATCAATCAACATGTCATTCGCAGATGCGACTGTCCTGCTATGCATTCTGTTTCCTTCTTGTTCATCACGATATTTTTTGTATTTGCTTCTATGATTGGTGAATACAGATTTATATCTTACAATTTACTCTCTGTTCAATGTTAACAACAAACCTGTTATGCATGAACTGTATCTTTTCCAGTTTTATATATATATATATATATATATATATATATCAATGTATATATTGATATATATATATATATCAATATATACATACTATATATATATATATATATATATATAACTGGAAAATGTGCACCATGCATAACAGGTTTGTTGTTAACATTGAACAGAGAGTAAATTGTATATATATATATATATATATATATATATATATATATACCTTGTGCATGAACAATGCATCAAGTACAGAACATATCCGTCTGTGTTCATTGACTTATCTTCAACTTTTTATGTTTATACCAATGCATAGCCTGTTACTGACCCGGATAACCGGAAATTCTGGGTGTTACACCCGACAGACATCCGACAGACATCCGGACCCCAGCTGAAAGGTCGTCCAGGTCAGGGTGGGTAATATGAAACGACTTGATAGCAACTTGTAAAATCTTAATTGCATCATAGCGCAAGGAACAGACCACCAACTAAGATGGTTAAATACTAAATTAGCCTATCATATTTCAGACAGCTGAACAGAAAGAGAAAGTAGAAAAGAAAGAGGATTGGGAAGATGGAGGAGGCGGTGAGGAAAAGTGGAAGAAGGTGAAGAAGAAGAGGAAGTGAAAGAGTATATGTATATATAATATATATATATATATATATACACACACACACACACACACGCCTTCCCTTTCCAAAGCTATGTAGTCATGCAAGTAGTCATCTATCATTACTCATCATCTATCTATCAAGTTTGTTGCGCTGGCACCCAGGTCAGTTGTGGGTTTGTCGAACTGGCACCAGGTCAGAAAGACTATGACTTGTCAGAAGTTTATACTTCCAGCTGGTTGATATGATTCTATGCAGCCAAGCCGGCCACCATCAATGCCACTACTAATATGATGATGGACACATCTCAGAGGTTGGGGATAGCACACTTCGAAATATACAGATCTACTTGGACAGCATGTAACAGGACTGTTTGTGGGGGGGCCTCAGAATCAGCAACCTCTGACCTCTTCTTGACTGGACAGGTCACACACTTGTGGGAAAGCTCAGCAACTGTGCTTTATCTAGATAAAAACAACCAGGACTACAAGGGTAACAACATCCTTTGCCCAATGCAGCAGTAGTTCACCAGAGTTACCATGCTTTGGGATGATGCTATCAACGGAGTTGATGAACAAATATCACCAGCATCACTCAATCATATAACCATTAACCCCTAGCAGAACTTAATCTACTATAGCCTCCTCTCTAGCTGAAATCGGCCAACCCTGCTCATCTATAGGATACCATTTAAAACAATCAGAGGTTACTGGCAGTGTAGTGGAAAGAATGCTGAACTGTCAACAGGTTATCCATGGTTAACGGAACAAGCCACTTTGTAACTTTAATTCGACATGAATGCCAAGTCCATGGACAAGTGGCTTTAGTCTTATCAGCAAGGGATTCCCAGGGCTTGTTATCCGCAGTGGAGTTGGTCCTCAGGCTAGACACAGCAAAACGAAAGACACACCATTGCACTCGTAGCTGTGGAAATCCCCAGTTCCATCTGAGATTGGTCACCAGATGACACTAACCAAATTGGAGTTAACCACGAGACAAATTTCCTCCATCAGAGCTTATCGGTGACAATCGAGCACTTCAACATGATCGCATGCCAAGGCACTATACATCAAGAGCTGATGTACAGCAAGTCCATAAACACTACGCCAATCACCAGGATGTCATCTCACTCGAGTTTTGCCTTCATTGGTTGTGCACTTTGGAATTCGCTCTATCTATCGTTCTTTCTTATTAGCTGCTAACCGAATCAGTTTTTCGTCGTTTCAAAACTACTTTCTCTTCTCTAGGGGTCTTTCGCACTGGGAGCGCCTCTGATTGGTGTGAGGCGCTTTATAAATTCATAGATACAATACACTACCTTAATGTTAGATAATAATAATAATAATAATAATAATAATAATAATAATAATAATAAGTAATAACAATAACAATAATAACGCTTAATGCGTGGTCCTCCACTGTACTTTTGTAAAGCCAGAATTTAGAATGAATAATCATCGTTCCATGCGTCCATCTCATTATCTCCATACTTAGTTTTCACAGCCTGAGGGATTAGCCCTACCTCAGGTATAAAAAAACATAATAATAATAATATTAAATAATAATATAATATAATAAGGCCAAAAATAAATAATGCTGTGTTTCCGGTAACAGAGCTAAAAAAAATTGGGTAGGTAGGTCGAAAAATATTTTTATTTTGGTAAAATATTTTTGTACAGTGACTATCCGAAAAATTATACCGAAATACTCTTTTGCATATAGGTACACGCTGCAACAAAGTACGTGTTCTAAGCAAGTATAAACTGCCTATTTCCCTGTACCTAAAATTGCTCTAGAAAACAATTCTATTAATTTCATTTTGTTGACATCCTTTCTGGTAAGATAAAGTGGGAAGGGAATGGGAAGATGAGCGCGAACAAAACATCACTGCTAGTTCCAGACTGATCAAGCCAGTGACTAGTTACACCTAGAGGTTGCTAGATTTATTTTCCCTAGTCACCGTTAGAGGTGACTCAAGTGAGAATGATAAGGCTAGAGGTTTCTCAAGACTGGCAACCAGGAAGTAGTTAGGCAGGCGTGAAACTCTAAGGCAATGTCAATGTAAATAAAAAAAATTACGCAAAATTTTCCGAGTCGCTGCAATAAAAGTGAGTCGGTTGGGTTACCGGAAACGCAACATTTTTTGCCTAAGATCCAACTCTATGCGGAAGGCAATGTCACCGTATTATGTAAAAAAAAATTTTGGAGAAAATTTTTTTTCATAAAATTTTTTTTAAATAACATTTTTTTTTTAAATAAAATTTTTTACAAAATTATTTGAGTCGCAGCAATAAAAGAGGGTCGGTCGGGTTACCGGAAACACAACATTATTTTTTTTTGGCCTAATACTAAATAATTAATAAAGACAATTTATATGGTGTTGTAACATAGCCATACCGCTACATACATATTTATCAAATAATGATCAACTAACAATGCAGGATAGGCAGCTTTGTACACAATTTTCCAATTGTCAATATTGTAGAGTAAAGCAAACATAATTTCCAGCCTCATTATCTTCTTCAACCTCATTAACACCGCCATGATCACAACGCAAATGTTTGTACTTGTTCAACACTGATGAAGCCATCACACGAAATTATCTAAACAACGCTCTGTATCCAATGATCATTAACATCTAAACTAGTTAAACAGTTTATTTGAATGCACTGTAAGGCATACCAGCTGCGACAATGCTAATTAATTCAAACTCAGCTTTGTCACAGAGACCAGTAACATTACCCAGGTCTTATGTAAACACCTAAGAGATTAAAGACCCAGCCTGTGGCAAGAATTACAGGCAGTAACAATCCATTAGTAATTCTTGCCTGTGGCAAGAATTACAGGCAAAAAACAAGATGTCTTATGCACCTCCTCCTTCACATCAGCATAATCGTAATCATCATAATCATCAAAATCATAATCATAATAATCATCATCATCATCATCACTACCATCACCACCATCATCATCATCTACACCACTTTCACTTCCATCAGTCAACTGCCATCTGCAAGGTCCCTCTCTGCTCAAGGACTTAAGCCAAACAATGGATAAGCGCTATGACTCAGCGATGAGTCACAGACCCAGAACCAACTACACAATGAGCTTTGATATCGATCACACACTTACCTCTGAAGTCCAATATGATGCAGAATCATCTCAGTTTCTGAACCTAATAACACAAACGGAAATTGACTTGCCTAAGTTATGACATGAGCTCGTAAATCTCGTTAAATTATGCTATGTACTGCCTGCAAGAAATTCCACCACATGTACTTGTACCAATCATATATCATAGAAAAGCTTTCTTCTGCATGCACATCCACAAACATTTAAAAATATCCTGCTTTGCTTTGACAAAATGTTTGCTCTTTGAAGTCTGTGGTTTTATTTACCATTGGTTATAAATAAAAACTCTATTATTTCACAATTTATCTTAGAGCAATTCATCATTAACAAATTGTTGTCATTATGTAGCATAACATCACACACTTTTTTCAAAAAAGCTTAAATAATAGGCACAATTTCTCAAATGGACGGTTTTTATTTTGCAATTTCAAAGCATCCTGATTTATCAAAAAGTTGGCATTATTTCTCTAAAACTATTGCCTCAAACCAGTTTCAACAACGCAATGTTCTGTTAAAAGCAAAAGTCCAATTAACCTGATAAACAGAACTCTTCGCTTTATTACTTCATGGCTTTACAATCACTAAAACAATGAAGGCCCTTAAACAAATGCATGGCCATAATAAACAAAATATTCAACTGATAGCAAAAATTCTTAAGAGACTGCCTTCTGGCTCTTTTAACAGGATAACAGTCATATAAGTTTAAACTGAAAGTCATAGGGCACACCATCAACTTGAGCTGCCTCGGAAGACAACATTCTCTTTTCAGTACACATTCAATCTCTTTACTTGCAGCGCACAGTTTTTCTAATCCTCCATCAGTGCACAGTTTTTCTAATCCTCTCTCACAAGTGCCAATTAAATCACATATTCAGCCTATATTTATGACCTAAGCTCTCAACTCAATATTCTGTACCTCTATATAATAGTGACTCATTCAATGAGTCTATACATCAAAATCTAGGACTTCAATGCACAGCTAAACTATCACCAGTGTTTACAAAACCTCATATGCTGTCCAAATGACCTCATTATTGGAGAATGGCCATCCTCCACCTGACGTCATAATTAAACATCCAGTGCCAATTTTCTAGGTTTCTAGATGCTGAGAAGTGAGAACAGCCAACAAAGACTATCTATCCAGCTGTTGGACCATCATTTCCCTGCAGATTAACATGCTGACCTTGCAGACTTGTAAGACTATTTAGGCTAATGACGAGCATCTTAGAAAGGTTATTAGAAGGCATTTAAAAATGTACAATGACGTTACAAGATAAATACAACATTCTACACATTCAATAGATCTACGATGTTAAAAATCTAAGTTTTAAACTCACAGTTTCCAATTCCTCTGTTGCCAGTGCCCACATAGATCTGAAAGATGATTTGACTGAGGAGTGTGAAACTGCATAAAACTAATGTTGCAACTATGAAGCGTCCAGTGTGACCTGAAACGAACAAAAACTCGATATCTATAAAGTCATCTCTAGTGCTTACCAAAAACCACTGCAATCGGTGCAACAAACTGACAAACTTTTACCATAATTAGTAATTAAATATTTACTCGCTCAATTTACAGACGTTGATCTTTGGGATGACCCATTGACCTGATTGTAATTGTAATTCAGACAATTTATATAGCACCGTCAGTAGCAAGCCACTTCTAGGATGCTTTACACTCGTAATTATTGCCAATTGTCAGAGTAAATGTCATGATTACACATGATTACAACTTGATTTTAGTGCACCAGCAGTTCATGTGAATTGGCATGATAGAGGCGAACAAAAAAACCAGTTAAAAACAGCGAGGTGCCAGCTATACAGTTTCAGCAGGTTGCGTTAGTGCCATGGAGTTATTCAGTAGGCCAAATAAGCTAAATGTAGGCCAAAGGAGGCAACGATTATAAATTTTAAATAATTTTTGGCATGTTGTGAGGCAGGTCAAGAGTAAATTAGGCAGGTCAAATGACTTGCCGCGACATATGAGGGAACTGCGATTGGTTAACAATAATTCTAAAGCCTCAGAGAGCGGCTCTTGTTTAATTTAATAACACATTACACATAAGATGCACCTTTGACTTAACATCAGACAGATATTGTAGATGCTTGCAAGCTATATAAATTTACAAGCCCTCAACATTCGTCATAACCTGCTGCCAAAAGAATTGTCTAAATGCTTCTTTGACCCAGTGCTACCATTTTCAGTTGCTATCTGCCACATGCTGCTCCTCTGTCTAAGTAGACGGATCTCCTGACTAGAATTACGGGTTTGCTTTTGTGTGACATCATCTGATGTCTTGTGCTTTAGACACTGCTGCAATTAACGTTATCTAATAACAATTAACATTATCTAATAAAGAATTTACAATTGGCACACCAACACCTGGTTACAAGCAGACAATTAGTGCTGGATAGTGCAAAGCAAAGAGTCGCAAACTGAGTCTCTTTGGGCCTATCGCCAGGATGGGAGACGACAGAATGCTCAAAACTCTGGTCTTTGGAATAATTGAGGGAACTGGTTAACAGAAAAGGCAGAGTATAGTCAGAAGAGTACAAATGCATAAATCATCGCTTATAATTTCAAAACGATTTTTAAATGAATTCGATTATCGGTTTGAAACAGTATTTAGAATAGATTGTTTAACACCCTAATTGTTTAACACCCTAATGAATTTCATTCTGTGCTCCTTCTCTTAGCAGTGGGTGACTGATAATTAGAAAGAAGACTTAATTTGGGCCAATTTTGGTTTAATTGCAGTCAGTTACCAACATTTCTTATCAAATTTCTTCACACACTTTTCACATAAACGAAATTTTCAATGTTCTTAACAACTGCTGTAATGTTGCCTTCACATGCCAGCTTCTAGTCCTGAGATACATGACTTTTGGATTCTGTCTTAAACCTTTGTCTTTTTCTTAGCATACCACCAACTGTCGAACATTCAACATTCATCATTCAGTGCCAAAGAAGTCACAAGATTAGGATTATTAACCGAAAAGATCCAGACACTTACTTCGCAACGATTTGGGTGTGGGTCTTTTAAGCAGAGGTGAAATAAGCATCAGACATCCATAGATGAAGGAGAAGAAGTTGAAGCGTACCACAGTGGCTACCAACAAAATAAAATCCACTAAGTATCACACACATCTAAGCCGCAAACGACAAATGCAAGTAATTATGGTCACAGTTATAACAATCAATAATAAAAATTTAGACTCTGAGAGCTCTGCAAAATTAACAGTACCTAGTCACACATAAAAATAATTTGCTTACAATTCCACAATTAGGTGCATGAAACACACAGAAACAATCACTTTCAATGGAAAATAACTGTATTTCAAGTAAATTTATGCAAATATTAACATTGAAAACTTCTAGTCAAACAGTGACTTCATATATGCGGCAATCCAGTATTCAGTTAAAGTTAAAACTCTTTATATTGGCCCAAATAATACACTGGTCAGTCATCTAAGTCAAGTGATTCATCATGTGGTGTTGCCTGACATCAGGAAATTTATTGGCGAATCAATAACGGTTTCAGACATTCATTCAATCGAAAAAAACAAATGCATCCGTTACAACCTTGAGCAGAATTTCTATATCGCCGACTGTGGTTTATATGTGTTTTCAAAAGAGCTTTTTATTGAATCTCATAAATGCACCATAAAAGAATTGATCAGGTCGAAAACATTCTTTTACAGCTTGCACAGTGACTCTGACAGCAAAAGGCTTGTGACATTGACAACAATACAGCCCTGGGGAACAATTGGATAACAACAGACCCATAATTGAAACAATCAATCATTGATACAAACGGCAGAGCAATAAGGAGAACAAAGTGCTTTGGCACTTTGGAAGCTAAACGCAGGACAAAAAAGAGATGGAAGTAATTACAGGAAGGACAACGAGGAGCGGAAGAAGCAGGGAAAGGAAATGCGGGAATTACTGAAGGCAGTTGATGAGGTGAAAGAGGATGGAAAAAAGGAAGAGCATAAGGACATGGTGATGGCAAAGGAGGAGAAAAAGGAATGATGTAGGAAAGGTATATAGCCAAAGGAGACATGTTGACTTAAGTAAAAGAGTAGGAGAAGAGAAGCAGAAGAAAGTGGTGGTGATAGTGGAAGAGGATAAAGACAAGGAGAACTAGTGAAAAGCAGAGATAGTGGTGGAGGCAGAAGTAATATAACTAAAGAGAAAGAAGAGACGAGAGAGAGTAGGAGTTCTGAAGAAGCAAAAGAGGAGCATAAAAATAAAGAAGAAGAGGTAGTTTGTGGCGGTGCTTAAAGAAATGGAGCTGTAGGAAGAACAATGTGAAGTTGCGGTGGCGATGAAAGAAGCAAATAGAAAAAGTAGGTGGTGGTGGATGGGTGGTGGTTGTTCCACCCATCACAGTGATGGTTATCATCACTGTGGTCATCGTCATGGTTACAGTTGTAGTGGTCATCTCTATGGTAGACTGGTAGTGGTGGTGATAGGGGCTTGGCAGTGGTGGTTGTAGTCATAATGGTGGTTGTTGTTATGGTCAATAACTGTGGTGGTCATCATGGAACAAGCGAAAGCTCTATGATGAGCTGGAATAGCTTGAGTATAAAAGACAGTCTTGTTTTACCAACTAATACTGTGAGTCATACATACTATGATAACTGACAAGATATAACCGGTTCCAACAAGCAATCCAGCGGCTGTGTGTAGCACTTAGTGCTCCATGCACAACATCCTCATCTATCACGTTCAAGCTTGATGTCATGTGATCCTCCCCAAACTAATCTAATCAAACTCAGTGCAGTATATCTGAACTTCTATGCCTGGACTTACCCATGCATTTACTACACACACACATACCATTGACCACATGTATGGAAGGCAAAGAATACTAACAAAGGTTTATCTTCTTCATATCCCATACATACTATTACATAGGAGTTGTCTAAATTGTCTTATGGTTCTGTCATCATATCCCCAATCAATTTTCATCCTTGCAGTCCAATTATTTTTGTGCTCCTGTTTTCCAATGTCTGTGATTTTACCATATCACAATCAACTGAGCTGCTCCTGCAGCTCTCTGAGAGCTACCTACTTCAGCAATTATTTCTGTCCTCACACAGTTTGTTCGGTAGCCATATTGTCGATAACCCAATCTTCACTTTGAACAGATATCAGATTTCATGTCCACGTCTGTGATGTCACCGACTGTTCACTGGTTTCCAGTCAATGACCGCAAACATTCTGCAGATCCATATTGTGTATAAAAGCTTTCACATCCAACGCCACGCCACCACTCCAGACCACTTCAGCCATCTCAGTGCTCTCAGTTTGGCTGCTGCCATATTGTGGCTTTAGGTTTCACTGCATAGACCTTGGGTGCATCAGCACATCTATTTAATTATTAAGGAAGATCCTTTCACTAACAATAATTGTAAATAATAATAAAAAAATAATTTAAAAAAATAATAAAAATTATTTTTCACAAAGATTCCATTCTATCCCTCTAAAAACCTATATGCTTCAGATGACCATTTGTATTGTTCATGGTTCTCCTGTAAAGGTGATAAATAAATCTGCTACGTATATCAAAATCAAATGACAATGATGCCATAACGAAGACGCTTGGCAATCATCAGGACTAGGACTGCTCTTGAAAATCCCAACATCGGATGTTTGCTGTGGTTGGTCCCTCCATTTAGTGTGTGTGTGTGTGCATGGGTGTGCGTGCATGTGTGTGTGAGTGAGTGTGTGTAAGTGCATGTGTATGTAATATGCATGAGCACCTGTTATTCATTCATACAAGAATTTATATCTATATAGCGCTTCTTCACGGGGCTAGCTAAGTCACTGCAAAAAACACAGTTTTGAGCTTAATTTTTTTTAATGCTTCATTAAGAGCCCCAGTAAGCAGATGGAGCTTCTGTGGGAGCCCTTTGCAGACAACTGGGTCCACCACAGAAAAGGCTCAATTCTGCATGGTTGCAGTTCGTGTGAATGGAACCAAGAGCACTAGGGACCTTCTTACAGCACTTGGCCTTTTAAAGTTTCGACTCAGAGGCGCTCCCGACTACAACACGGACACTGAAAATCAGAGTTTCATGACAAAGCATATGAGCAACTGCGAGTGAAGAACTGCTCAGGGTCCACATGTGGTGGCTTGAAGTGAATTCGAACAGGTCTGCAACTTTCCAGCTCCAAGGCACTGAACGTGCCCCTACACCACTGTGTGGCACAATGACCTTCCTCTTATACTTAGGGCTAAAGTCATGATTCACTTTTCCTCATCAGTCCCTTATACTCTAAAGATATATCTTTTCCCTGAAATTTTCGCACTGAGGGCACCTCTGAATAATCATTATGCGAGATGCGCCATATAAATCCAGAGATACAATACAATACAATACGTGCAAGGACAATGAGAACAAATTTGATTATCTTACCAATAAGTAGTATCAGAGGCAAAGCCAGACGAAACAGGATCAAACAAACCCAGTTCTGCAGTACTTCTCCCATTTTCCTGATGAATTTCCTATAAGCTCAGAAGGTCAACTGTAAACTAGACTGCTAAACTAAACTGGACACTTCACACCAGATGGATCACGTCAGCAAGTTATCGCTAATAAACCATGTCTGAAAACTCCACAGCTAAGCACTGATTCACGGCATATTTAAAAACAATGATAAATCGTCCGCATGACGATCATAAAAATAGATAAAGAAGATCACCGAGTCTTTCTCATAATATAGCCGCAACAAATCTGTTCTTGCTTTTTAAAATCCGATCAGTCGTAATTCACGCCTTCGCTTTTTAAACCACGTCCGAATCTAAAACTAAATGCCACAAAATCGACCAATAATCACATCTCGTTAATTCGCACGCCCTAAATAATTTTAATCGGATTGCAACATGTATAATGGGTCTTCAACGACGGACATTAGAGCAATAACAATACGCTGTTGACGCCAGCCACGGCCAACATGGCTGCCTCTGCTGCTGCCAGTCTGGGACACAGCGGTGACATTGTCATGGTGCACCTGGTCTGGCGATAATGTCAAACATTGTGGTGTTATTTTCTACTTTTCACTAGAATGCGTCAGTAATTTTATACTGTAAATACGTAGCGAAGCAATTTCGCAAACTTTTAATTACTTAGTTTGTCTTTCAAATGCGTAGCGACGCATCCATCGCTGATATTAAATTGGGCCCGCATGCAATAATTGCTCAATTAATTATTATTGGCACACCATCATAACGCCACCGTCATCAGTTTCTGATGCCAGCCAATAAAGGTAATGGGGCATGGGGATGACGGGGGCTAATAAATTCTCTTCATGTTACGATTGTCTGTCATATCTAGCGCTTTTCTTAATGTTTAAGTCCAACTCTTCTGTCTTCGTTTATCGCGGTTTGGTGGTCCATTGTTTCGATCACTAGGCTAGGGCTAGATGTGTATTTGGACCAGAATATACGGCTCTGCTTTGGACTATAGGCCCATTTGGCAGTGTTTAATCTAGACGTCTCTGGGGGGGGAAAGTTCCCCCCCCAGGATTGACATTTCCCCCCCCAGAAAAATTTGACGAAATGATATTGGTTTTTAGTTACTGCTTTCATCATTGTTTTACATGAAGTGTTATAATATATCGTGATATTATTTATTATTATATGATTATAATGACATTATTTTACTACTATAATATATGATACTATCATGTTAAGATGACACCTTAAAATGCTGCCATTGCAATATGGAAATCCAAAAATTTTCTGATGGGTCACTGAAAAAGTACAGCTATTTTGTTAAGATGACCCCTTAAAATGCTGCCATTGCAATGTGGAAATCCAAAAATTTTCTAATGGGTCACTGAAAAAGTACACCTATTTTGTTAAGATGACCCCTTAAAATGCTGCCATTGCAATGTGGAAATCCAAAAATTTTCTGATGGGTCACTGAAAAAGTACAGCTATTTTGTTAAGATGACATCTTAAAATGCTGCCATTGTAATGTGGAAATTCAAAAAGTTTCTAATGGCTCACTGAAACAGTACAGCTATTTTGTTAAGATGACCCCTTAAAATGCTGCCATTGCAATGTGGAAATCCAAAAAATTTCTAATGGATCACTGAAAAAGTACAGCTATTTTGTTAAGACAACACCTTAAAATGTTGCCATTGCAATGTGGAAATTCAAAAAGTTTCTGATGGGTCACTGAAACAGTACAGCTATTTTGTTAAGATGACCCCTTAAAATGCTGCCATTGCAATGTGGAAATCCAAAAAATTTCTAATGGATCACTGAAAAAGTACAGCTATTTTGTTAAGACAACACCTTAAAATGCTGCCATTGTAATGTGGAAATTCAAAAAGTTTCTAATGGGTCACTGAAACAGTACAGCTATTTTGTTAAGATGACCCCTTAAAATGCTGCCATTGCAATGTGGAAATCCAAAAATTTTCTGATGGGTCACTGAAAAAGTACAGCTATTTTGTTAAGATGACCCCTTAAAATGCTGCCATTGCAATGTGGAAATCCAAAAATTTTCTAATGGGTCACTGAAAAAGTACACCTATTTTGTTAAGATGACCCCTTAAAATGCTGCCATTGCAATGTGGAAATCCAAAAATTTTCTGATGGGTCACTGAAAAAGTACAGCTATTTTGTTAAGATGACATCTTAAAATGCTGCCATTGTAATGTGGAAATTCAAAAAGTTTCTAATGGCTCACTGAAACAGTACAGCTATTTTGTTAAGATGACCCCTTAAAATGCTGCCATTGCAATGTGGAAATCCAAAAAATTTCTAATGGATCACTGAAAAAGTACAGCTATTTTGTTAAGACGACACCTTAAAATGTTGCCATTGCAATGTGGAAATCCAAAAATTTTCTGATGGGTCACTGAAAAAGTACAGCTATTTTGTTAAGATGACCCCTTAAAATGCTGCCATTGCAATGTGGAAATCCAAAAATTTTCTAATGGGTCACTGAAAAAGTACACCTATTTTGTTAAGATGACCCCTTAAAATGCTGCCATTGCAATGTGGAAATCCAAAAATTTTCTGATGGGTCACTGAAAAAGTACAGCTATTTTTGTTAAGATGACATCTTAAAATGCTGCCATTGCAATGTGGAAATTCAAAAAGTTTCTGATGGGGAGGGGCGCACCCCCTCCCCATACCCCACCCCCTCCCAGTCTCGGTGCTATGCGCATCACGAGCGTCCTTCGGACATTCAAATGTCTCCCCCCCCAGAAACCCCAATTCCCCCCCCAGAGGAGGGGGACTAGATTAAACACTGCCCATTTGGTGCATTGATGGGGGCGTGGATAGCTCTGGCAACACACGTTTAAACCTAATATATTAGGCAAGTTGTGAGCAATGTTCTATTATAGCATTAATTTCAGGTTTCAGCATAGTTCCAATCCACGTATATGCTAACATACATGTCGGCCTACGACAAATTGTTTCGCGTCAGAAAAGCTTGACATTTAGTCATCGCGACTGTCCAAATATCATAATAGTCCCTTAGATGATAAAGATAATTTTTTTATTAGCCTTATGTACCACGTGTTGCTAGTGTGCTTAGCGAAGACAAGTGCTCGCTTACTTGCTAATAATTATTATGTTTACATTTGCAATATTGATTGGCCTGACCTCATTCAACATGACCCCGTTTGATAACTGTGTCACACGATCGGTGTTTTTGACTGATGGGACTTTGCTCATGAAAATCTTGTGATACTGGCTTTCAAACACCAATTTTGATAAATTTTGTGTGAGAAGAGTAGAGAAAATGGCGTCTGTCAGTAGAAGTTTCTTGTCTATCTCTAAGCGTTGCAGGAATTTCGTCCAGGCTTATATTACGAGGAGCCCCCGATTGAGGACCATTGTGACTAGTTGGGTATGTATAATAATACATACAGTTTTAAAGCATTTACGCGATGAATGTGACAAGTTGTGTAGCGCTCGTTTTTTCAAGTATTATTATGTGATTATTTTATCCGTAATTGAGCTGCAGGAGTTGGGTATGAAATGCAGAACATGTTATAACCAGGATTCAGCAGAAATAGTCGGGCTGCGTTAAAAGAACTGCAATGTACTACCCGGAAAAAATTCGCAACAAGCTGGAAATTACAAATAATGAAAGATAAGATAATAGTATATCCAAAAAGTGATCCCCAGCTTCTCAGATCTCCAGCTAACTAATTTTATTAGAGAAATTTGAGGGCATAAAATCGATAGAATTTCAGCGCTTTATCTGGCGTGTTTTGTGTTGCTATAAGGCAATTGCTTAATCTCGAAGCCAGGTCGTATTAAAAAGAACTGCAATGTACTACGCGGAAAAAATTTGCAACAGGCTGGAAATAGAAAATAATTAAAGCTATAATAATAATATATTTAAAAAATGGTCCCCAGCAACTCAACTCTCACTGTGTGTTATTTTATAAAGAGAATTTGTTTGGTGTAAAACTGGGCTACGCGAGCCAGATTGTGGGTCAAAAAAGTCAGCTGTTGATCGAAATATCATTGTAAACATCAGAATAAAGCAGATATTTTGACAATTTGTCATGATTAATTCATTTTCCTAATGTTTAATTCAGCTTGAAGTATGTCAACATGAATTAAAGTCTCCGGGAAGAGATCGGACATTTTAAACAAGAAATTAGAGGTTATTGTACTGAATCACCATCTCGTTCTGCCGGTTCCGTATACGCAAACGCAAGAATCTACGTTAGTGGTCTCTTGCGTCTGCAATTTTCGTGGAAATTTATACCATTCATAGACAAACTGAAACCGGTTATTGAAAGACTGCTGAGCACTGCACTATTTTAATTTTCTCGATTTCATCGTGTAATTTCATTATTTTGATATAGGCCTTTGCCACCTTCTAGCCTATGTTGCCTTATATCACTGCATTTAGAGGTCTAAACTTTCTGAATCTGTTATTTGTTGCAAAAATGTGTTGCAATCTTGCATGTGGACTAAGTTATAGAGTAAGTGAACAGAACCATTAACGTTCATCTGGCAAGATTTGGGGTTACAAAGATTTGAGCTATGAAGAAAGGTTGGAAAGGTGTGGGCTAACAACACTGGAGAGAAGGAGGAGCAGAGGAGACCTAATTGAAGCATACAAGATCATTAATGGAAAGGAAGCACTGGGTTGGGAGAAGTTCTTTGAATTAGCACCAAACAAAGCAACTCGGAGTCATAGGTACAAATTGTTTAAGAAGCAGAGAAGAACATATTGGGACAGTTGTAGACATGTGGAATGGTTTGGATGACAGCACTGTGTTCCAGGTCAACTTTGCAGTGGTTCTAACACAGACCAAGTGTCTTCTGAACCACTTAAAACCCATGTTATATTATATTAATCATGTGCAGAATTCATACTCAGACTCCTCTGGTTGGCAATACTAATATCACTGTAGGCCTAAAGGCCCTCTCAGCAGGTGGGCAGCTATACTAAAGTGGCAATTCTGTAAAATTTAAGAAAATATTACACAGTCAAAAATCAAAATGGCACAAGTATAACTACAAATGGCTAAATAACATATCAATATAGCAATATGTGACAGATCATGCATTTTGTCAACCCTGTTATTTATCAGTGATCATGCCAAGAAACTCCCGATAATAACACCATGTGTAACATTCGACCAACCTTCAAATGGCTTGGAGCTGTGGATGTTTGCATTTCACAATCACTTAATGTGGTCTGTCGGATGGGAGTTTTCCCGTGTAATTACGAGCTTTCTTGGCAGAATTGGCTCTGTGATTTCCGATCTTGGGCTTTCAGAGGCTTTGAGTGCTGCTGCTGCTATGGTCCGAATGCTGTTATGAATATGATCAGGAGCAAGGCTGTTGCTTGGGTTTAAAAGGACATTTTTGGTTGATTTGGCACGAAATATTTTGCTTATGTATGAGATCTCTCCTTGATACCTCAGTAAACAATGACATGCCTTGATATGACTGAGTTAGGATAGTGTGAACACTGAACACTAGAGAACTAGATTAACAATAGTCTTGATGCCAGTCTCAGCTTACAAAGCCACTGTTCAAGAACTGCAAGATTATTGTTACAATATACAATAATTAAGTAATGTATGTTGATATTCTGAAAACAGTTCTTAGAAATTGAGAAGATTGGGTGTATATGCTGTTGGTGATTATGATGATATTGGTTGCTCTAAGGTTTATGATGAAAAACCTAGGGGACCTTGCCAATATCTCCTCTCTGTGTGTACAGTTGGTTGTTGGCTAGCTGCATTGCAAAGGGTGGCAGTATGAGATCTATCCTTGATACCGCAGTATCGATGTCTATCACATTTGCCAAGTGTAATGTAAATCAAGAATTTCTCAGCTCCAATAAAAGTCTATCAGAGAGACCAGCTTATTCACCAGCACTCAAGATTGTGAATTGGTGAGTCAAGTCTGCAATAGCCAAATGTTCGTTCCGGTGCTGGGTCAAAATCTGGGAAGTTCGATCCAAGGAGACAGCGTGGTGCTGCATTGGTAGTCGGTGATGGTGGTGGTTGTGAGCGCAATTTTGTTGCTGAACAAAATGATTGCTTTGCAGATGCCATAATATGTGTTGGAACGATTTATACTAATAAACGATCAAAGCAGTGATTGCACAAGTCTCTATATACTGTTCTATTGCAAATGCTTACCAAGAAATTAAAATCATTGGAATCACATTCACCAGAATCTAATTCTTTCTCAATATAGATATCTAACTACTATGTGAAGTTTAGGACTGAGAATGCAGTATTATTGCTTTTCTCCTTTGCCATGATACTGTGCTGCCGTAATTAGCTTTGGTGAACAGTGATTGATAATATTATGATATAAGTCTTATTCTTCATGTTTTTTTGGAATGCAACTCCTGGGTTCTTCTGCTATTTGCTCAAATGATCTGACATTTCCTTGGAGAATTTTTATTTTTATTTTTTACCCAAGGTATCAATGATCCTCAGTATTTATAAAATGAGGGGGTGGTGTTCTGTCATGGCTATAGTCTTCACAGATGGGAAAAGTGCTGCAGAAAGCGACTGCGTTGAAGCGCTGAATACTCATGGATATAGGCGCTGAAATGGAAACGTTGCCTCCTGACATTTGTGAAAGCTGGTATCCGAGGAGATTGATCAGTTCAAGGTCAGATTGATTTATCGGACCCAGAGTCTCAAAAGCCAAGGCACAAACAATACGAAGGCAAATGTTTGTTTGTTTATATGTGCCCTTGTTAGAGCGCCCTTTCAAACACCCTACTCAGAGGCACAACAGACTGCAAAGCGGACACTGCATCGGAGCATCAAATGTTTGTTTGTTTATATGTGCCCTTGTTAGAGCGCCCCTTCAAACACCCTACTCAGAGGCACAACAGACTGCAAAGCGGACACTGCATCGGAGCATCACGCCGAGGCGCTGAGCAATTGCAAGTGAAGGACTTGCCCATGGTTCTTACGCGGCGACTTAGACGGATTCGGACCTCGAACCTTCCGGCTTCAAGGCAACAACGCCACCAGTATACTACCGCGCCCCACAACCCAAATGACAGTATTTTTTTATGTCTTTCTATTTGCTGCGATCTCAGCAGAAGCACCTACAACCCTCTGGCACAATAGAATTCTCCCAGCTACAAATGTAGATTCGGGGGGAAACGAGTGCGTACGGGTCTGGCAAAACACCAGGATGATTCGATACAATAGCCTCTAATTTCTTAAAATAAAATTGCCTGGTCTATTCCGGTAGGCTGTCAAGATACTTTAAGCTGAAGTTGACATTGACAAATATTAGAAAAGCATTACTAATTGTCACATTAGAAATGTTTTATTCCGTTGTTTACAATATCTCCGGTAACAGCTGACTTGGACTCATAATCTGGCGCGCAAATAGCCTAGTATTTCACCAAAACATTTCTCTTTATAAAACGACCCAGAATAAGAGTTTAGTTGCTGGGGACCATTTTTAAGCAAAATTATTATTATATCTTTCATTATTTTAAATTTTCAGCCTGTTGCAAATTTTTTCTGGGTAGTACTTTGCAGTTATTTTAATGCAACATAGCTTCGAGATTAAGCGTAAAACTGAATGTCCGAGGTACATCGCTGAAATAGCATTGTGATTTTATGCCTTCAAATTTCTCTAATAAAATGAGTTAGCAGGAGATCTGACGGGCTGGGGACCATTTTTTGGTTATATTATTATCTTATCTTTAATTATTTTCTATTTCCAGCTTGTTGCGAATTTTTTCCGGGTCTAAAGTTTCCGCAGCCCGACTAAAAATTGATCTGACTAGAGCACATTACATCATGAGTATTTTGCTGTTCTTTCTAGCCTGCCAGGTTGCTGTGTAATCCGTGCAGATGCGTTGACTCTGCACTCTTGTTAGCATTAACCAGAGCTCCTGTGTGTAAATTCAAAACTCTACCACTAGAAACAGTTCACATAGAACTCTCAGCTGGCCTGAAGTTGCAATTCTTGCCATCTTCTAAGTTACCATGTTCTGATCTAAGACTTCTATTGTGCCGTTGTCATAATGCCCATACATCATCTGATTGTTGCGTTAAGCAAATAAAATGTGGTGGAGTTAATAGATTAGCTATTCTAAGCTATTAGTTTGACTGGTTTTCAGGTTTTGGCTCATCGTTTTCCAGTCAAACTGGGTCTACTCAGTATTGTTCCTGTTGTGCATGCCGCTGTATCCTCTCAACCAAAGAGTGTCACAGACCAAACAGGTAACTATTTTGGTATGCTCTGCAGAGTTTTAATCTGTTTTAATGAACTCGTATTCTATTTGGGCTGCCTCTTGTGACGTCTGGACAGTCTGTGAAATTTCTGCTATTGTGATTATTACTCTGAAAATTGTAAGTCACCCATAATAAATAATGCAAGTTGTTTCATTCTTTGTTTCCTATAAATCAGTAACACTTGACTCAACTTAAACTTTATTCATCTTAAGACCTGTTGTTTTACTTCGGGCTGTTTGTAGTTCTGTCTCGATGTTCTCATGAGCAAGCAATATTTTTTTTAAATGAATGCAAGAAAGTTGTGATTTTACTCTGACACTGTGCCATGGTTTTTGACTCTCAGACCAGCAAGCAATACGTGTAGCTGACAAACTGTACAGTGAAACTGAAGTGGAGCAGCTGTACACACACTTGAAACAGTTTAAGGACTCAACAAACCCAGATATCATATGGAGACTTGCTCGAGCAACTTGCGACAAAGCCAAGTCGACCTCGGACAAAACGTTGAGGAAAGAGCTGATGTATGAGGCTCTTGGCTATGCAGAACAAGCCCTTAATCTTGGAAAGGATACTCACTTTGCTTGTCACAAGGTGACTTGTATACTGGAACATTTTACACTACATTAACAATTTACACTACATTAATATTCAATGAGTGTCCAGTGTATATACACATATGGCGCATTTCTATCTAATCTGATATAATTTTTTACTTCTGTTGTATCATTATCATTGAAAACTAAGTATCATTCGTGAATTCATTCCATGGACTTACATAGCATCCTGTCAAGAAAATCTAATAAGGAGCACTCCCAGCCCAGCCACGGCTAAAGAAAAAAGATGTGAATGATTTATGAAACAGAGTTTGATGGGACCTGCCACTGAGAAAGCTCGACATTGCCTAGCTGCCAAGTGAGCCCATAGAAGTTATCGCAGAGTGAAGAGCCCAATGTGCTGCAACATTGAACACAGGATGGCAGAGATCATGCAGGTTAGATGGAGTACAACCAAGAATGCAGCACGAAACCAAAGCTGATATGAAAGCCGCTGGGTCATTGGCAGCCAGTGTAACACATTGTGCATGTGGGCAGAGACAGTGACCCTTGAGTGTGAAACCATAATCCACATGCATCTGTTTGGTATGTTCAAAAAAGATGTTAATGTCTGATGCTGTCTTTCAAAGATTCAAAATCATTTCTAGCCTGTCTTCTCAATTGGTGCCATTAAGACGACAGGATAAAAATGGTCTTGTGTCTTTCAAAGACAGTATCAAACAGAACCGAGATGAAACTGTATGGAGCCCTGGTGTTGCCAGTACTGCTCTGTTGATCGGAGTGCTGGTGCTTGCGCAAAGAGGATGAAAGGAGACTGCTGGTGGCTGAAATGAGTTGGCTGCGGGAAATATTGGGCAGAAGTAGAAGAGACAGGATCAGAAATGAGAAGACCAGAAGAGAACTGGGAGCGGAGGAAACAATAGTGGATAAGATCAAGAGGAGAAGACTCACGTGGTTTGTACATGTAACAAGGATGGATGACAGGAGACTACCAGCTGTGGCCCATGTGGAAGGAGAGAGAAGCAGAGGGTGCCAGAGAAAAACTTGGATGGAAACATAAGAGAAGGTCTGGAGGAAAGGTGCATGGATATGAAGAATGCCATGGATATCGTCAAGGATAGAGCAGTGTGGAGACGTCATGTAAAGGCCTCATCGTCGGCGTAGCCGGACAGAGAACAACGATGATCAGACATAACACGAACTTTTTTGTACAAGTGCAAAGTGAATGCAGTTAGACACGTCCAACACTGGATCTTCTCATATGGTGTCTGGTTTATTTGTCTGCTTGAGCTTGTTGTGGTAATCATTGTTATTGCTGACTGCTGTTGTGTTTTTTTGCGCTGTGCTGTTTGCTATTGTTAGAGATTGCTAGATTGCAATGTCTCTTTTGTCTTTGTCGCAGTGGTATGCGATAATGCTCGATTACGTTGGAGAATATGAAGGAACGAAGGAGAGAATTTCCAAGGCCTACCATATTAAGGAGCATTTCCTGGTAATTATTTTTCCAAATATTTTTTGCATCTTGCCGATGTGCTTAATACTTGGGAACGCTGGAAACTGATTCATTGTGTTTTTGTGTGTATTGTAACTAATGTCACAGAGTAAGGGTGAAGTTTTCTACGAGCAGTAAGCAGGTGCTTTTCCTTAGTTGTGAGTGTAGTAGTGCTACATAAGTTACGCGCTCATGATCATATATCTCTGGAGTAGTTGTATGCAAACGTGATAATATCTATATATGAAAATTTTGGAATTGATTATCTGGATGTCTAGACATGCAGGTGTTAGGATATGCAATAAATAAGACAATCAAAAGCAACAATCTTACACTGAGCTTGCGAGGCATAAATCTTAGATTCAGAAAGAAGATTCCTACGGCACATGACTTGACATTTATGCACCTAACCCATGTGCGTACTCATCTGCAGCCTGCTGTTCAGTGAGAGACAGACAGACCTAGCATTCATTCAGCGGATTCAAATCAGTGCAGGTGCTGCATATACCGGTACTGTTGTGTACTCTGTCACTGCTGGTAGAAGTCAGCAAGCCATTATTATGATTGCAGCCTTTCATCTTTAACATGGTGAAATAAGTTCTTCATTGATCTTGACCTGTAGCCAACATCCAGCAACTGTGGTTGCAAGCCTGCTGGCTGTTATGACCTTGTACATTTTGTTGGCTCATGCTTCAGGTTCACAGATCTTGCATTCACAATAAGAGCAATAAATAAATAAATGAATAAATTTGTGGCATCTACAGTAGAAATATTAATCTGTAAACGTTTTCCGACCGAGAGTATAGCATTTCCTATGCCATTTGCTACACTTTGACCGGTAATGGGTTAAAGTTGATTCCTGTCATTAGATTCAAGCTTTATGTCAGTTTAGAATAGATAACAAAGTTGTGATTGCCATAGATGCTTGCTTTTGTATAACAGAAAGCAATTGAGTTGAATCCAAAAGATGCAACATCGGTTCACCTTCTTGGCTACTGGTAGGTTATTTTAATGTAGTGACGCTTTTTTAACTTTTTCTTTCTGTAATTGTGGAAAATGGCTGCCTGAATAATGGGTGGAATGGATAGATCAACCTGGAAAAGAAAGAATTAAAACGGAAGAAATCAGTTCCTTGCATTACAGTGAGAGGCAACTGTGTGTGTGTGCACGTGTCTCTGTATGTGTCTGAACTCTGAATGTATATGGCGTTAGCGACTCTATTTTCTTAGTTTTGGTGTATGAGGATGAATGACCAATCGTCGTACTTAAACACTTTACAGTTTACACTGTACTCATTTCTAGTTGAATGTGCTATGGGAGCATACTCCGTAAAGCATTTAAGCCCTAGTGGAATTTTTGTGTTAAACATCTGACATTGTGACCACTAGGCTGTCATACACCCCCCCCCGGGTTAGTTGCACTAGATTTCTAAATTTTCTTAGTTTTGATGTGTGAGGAAAACTGAGGATGAATGACCAATCGTCGTACTTAAACACTTTACAGTTTACACTGTAAGTTAGTGTATTCATTTCAAGTTGAATTTTCTATGGGAGCAGACTCCGTAAAGCATTTGAGCCCTAGTGGAAATTTTTTGTGTTAAACGTCTGACATTGTGACCACTAGGCTGTCATACACACCCCCCGGGTGGGTTAGTTGCACTAAATTTCTATCCTCCGCAGCAATCGATCATGAACATTGGTGGGGAATTTATTTAAAGAGATGATGTCCAAGTCAGTTATGAATTAGTCAATATTTCCACTGCAGGTGTTTTGTGTTTGCCGACCTAGCTTGGTATCAGCAGAAGATTGCTGCCGTTGTATTCGCAACACCTCCAAGCTCATCATATGAAGAGGTTAGTAATCGAAAATTCGAAATGTAAAACATATTTTCTAAATTAGTCTGTTTTTGCTGGAGCACGGTGGTGTAATGGGTATGTTTGTTGCCTTGCAGCCGGAGGGCTGCAGTTCAGGGCTGTTTTTAAGGAATTTTTAGAACTGCACAACCCCTTCTTTTTCTTCCCATCGTCCATGGTAAATTACTTCCAATCGGATGACAATGACCCTTTTTGCTAGTTTTAACTGCACAAAACTTGTGAGAGAAGTGCTTCTACAACTGCACAAATCCATGAACTGCACATTTTGTGTACAACTGCACGTTAAAAAAGCCCTGCTGCAGTTTCAAATCCACCTCAAGCCGCCACTGGTATATGTTTTTAGGCATACTGGATGTAAACCAATACTTTATAACATACTTCTTTTTTATATTTTTAGTCACTCAAATATTTCCTTGAAGCTGAAAAGAGTAAGTACAGATTAATTTGCAACTATTTTCATTATAAAAAGCTTAATCATCGGCGTAATCTTTTAATATCAACTGCACATGGCAAAATTATTAAGTAAATTTCACAGGTTTAGGATAGCGTTGCATCCTTGACGAATTTCATGCATTTAGACCTCAGCATGCATGTTGGAAGATGTTTATAGGTCAGTAATGATGGGTGGATGAACTGAACTTCACCCACTCAAGTCACTCTATAGAAGTTTTTATTTTGTCAAATTTTGTGAATTACTACTGGAGAGTAATTAACATTCAACCACTTACGCCATACAAGTTGCTTTTGTAGTTATACTTTGTAGTTATATTTTACAACTGAAGGATATCATGATGCAACTGCTATGTAGCTGAAAAAGAAAGACATAATTTAGTGTACAGTACATTTTAGGCTTTTATCCAATGTTACGCAGTGCATGTAGAATTCTCTTATGTTCATAAGTCGTTTAAGTGAAGATGTGTTTAAGTGAGTAATTAAGTGTCGGTTATTAAAGTGCATAGGTTCAAGGCAGTCCCGAGATATCATATGCACTTAAGCAGCATCGACTGTACTGGTAAAGCTGAAGTGAAAGTACCAATTTAACAAGGATACCTGTCCCAGCACATGCATTTCCTTCAGATAGCCACAAGAGCGTGTAACGTTTCTTGTCATTTATCTGTAGTCTATGGTGAGAAATATATTCACACATCTAAGCATTTATATAGCACCTGTTTGGGAATTCAATAAACGTGATGCATGTATGCTGTGTTTCTATTTTCATCCGGTTCAGTTGATCCAGGATTCTACAGCATGAATCTTCTCATGCTTGGCAAGACCTATTTACGGCTGAAGAAGACAGAACTAGCGAAACAGTACCTGACGCGAACCAGGGAACGTCCAATACGTACAGAGGATGACAAGAAGGTATCATATCACAACTATAGCTTATTATTTTAGATTTTTATCTCTACATCGTAATTCAATCGTATCACAACTAACTTATTTTACATTTTGTCTCTATGGTAATTCAATCATATCACAACTGTAACTTATTATTTTACATTTTATCTCTATGGTAATTCAGTGAATTTCAGTCATATCACAACTGTAACTTATTATTTTTACATTTTATCTCTATGGTAATTCAGTGAATTTCAGTCATATCACAACTGTAACTTATTATTTTACATTTTATCTCTATGGTAATTCAGTGAATTTCAGTCATATCACAACTGTAACTTATTATTTTAGATTTGATCTCTATGGTAATTCAAGCTTGTGCTAAAATTGTGCTTTGTTGTAATTTTTGTCTTAATGGTTTTACCAGGTGCAAAAGCTTTTAGAGCATTATTAGACCTAGGATAACAAGGGAATTTAGTTACATCCCATTTTCGACTGTACACTATCAAACATCAAAAGATTTATGTAGAGAATTGTACTTGAATTGTGATATTTTGTGTTGCTTCCATTTTTTCAAAGCCTTTTGCTGTTGTTTTAGGCTCATCAAGAGGCGACGGAACTTCTAAGCCAGCTGAAATGAAGTTGCAGCAAATGAGAACTCCATGAACTTTATAATTCCTTCTAATATATTTTTGGTACATTTTTCAAACTGAATGTAGAGATAAACTTTACAATTGATTTACAAGGAATTGTTGTAATAAAGAAACGTTCTTTTTTCAGCTCTTTATTCAATTAGGTATTCAAGCAAAAAGTCCACTCACATATGTAAATCGGTGTCATCAAAACATGGGAAGCTGAACTAAAAATAATGTTCACCCATTTCAGAAATCTAGACACACAGCAAGCATATCATTACCATAAGTCTTCAACTCTTCATACTGATGGCAGGTGCAAGCAGCAGTGTTTTTTGTCAACAAAGAAATACCAAATAACTTCCAATCATAATATCTAATGACATATTTTTTAATAAACTCCGTAGTCCTTACCTTATACATTATACATACATTCAACAACGTTTAAATCACCACACTAAGTTCACATGAATCCAAGGCTAAATAAAATAATTATAATAAACAAAACCGGGACATAAATGAAACGGAACAAAAATCGTTGGCTAGATGGCGAACTAGAGACAATGATTTAACATTGATAATAAATTACTGGTGAAAATCAAATAGTTCCTGCTCACCATAAAACAATTTTAATCATTATTATCAAGGTTAAATCATCAACAGAAGAGCACAAAAATAATGACTCGTGGCCAGAAAATTATACATAAAAAATGCTCAAGATATATAGACAACCAAATGACCAGTGATCACAGAAAATCTACCAGTTAACATTGCAAACTCAAACACAGCACATGTCAAACAATAACCATTATTTTGGATAATACGTAGCAGTGTGATATAGCATCAGCAATGTATATGGTAAGACATGTAGCAGTACAACAGAATGCCAACATCCTAGGCACAGCCAAAGGAAATTGTTCAATATCAAATTGTGTCACAAAAATGATTTGATCTATTTCTGAAAAACAATAACCACACAAGACTATCAATTCTTATTGGTTAACAAACATAGCCTTCCCGTAACAACTAAACCAATGAGTGAAAACTAAAAACATTACTATGGTAGTAGTAAAAAAATAACAGCGGTAGTACGACAGTTGACTGCCAAATACAGAACTATAAGTTGGAAAACTTTCTCTGACTCGGGATTAGGGAAAATGACTTCGGTTGGAAAAATGGAAAAAATAATAATTAATACAACGATAGATTGTGTGCAGATTGTGGAAAACTAACAAAACAATAACTGGTGGCTAACTGTGTGCCATCACTTTTTGATGTGCAACTGCTTGGCACTTTCAGTCGGCGTTCATTCACATTTGTTGAACGGTGTAAAGACTTCGTTCAGCTGCTGAGTGACGCGAATGAACGTTGTTCTTTTGCTCAGCTCTTTTAACTTCGATGCCCCGACGTACGTACATGTGGATCGAACACCGCCAAGTATGTCCAGGATCGTCTTGTCGATCGGTCCACGATATTCGATCTCAACCGTCTTCCCCTCTGAAGCTCTACAAATGTTCAGATATGACAGCCATTTTGACAAAAACCTTCTGAAAATTGACTCGCATGATGATCTATGGGCATGTTTGGTGCCTTGTAGCCGGAAGGTTGCGGGTTCGAATGCTCCTCAAGCAACCACATAGGGACCCTGAGCATGTCCTTTACTTAAATTCCTCTTGCATTTTGGTGTGGAAGTCCAATTCAGTGTCCGTGCTGTAGTCGGGAGTAACTGAGTGTAAATCCTGAAGGGGCGCTATAACAAGTGCTCAAACATACATACATTGTCCGACATTCCCAGTCTCAATGCTCATACATACATACTAGTGTAATTTATCTCAACCACACACTTCTTTAGTACTGCTGTAACAATAGCCATGGCATGAAGTAACAGTTGAATCAAGTTAAACCCCATTCAGTAATCCATTGGACAGCCGATTGCCTGTACTGCTTGCTTTCATGTTGTCCAATATAACATTGACTAACTGCCTCAAAATCTGATGAAATGACTGCTGTAATATTGAGACTGCTAACTCTACTGATGCATGGCAAGGCATCAGTAGAGTTGCAAAGCTATTTAAAAAATAAAGAAAAGAAATAATTACAACCATAATAATAATCATCATAAATAATTTACATGAAATATATGTCGTATGTAATAGCTCAGCAATTCTCTACGATTTCTTGCTAACGCTACATGCTCAATCAAATTCAAAAGCTGAAATAATCCTCAAAATAATCGAATGTCTCAATCATTACTAATTTCTCTTCTAGTGCTGCTGAACAAAAACGGTGACATTTGGTTGTTGGATGCGCAAGTACCTCTGATTAGTCTCTAGAAGAATTTGATATGAAACCATTTAATTAAAATAGAGAGAAACACAAAAGAAACACATGTGGCATTGTACTGTATAGCTTGTTATTCTGACCTATATTCAACCAGCTCTCCCTCCGTATTGTACTTTGACATTGCTGTCTGAGAGGCCATTCCATAGAACTGCTTGAACTTCTTTCCATTCTGCTCAATCAGCGCTCCTCCCGATTCATCGTGGCCAGCCAGCATTCCACCTAGCATCACAAAGTCGGCGCCAGCACCAAATGCTTTTGATACGTCACCGGGACAGACACATCCACCGTCCTAAACAATGTAATGTAATACATTCGAAAATTACAAGAATTTATATAGCACAGCCAGTAGCAAGAGCTCTACTTCTATGGTGTGTTAGGTTGTCAGTTTTTAGTCCAAATGCTACGAGTTACATAGTAAATAGCTTTTCAACTGTGTTTCAAAAGCGGAGACAAACAATTACACTACACAATAACAATGCTGTACTTCATATTATACGTGCAACATTAACGTAAAATAACTGAAACTGTGCATCCATGCATTCTGGACAAACATACATACATACATGTACATACAATGTCATACATTGCTCCTTTACTGTATAGATAAATAACCTCACAGATCACTAAACACACGAACACAAAACGTCTTAAGTGTTGTAAAAAATATGGTATAAAAAGTTTGAAAAAAATTAAACCGATCATCACAATGGAAAGTTGACATTTCATAATGACTGCCCACTTTACTGGACGCTGGTCAAATAAATCCAAAGTCCCATTTGAAGCTCACTCACCGAAATGATGTGTCCACCAAGGCCATGAGCTGCATCTGCGCACTCCAGAACAGCACTCAGCTGTGGGTAGCCAACTCCAGTCTTCTTGCGTGTTGTGCACACTGATCCAGGACCAATGCCAACCTTGATGATGTCTGCTCCGGCCAGGATCAGCTCTTCCACCATTTCACCAGTGACGACATTTCCAGCCTGGAAAACGGTGAAATACAAGCAGGATTCGAGTTATATGGAAAATGATGACCAACAATAAATACTCGCAATAATAGTAGACAAAATCTGGTGACATATTGTCTGTAATTATAAGTCTTTTGGACATAGTTAAAGTTGTTAGATGTATAAGTACTGAAAAGACACCAGTAATCCAGCAACAATATCTTTTTCCCTTAACCGTTGCAGATATGTCCACCACTTGGTTTGTGTGCCATACATAAAAATTAATTCAAATTTTAGTATGCAATCCTTGTTTCGGTTCTAGTTTAGTACTATTCAGCCTATTTTCAGTTGCAGCTTTTAGTTTCGGTTTTAATTTCAGTTAACTGAAATAGAAACTTTACGTTGGATAAAGTTCGGTTTTTAGGTAATTAAAACACAACTGCAGGTAAATACCAAGTAACCTAAAACGAGAAATTGAGAAAGAATCTTACTGAACATATTGAAAGGAAACCACACTTGTCAATCATTGTGATATAAACAACGCGTCAACTCAAACCCAACTCTTACCAAGATCGTGTGTTGCGGAAAACGCTTTCGTACTAGTTTAACAAACTCAACAAAGTGCTCCGAATATCCATTGGCAACGTCAAGACAGATAAAGGAGAGCTCTGGAACAGCCTCCAAGACAGACGCCAATTTTTCCAAGTCACCATCGCGTATTCCTGAACTCACTGCTACGTTCTGCAAAAGATAATGGAACAATCGTGATTAAGGCGATATTATTAATGCCATGAACTTTCTTTTGCACAAGTAAGATCATATATGTGATCGGTATAAGTTGGAATCAAACATCTTGTATGGTTCAGTCAAATATGAAAATGTCAGAGAGCAAGGGAGAAGCATTGGGCTTTTAGGCATGGACAGATAGATCAGTTTAAATAAATTTATCCAAGATTTCTACAAAAGGCTTTTGCGACTGACTAAGATTTTCAAGGCAGCATAGCACAGAAAAGATCACCAATAAACACCTGCCCTGCTGGGTTGAAAAAGCACTTGACACATGTCTAAAGACAAAACTCTCTAATGTCCACAATAAACGCAGCTCCTAGTAACAAATATAGGGAGTGAAACATTATGATTATAGCTTATTTTTTAGCTTGCTTTCATGCTCTAACAACATGAATAACATTTAATAGTAAACTCACTCTTAGTGCTGCTTTGTTGTTAGTGGCAAACGCTTTCCATGCTTCCAAAGAATAATGCTTGTGCACTGCAGTGAAAACATTGTGCTACAAAAACCACAACATCTGGTATATTAATTATTACTGTAGTTTCAGAAATTCACATATCATTAAAAAATCTAAAATAATGCAAATAAGCCAAACAATTGTGTTTGCTTAATATCTCTAAATGGCCATAAGCAGTAAAGAAACATAAATACCAAAATGATAATCCTAATGAAGACCTAAAATTTAAGGAAGGAAAAATGTCAAAATCGGATTTTAAAATGGCTGAGGAATACGCAATTTAAAAATTCCTTTTTCTGCCAAAAAGGTGGCAAAGCAAATATAACCAAGTCATGTGACCAATATTTTAACACACTTCGGCTACGTAAAATAACTCTATGAAGTCAACTGCTCAAACTTGATCATTTGCCGTCATTAGGCCCTCCTTATGGAATTTCCTTCCTCCACTTTATGTGGGACTCTTCTTTCCAGATCGCTATCTACCGGTACATCCTTATCTTCTTAAGACCTTTTTTATTCTTGGGGTTCTCGCATTGGTAGTGCTATTAAAAGGTGTGAGTGGCACTATAGCAATGACTAATTACATTGGAACTGAGGTGCACATGAAAAATGAGCTATCTCCATGATATATATACATATGTTTGGTTACAATCAGTGCTTAAAGTGTGGAAAAATAAGTGCCTGGACGGCCATTACCCTTCCAAAAGAAGTACCAGGATGTCCCTTACCTTTCTAGGCTCTGCTGGCCAATAAGTGGCAGGACGGCGTTCATATTTTAAAATAAGTGCATGGACGCCGTCCATGACCATCCTGCCACACTTCAAGCCCTGGTTACAATCACAATTTAGGCTACAGGGATCATTCTAATAAAACAAAATGTTTATTTTGAAGTATTGACCTTCAATGTGATAATTACCTCTGAGAGTACTTTGGCTACCTCAAATGTACCAACGGTGTCCATGTTCGATGCCATGATTGGTATTCCATCGTAGGTCTTGCCGGAATTCCGGAAAATATAAGTCCTGCTCAGGTCCACCTTAACATATTACATGGACATAATAATGTAACAAGCACAAGTTAACAATTAATAATTACATTCACTATCAAAGATTAAACAATGATTATACAAAATGTCCACGTCCCATAACCAATTTCACAGTATATAATCTCTGAAAAATGCAAGTAGCAGCTCTCTATTTCTTTGCAACAGTTCACCAACTTGCTTTCATCATTTACATGGGCAGGTTTTCAAAAGTTTCATTTAAAAAAATCAATCCATCTTTTTGCACAACAGTCCCATCTCATCATTTCTGTTGAGTATTTGCAGCAAGAAAGTAAAACCGAGTCGACTGCAGGATTCATAAATTTAAGAACTTTAGTGGCATGAAATTTTCAAATGACAATCATTATACGATCTAGCATTCTAGCTGAACTTTCACATACAGAAATTACCAGGTAGTTTAGCTGTCCATGAACTTATTTACATTCTTGCTTGCCACTTAGAGCTAGGATTTCATCCTGATTAACTTTTAGAACGTTTAGGATTTCAGTCTGGCCTGCCTATCTAAGTTTGTGAAGCGCAGTCATGTCACTGAAAAAGTACTCTACAAAATGTCGTAACAAAGTACTCTGTAAAAGGCTGTTACTCAGACACATTTTCATATTTCATGACACAGAACAGTTCATACAGCGTTGAAAATGTATGATATAAAGCATCTACCCTGGCATGTATCCAACCCTATCTATCTCTCTCCTTGCACACAATATTTTCATGTATGGTGGTGTAGTGGTGGGTTCTGGGCCTTGGAGCCAGATGGTTCCAGGTTCGAATTCACCTCAAGCCACCGTGTAGGGGCCTTGAGCAAGTCTTTCACAAGTTGCAATTGCTCCTGGGCTTCAGCGTGGAACTCTGATACAATGTTCGCACTGTAGTCGAGAGCGCCTCTGAGTGAGAGCGTGAAGGGGCACTATAGCAAATTCGAGAAATAAAAATAAATAAAATAATACACACCACATATACATGTATATATACATATATATGTACATGTATATTGTGTTGAATAAGCAAATTTATAAAGCATCTCTCAAAATACAGTGAGTGCACACCAATTCGAAGCACTCCCAGTGTGAAAGACTCTGAGAGAATAAAGTTGTTTTAAAACAGCTGAAAGATGCACTTGAGTGGGATCAGTGAAGGATCGAGGGTTCGTGGCAACCGAAACACTCTGGCATTGCCATATGGCGGTGGTAAAATGTAGGACGTCATGAGAGCCTTGCATGGCTGCCAGGCAGTTAAATTCCACTCCTTTAATAACTTGTAATCCTCCATTCGTACTGTAATCAAACTATGCGAGTCAATTTGAAATAATACACGAATATGATTATTTATTATTATATGCTAAAGTCCAGCTAAAAGTCTTACGTCTGCGCGGCTGCGAATTGTGCTTCGCTTCGGTCTCACAAGGACATCTTTGAAGTCCAATTTCACGTCTGTGTCTATTCGTGGCATTTTCCCTTTAAAAGGTTCGAGGATCCAGAAAATTTACGACGGAGCAAATACACGTTCCAATTAAATCAGATCATTGAACTCCAGCGTTCGGGCAACCTTTACTTCTATTCCCTCACCGGATGCGGTAAAGTTGAGCACAGTGTCGCCACTGAGGTTTCATAAATAGACCCAGATTTCCTTCCGAAAAATTCAGAAAAACCCAGACTGTTTATATAAGCTATTTTAGGCACCGTTTGTTCCAATTAAGTTGATTTTCGCTTGTTCGTATGAGGGTTAATAAAAATGTTCGTCAAAAGAGTCGAACAAAATGTAATTGCAACTTTTAAAATATCAATTGTAAAAGTTGTCGTAGACTCGGCATCCATACTGAGTCTGTCCCTTTGTGAGAATAATTAGGGCCTATTGTAGAAAACGCTGATTTATGTGGAGTTAGAGTGTGAAATGAATACGTAACTAGCCTACTGCACTGTATACTTCGTTTATTCAAGAAAAACTAAGTTGACACACCGCAACTTATTACATCTATAGAAGGGCTGAACCCTCAATCCCCAGAAATGTGGGGGGACGGTATAGTAGCCTAATGGATAACACGCTGGCCAAGAGGTAATGAGTAATTCGAGCCCCAGTTGTGCGGATATGCTTTATATCAATCTTTTATTCACCAAATGATGGTAGCACAATTAATAAAACAACAAAGAAATACAGCATTCACAGGACAGCATATCTGCCTGCATAGCACTAAAGACAGAAAACAGACTAAGTTTCCTTATTATAAAAGTTTGCATGCATAGGACTTCTAGGTTGACCTAAACCATATATCAAATGTAGGCTACATTCCCAGACAGTGGTGGTTATACACAACAAGAATATATACACTGCTTTGTAGGTTGCTACTAATGCAGGCCTATATGAGTAATGTGACAGCCCAAGGACCGTTTATACAGTTCTCTATGACAGTGGCAGACTGCATGATGACGCTCATCTAGAGAAAGAATAGTAAGGTGAATGTTGGTGCAGTATTGCATGTTACGAAGAGAAATTTGTGCATTCCAATCTTCGCATCTAAACAGTGGCGCGACCTAGCGAATGTCTATGATTACGAAGCCAGCGCAGAAGGAGCGAGCGACGATGGTGGAGCTAGGTTACAAGTCGCATTAAACTGCGTCTGGCACATAGGTAGGGCCTATAGGTCTACACGGACTACACCTATTAGAAGTAAATTAGGCCTACCAATATATTCTGATAAATTTAACTAAATATAAACCAGTGAAAATTTGTCCTCGAAGCGAATAGACCCTGTCACGCCTCGAAAGCATTTTATCACTGATTTACGCTAGTAAACTAAGCTTAAACAGAGTGGCAGAGCCAACTCTAGACTGTGTCTCTAGGCCTATAGCCTCCTATATGTGAACTTTGAACATATTATAGCCTAACCTACGTACCTACGTACAGGATAGGACTAGGGCGTTGCCCAAAATAACATAGCAAGGCCACTGCTGCGGTGCACGGCGTTAAAACTATTTAAGATTAGAATGATTATATATCCTATGTGGGTTTGCATAATAGGCTATGTCCTATCTATTAAATTACACACATTGACTATATACATGTTGGCTACTGGTACCAATAAACTTTAGCCTCGTAAGCCAGCATGTTTGTTGATAATTAGACTAATGCTCTAGGCCAATTAGAATACTGACCATTGACTAAGAACAATGCTGGATAGAGTACGTGTGACCTTGATAGTCCTTGGAATAATCGGCTTGGTTTGGGTAAGAGCTTTCGTAGGCACATAAGGGTTTTATTTTATTTTTTTAAAAGAACTTTCCTATGTGTTTACACTTTACAGTATAGGCTAAGCTATGTGACGATCGATGACTCCACCCAATTGAGGCCTTCATCAGCAATGCTCTTCCGCCCATCCTGCACAGAGCTAACCCGTTAAACTCGTTAGGTCTATGTAGGCCTGTAGGTCCACGCACGCTGCAGCTGTGGCTGCTGGCATCTAGAACCAAGGGGCCCAGCTCATCTGCCCAAGAGCTTGTCAGCCTCTTCATCTTCGCCTTCAGCAGCTATACGCCAACTTTGCAACTATAATAGGGCTTAGTCTCATTGTGTTGGCTACGTACATAATGATAAGCTGTAACAGCCGCGATATGTTCGACCTGGTATAACAGGCTACTCTAGGCCTATAGCTATAGCCACTCCATCTGCGCGAGATGGATGCTATTATGTAAGCCTGTTAGTGCTGTAAATATTGGGAATCTTCGATGATTCATTCCAGCTAAGAAATGCTTCTCATCACGAACTTTGTACGTTGAAACTTTAGACATCAATAGCCTACCACATGGATTACAACCACGCTGACTCGACGCAGCGCTCGTAAATAAACTGGTGTCCCGCGCTTAACTTTCAAGTGGGTCTTTTGAAATTTGGATTTTACGATTAGGAAGGTCTACACATTACACACAATAGACCTAGTAGGCTCACGAGTGATTGGGTCATCAATTCGGTTTCTGATTGCACAGAGATCTATAGCATAGGCCTATTGCGAACTCCAATTTTTTAACGTCGACCATATTAGCCTAACCTAATTAATTAGGCCTACGTTCGGCTGAGAAAATTCTGAAGTGTTGGATAGGCGAGATTTCTGTTAGAAATAGACTTGAGTGATAGGCCTGTATATAGGCTATTGATCGATTCTCGTGATACAGTATAGTGTATAGACAGTATAGTAGTTATAAGTATGCTGAAGATTGAGGAGAGTCAGTCGAAACTGCGAAGCCATCTCGCAACTGCTGTGGTCAGCGTCGAGCAAATGAAACTCGGTGGCATCGCTTTATCGGTCTGTGGGATTGGAAGAAGTGCTGCAGCAGTTGGCAGAGAAGCGAATGCGAATCATGGTGACAGAAATTGGATAAATAATCCAGAGATGAAATTGAATTCCGCTAATGACAGTAAGTCGACGTCCTTTCTTTCAAAACTTGATCGTCGTCACTTTTATTGTCACCATTCATCATCATTACCATCATCGTCGTCGTCGTCGTCATCATCATCGATGATACATCGTCATCATCATCATCAACACCATCATCGTCATCGTCATCATCGTCACCATCATCATCGTCACCACCATCGGCGTCGTCGTAGTCGTCGTCATCACTATCGTATTTACCAGTGGTGCCAGTGTCACCATTGTTTAATTCTCACTTGACCTTGAGCAGGGACTAATATCGATTAGAGTTCATTAGACCTATTAGTCCCAGTCTTGAGAAAAATCTTTTTTGCATCATGTTGCATGTAGCATATTTTCTATCACCATCTGACAGCTGACCAAATGTCTATGATTAAAGACTATACTGCCTGGCTTTTATGAATCAAAAATTGGAGTAGGCCTATATTATGGTCCTTTCTGCTGCTAAATGTTGTCACAAATGAGATTATGAGAGAATTTAGAAAGGCTAGTTGAGTTACATGCAAAATTGTTCGCGAAACAAGGGCAGATGTAGTTACCATAATCTATTTGTTTGCTGGTTATTCAATAACTATACTTTGCATACACACACACATGCACACACATGCACACACACATACACACACACACACACACACACACACACATGCATAGACATTCAGACATGCATACACATACACTTTAAGCATCCAATCGCATTTGCAACCTAGATGTAGCTTGCTATTGACAATGCCATCGAAATTGTTGTAATTACAATGTTTTCTGTCTATTCAAGTACTTTGTAGGGTATCATTAAATCTGTTGTCATCATCATCCCTATCATCACCATCATCATCGTCGTCGTCGTCGTTGCCACACCACCACCACCACTATTGTACATTTTCTTAATTAGGCGTAACTATTACATAATTATATCCTGGTTGCAAGATCCACGTGACTGCCATTAATCTATTTGCATTGGCTTCATTCAAATTGCCCAGTTTTCAGTTACGTCTCTTAGTAGCCTATATTTGGCCTCATATAATTATATGCCTGAATGTTGGTACTTTGCTTTTTTTGATAAATTTGTCATGTTAAACTCTTAGGTGGTTCCAAGCTGGATGGACCTTCAAGTGTGAATATTTGTCCTGAGAGACTGTCAAGCCATGAACCAAATGGACTCAACAGAATTAATATTGATCTGGTGCTTTCAGGAGTGGCCGTATTTCTAGGTACTGTAATTGTTATTTTGCATCACGTTTGGCTTTGTCTTCTTTCTCCTATCTTAAGATCTGTCTTGCAAAAGAGAAAGCATAATTTGCAGATACATTTTTAGCCATGATTTCTAATTGTTTTGGTGTTTGTTACCTTTTGCCATGACTCTTGTTGTGGCCTGTCTTTAAAACTTTAAATGCAGGAGGAGTGTTAGGACTCAACAGGACCAAATTTAGGTTGGTGGGCCCATGGGCACCCAGTATGCTTGGGCCCTTTTCTGCAGCAAATTTTTTGCTTTTGTTGATTCTCAATCTCCAACAGAACAACCCCTATATACTGGGGTAAACAGTTATAACATGTCATTCTTGATTAATTATTGCATATATCCTGTCTGCAAGATCCATGTGACACATTGTGACAGCTATTAATCTATTTGCATAATGGCCTCATTCAAATTGAGAAGTTTGTCTGTTTGGCCTCACCTCTTAGTATATTTGGCCTCATATAATATATGTTGGTGCTTTGCTTTTAATATTTTTATTTATTGGCCGCCTCAGTGGACTCTTTCAAGTCAAAACTTAAATCTTATCGGTTTACTTAGGACTATGCCGCAGTTATACACTTGTGAGGCACCCTTGTAGCGGTATGGCTGTGTTACGGTGCCATATAAATTTTCATTATTATTTTTTTGCCCGAGGTATACATGATCCCTCAGGGACTTCACTACCACCTAGTATAAAATCACAGTCTGGAAAGGCCCTATTCATATTTTTAAAAAATATATTATTATTTTTATTATTATTTTTTTTTACCCGAGGTATCTCAGATCCCTTGGGATTTCAAAAAATTATCCGGAGACGTAAAAAATTGTATTCTGGAATGGCTACTTGCTATTATTATTATTATTATTATTATTATTCTGACTCATATATGATAAGGCCATGTTTAAATTATTGACTTACTGTTAACTAATTCTGTAAAAATTTGATAAATGCAATTAAACTGGGAAGATCATTAAATAAGGTGTCTTCTGGTATATTAATAGGTATACAACTGATTTCTCAAATACCAAAAATGATGAGCTTTTAGCTTCTTTATCAGTTTTTAATGGAAGTGCTGATACAGAAAAAACAAAGAGAGTTACAATAGTATTAAGCATGACCTCCAAACTAAAAACAGTCACTTAATTAGCTCACTTAGGCCTGCAGTTAGGTCTAAATTTGATTAGGCCCAATATATAGAGACTCTTCACACTTTACTCTATGAAAGCCATTGATAATAAGCAGATTAAGATTCAATGATTGTCCTAGATTATCACTCTCTCTATGCTCAACATTTCAAGGTGGCCACGTTTCTGATGCAATATCCTATACTTATGTCAAGCCTGTTCCTAATAATTATAGATCATGAGCACCAGTCATCATCATCATCATAATCAGTTTCTGATGCCATGCATTTGTTGGCGATGGGTATGAATAAATGATCTCCACTGTCCTCGGTCATGTGTCAAGTCCATTGCTCCTATTAGTGTCAGTTCAAGTGATGTAATGTCTTCATTTATATGTCTATTCAGCATAGTCCTGGTTAACCGTTGTTTCCTTTTCCTTCAAATCTACATGTGCAAACCATTGGAGTCTTCGTTTAAGGAATTTATCCAGCAGAATTCTTTTGAAACTTGCTTGTCTGGTGTCGTCCTTTCCTATTTTCTGTATTTCCTGCGATCTGCCATGTAGCCAACTCGTTTCTGCTGCAATTATATAGTACCCTCTTATTATTATTCCCACATCTGGATATTAGCTGTTAACACCAGCTCTTGGCTCATCTTGAGACCTGCACTACATGCCTTGTCTTAAAAATTTTGAAAAAAATCAGAAAGCATCGAGTTTGTACTTCTTCATCAGTGTGCATACATGATTCAACCCTGGATGGAAAGCGAACCTTTAGCAGAGCGGTGTGTATGACGCCAACCTTGTGTGAACTCGACTGTGAATTGATCGAAGATAACTATAAAAACTGTCAATCTGAAATTTCTCTGAAAAAAGAGCAAAGCATCTGGCACTCAACTATAATTCATCGACCATAATCCAATGGTTGGAGATGTACATTTAGGTCCTTTTTATTTGAAGAATCTCGGTAATTCCATATATCAATGTTGACATATAGTAATTCTGCACTCAGGCTAAACTACTAGTAATGACTCGTTTTTTCTTATCAGTATCTCGTTCTTAAAAAACATTTCTCTTTTCTTGGAGTTTTTCGTGCCGAGAGCGCCTCTGAATAGTCATTCTGTGAGAGGTGCTGTATAAATGCATAAATATACAATACAATATGTTTTTATGAACTTGCACCCTTGAGATCCACTAGAGTGATTGGACCGATTATTCCGATCTTTAATTCTGTTAATTTCAGTTGACGGAATTTCTGAGTCTCTTCAACTTACAATATTTATGTAATACTGATTTACAATTACAGACTTTTGTATGGTGATATAGATAGCGTTCAGAAAGGTCAAATTATGTAGGAGAAGACTGTGGCTCTCAAAACCACTTCAAACACAGAAGTGGATAGCATACAGTTATGCACTGTGGATGGCTAGAGGTAAAAGCACCACACAGCTGGACCTGAGACAGAAAGCCATTGTCTGGAGGACCTTTGACCCATGACTTGTGACGTTGGAGCAGATGGCCCATGGCTGAATCCTGGGAAATATCTCTTGCATTGGCCCTGCCTACATCAGTGAATTACCTCAGCCTAAGTTGAAAGATAATCTATCAACACACTAAAAGTGCTACAATGAACAATATTATTTACCTGATATTTAGAAATTATGACTGTTTGGCACAGTGGTCATCCCGAAGCTGATCAAACTGACTGAGATAAATAGCCATGCTTAGACAGTGCCTAAAGTATATAAAAAGAAGTGCATGGACGCCCCATTCCTTTCCATTCTATGCTGGCTTAATAAGTGGTAGGAGAATGTTCAGATTTGAAAATAAGTGCATACGCCATAGTGTATACGCCATCCATGACCATCCAGTCACACTTTAAGCCCTGCTCTTAGAATCCCTTTCCTGGTCAGATAACACACGCAGTGAAAGCACAAAAACAAATATGATGGCAACTGGTCGGCCCCTAAGTGGTGAGAGATGGGCAATTAAATGATGGAAGACTAAGTGGTGGGGACCCAGCATGGATTGGCCACTGTGCATAGGCGCAATCACGTCCTAAAAGTTGGGGGGACCAAATGAATCACGTCCCAAAAGTTGGGGGGACCATAATGATAAAGTCAATGGGACCACTCAAAAGTTGGGGGGACGCGTCCCGTGGGTCCCATAGGGTGGTTGCGCCTATGCCACTGTGTAACCCATGTTTTAATCTGGTACTGAAAGTCCAGGCTGAACGTTTCCCAAAGGCCTGGGTATTGAGAGAGCCACTGTGAACTGGGAAAGAGGAAGGAAGGAGGGAAGGCACTGGTAACAGGATCCAGGTTAAAGAAAACAAAGAGTAAGGAGGAAGCTAACACGTAGAGGAAAGACGCTGGGCAGAAGAGTGTAATACAATACAATACAATACAATTTATTATTTCTAACGCGCTTTAACAAGACACGTCTTGCACAAAAGCGCACGGCCTATGATGTTAACAGTCGCTACAGCAAACAAAGTCATCTGAGAGTAATAACGCAGCCAAAAAACAACAACACGAGTCACAATCGAATGAACTCCGATGAAGACATAAGAGTCCAGCCGGAAAGTTTCTCGTACGATGTTAAGTTGAGTTTAGGATCGGAATATTTGAGTCTCTGCTTGGTGGTCGAAGCAAAGAACAGCAACGAGCAGAACTATCGCAAACACGTAGCACCGCAACGTTACAATCCTCGCTGAAAGACAGTAAATGAAGCATAAAATCGTTCTCTCGTTTCATCGTCTCATTCGTGTAGTATGCAAGTCCGGTAATTATTGAATCGCAGGCTGGCGGATATGATGGTATTGGGATCAAACCTGGCATCCCTTGCGGAGGACGAAATAGATCCGTCCACTGGTGAACGCGGTTTCCTTACGTCCGCACACCAAGAGATTGCTGGCGGATATGATGGTATTCTGACCAACCTGGCATCCCCTGCGGAAGACGGAGTAGACCCGTCCAATGGCGAACGCCCGTTGATTAGGTCCACGTGCACGAACTTGCGATACAAAATCCCGTCCAAACATTATGAAAAGGGAGACGACAAAGTCAGAGAAGCAATCACGACTTCAAAATACTAACAAATATTCACAAATTTTTCGGCGACTTTCACTACAGACACAATAATCTGCCGTAACGACTCAGAGGCCACATCGTCGGCCATTTTACCAACGACCAACGACTACTACATACCAGAGTTGCTAGTATTGGTGGTAATATAATATGTATTGAGAATCAGATGGTCGAAACAGCATGACATAGAATGAGAAGTAGAGAAGGCCATCACTTTCCCATCTAGAGGTGATTTGATCAGTTCTCACAGATGGGAATGCTGGGAGTGATGGGAGATGAGGTTAACAGAGCAAGGAGCTGCAATAGAAATGAAAACTGCAAATGTAGAGCATTCACAGATAAACATTTTTCTGTTCAGCAGCCCTCTCACTTCATGATGAGTACGCTGACTGCACACTGTTGGTGGGAAGATTAGACGGTGAGGGAGAGGCCTGGCCACCTGTCCACGTGTACCGAAATTTTGAAAATGAAGTAGCTAACACTTCATACGCATGACTGCCTTGAGGCTAGCGTAAGGTTTTCTTCCCTTTTTCTATCTTTGCCACTGCACTTCATACACATGACTGCCTTAAGGCTAGCTTAAGGTTTTCTTCTCTTTTTCTTCTATCTTTTATCTCCTTTGAATCAGATTTCTCAAGAGTCTACTAAAAGTGACCGAAGAATCTGATGAGTCCATTGCTAAAGTGTTGGATCAGTGTGCTTTCGATCAAATCAGATTCTCCATCAAATTGGATTGCCATAAATTTGTATTTCCGTGAAGTCAGATTTTCTCAAATCTTTTCTCATGGCAAAATTATCCCATCTGCAGACTTCTTTAGAAATCACCATCAGAGAAAGAAAGTGCATGAAAATTATGTTTTTGGATATAGCAACAGCCGTGTGACAAAAATTAATCTAGAAAACAGCCAGTCCTTGACTTTTGCTAAGATCATTATTAAGTACTCTCTCCGTCTCCCTATGCAGTCCATTGACAGATGGGTGTCTGGGTAATTGGGTGCTTGCTTACGATGAACTGCTGCTTTATCAGGCTGCATTGACGTAGTTAGGAGCCTTGGTGTTTTCCAAGCAGACAACGATGGATGCTGACAGCTTTTGTCTCAATGTCAGTTATTTGAGAGCATGACTCATAATACTCTGTTGGCTGTGAAGATGAGACAAGTTTCCAACAAACTGAGTTGGTTGAAATCTGATCATCGAGTGACTAAGAGGATGTGTATGACAAGTCATAACCATTGGATGGGAGATGGTTAAATGGTTTCATGCTAGCATAAAGTTAAGAAAAATGCAGGTTCGATAGCTGTTAGCTCCATAAGGTTTGCTAAGCCTTCCAGTTCTTACGGTGAGAAGTAGGATAAATGAGTGCCTTGCAGGCTGTCATGAAGTTAAATTCAAGTCCTGTTGAAGTTGTTATCTTTTGTTACTTATATATCCTGAGAAAACATTTGCTGATCATTAGTGTTGTTTTGCTGACAGGCCAGTGCAGTCTAACTACGGATTGCTCAGTCATTGGAATATCTGGCAGACATCCATGGTGGTCGATGAACGACCCAACATACGCGCTCACAGAATTTGTAAAACTGCTACATTACTATGTGCTGCTTGCAAGGTACGTTTTAAATAAGGCTAATTAAAAATATTTCATTCACTCATGAAGTGATTAATTACTTGATAGAAAGTTTGCCTACACCAATGTGTGTATAAGACTATTGTATTGTATTGTATGAAAACATTTATCAAGCACCTCTACTAAGGTGAGCAATTCAAAGGTGCTCCCAGTGCCAAGGGCCACGAGAAATAGAGATACAAAGGAGGACAAAGATGGGTTAGTAATTACTGATTGGGCTGAGTCATCCTTATGGGTTTGCAGGTATATATACTACCTTACAGCTCTTGCCTCAGCTTTGCCAACTTCTGACTGTTTTATTCCAATGGAACAGAAATTGTTTAAAAGCAACAATTTATTTCTCAATAGTAGTCAGTTTCCGTAACCTAATTTCAACATGAGTGTTGTTTTTCTTTCTTAATTTTATAATAGAGTGCAATTGCTTTGGAGATAATAGTATTTTGATATTGTTTTGTTTTGTAGAAGCGAATTTGGCACTGGAGTTACATTTCTTGTTGACAATCGCAATGGTCAAGTTGATGCCATAGAAATTGTTTTGGAAGGCTTTAATAGATTAAATGTAAGTTCAATTGTCTGTATTTCCTCAGTTGAAACTTTCTATAGAAGAAAGCAGAGCATACATGACAGAGCCCCGTATCAATGAAACTTCCCGGAAATATGGTTTCAGCTTTCAAGGTCAAAGTGTCTCTGAACTGAGGCACAAGCGTGAGGTAGATGGAGGATTGGAGGGTTAACCTGGTGCCATATGATGTGGTATTCCATGGATGAGGGAAAGAGCAAGCTGGTGGCATGCAATTATTATTGATATCAGCTATCACTTGATGGCAGAGTTATTATGTTAGTGTTAATATATAATGTTGCTGTGTTAACTATCAATTGTGTTACATTATTTTCTGTATGTTATGTTTTATTGTGGGAACAATAAATGATTTTATTTTATTTTAATTAGGTAATATTTCGTCCATTTGAGCAGACATTCATTCATTCAATTCCTTCAATCAGAGCATTTGTATAGAGCCCCTTCAGTGTATATACCAGGATGCATTTCCAGTGCAACCCTGACAGAAGAGAGCCGTGTCTGAGTGTTGATTAATGGTACAGCAGCATCCCTGGCCAGTTAGACGCAGATCCAGAGGAAGGCTATTCCAGTCATATGACCTAACACCACTAAAATGTGTAAAAGTTTGTGCACGGGGATCTCGACGTATGCTTTGAGTTGTGTGGTTTGAAGACTTCTGTGTTGGGGCTCAGAGCATCTTTGAATGGGTCTCCGATCATCTGATGGAGGTGCAAATTATTAAGGCAGTTGGTTCTTTACATATGAAGTACAATATCTGCTTGTGAAAGCTTATAAATATTCGTCTTTGCTGGTGTATGTTAATCGCACTCAAAAGTACACTTGTTGATACGGATAAATTGCAGTCGAATGAGTTAAGTGTTGATTTTGTCTTGTCTGGAAAAGGTGGATTCTCCAAAGGCTTTTGATTCCATCTTTGTATTGTGTGAGGCGAAGAACCTGCCATCACTGCAGGAGAAGCTAGCACCTGGACTTGATTACCAGGTAGGATGATCAAATGTGGAATTAACGATGAAATAAAAGATGATTTTTAAGTACTCCATCGCTCCTTTTAATGCACTGTGATACAAGACAAATTAGGTTATATATAGCAAGTCCTGGTTATGACTCTCAAAGTTTTCTATAAGAGAATCATTTTACACTTTAATCAAATCTATTTATGTAGCATTTTACTTAATGCAGTGTCACATGCGAACTCAAAGTTTCAGTCTATCACGGGTTGTTGATGTAAAGTAAAACTTAGAGTGCATGACGGACACAATGCTAGTGTCTGTAACAGGGTGTGACCAGTGGCGGCGCCAGGGTTCTTGGGGGGCTAAACCCCCCTAAAAAGGCCTAAAAAAGATCATCAGAAATTTTGGCGGATGAAGCTGGAAAATTTCCTGTGCGAGGATTCATCTCCCCCCAAAACTGAAATCCTGGCACCACCACTGGGTGTGGCAGATCATACCCTATAACATAACTGAAATGCACTTTCCTTTTTCATTATGCTCCTGTATAGTTCTAGCAATAACTGTCTCTCTTGACTGAGCATTTACACCTATTCAAGAACTTCTTACAAATGCTAATCTTGGACACGCTGCAAATTCTCAGCATTCGTCTAGTCACTCTAGTGCATAAAGTTCATCATATAGTAATTTTGTGGAAAACTGGAGATTTCAACCCAGTGAATGCCTGCTCCCAAATATTGTCAGTGACAAATAAATATTGTAAGGAGGTTAATCATGACAAAGGACTCCAGTATTTATTCCATGTTTACGAATTATTCCTGATGAAAGACTGAAGTCAATTATTACAAAGTCAATTATTACAAAGTCAATTATTTACCGTAGTAGTGATTCTACTTGGAAAAGGTGCAAAGTTGTTGAAGTGGAGATGTTTTACAGGTTAACAGTTTGACTGATGGAGACACGTTGTGCAAACTGTTCGATGTCAGTCAAGTTCCAACCGAATTCGGAGGCGAGAGTTGTCATGATCATAGACAATGGGTGCACTACAGGCAGGTAATGTTGCTGAAGTTTCTTCTGCCTTTCACAAGACTCATGTTAGTATGAGTTATATGTTATATGCTATGATTTATATGTTTATATGAGCTAGTCACATTTTAAGTCCTTTTCCACTCTTATTTCAGTTAACACATTGACCGCCAAGTATGAGTTAACTCGTACTTCAGCCAGTCATTTAACATGGCGTGTAGGCAGTCAATGTGTTAATCTTCTTGCTAGACTTTTATGCAAGACAGTAAACTTCGAGACTGAGACCAGGATAGTTGGTTCCAAGACCGAGACAAACAAAATAGGGCCCAAGATCGAGACTCAAGGTCTGAGACATTTCTAGACAGTTCAAGAATTAAGACGGGCTTTCATTACTTATTCCACAGGTCAGAACACATTTCGTAAAAATAATAAAAGCAACATGAACTAGTTTCCCAACTCTAGTCTTTTACCATATATGCCTAAATTAACTTTCTATTTACTGATACTACACCAGCTCATGACAATTTTATAGCATGCGTAGGGACCTTGGGCAAGTCCTTCACTCACAATTGCACAGCTTCCAAAAGAACATGACCACCAGTTTCCAAAAAGTTGAGACGGTGGCCTCGAGACCGAGACGATAGGTACTGAGACCAAGATATAAAAAACCATGTCTCGAGACCGAGGCACTTTCTCCAGACCATACAATTCTGCTTCTTGTATAATAATAATAATTGCAAATCAGGTACTTTACAGAAACTACGGATGCACTTTATTCAAATAAAAATTGAAATCTTCTTACCATAATATATTTTATAAATTGGTTTGTGGTTTCTGCCAATATTGTGACGATCATCTTTTGTCATGTCATGTCCTATTGCCATCATCTCCTGCGGTTGGCTGCACGAATTGACCCTACTCAGAATGGATCGCTGACATTCTCGCATCCAGCAAATCCTATGTCATGTGCTGTGTTTGTTCATTAGGCCAATTTCAAGATGTTTTCAATCCGTTGTCATTCTCGACCTTCCTCAACTCCAATTCCCTTCTTGTGTAACAACTTCTTATTTAAAATTCAGGAATATCTCTTGCTGGAATTAGTACCTCTTGCTACCTTGGATTTTATTTTGTGCGATTCGCACACTTAGGCTACTCGGTGTGAGAACTGTAGAAAAATAACTGAAGTCAGATCATGATTCATGCAGAGTTTGAGTGCAAAAGCAAGTCTTTACTTTGGGACCCTAAGAAAGACTGGGGGTGGTTGAACCGCCTCAGCCCCGACTTCAATTCTCACTCTGCACTTACTTATTGCATAAGAAGACTTGTTCAACTGCTGATTGATTTTTAAATTGTTTTCATGAACTTTAACTCAGCTTGTCGAGCCGTTCGAACAGCTGTGTTGCAACGTGACGTCACTGCTGTTAAGTGTAGCCGATGATCTGACAAGGACCTCAGTCCTTCCAAACTCCCTTGAAGAAGCCAGGCAGTTCTTAGCAAGGCACGAACAAGTAGTCGAGACTTCACTGGCGGATGAGAGCTTTGCACAGCTGCAGATAGATGGCGCCAAGTGGCTCGAGTTTGTTGGCGACAGTGCCGTGGTTGTTGCAAGAAGCTCGGACTTTAGGTAGGTATTCGTTTTTAGTGCTAAGGTTTCAATTAAAAGTTTAGCTTTAGAATAAGCCTCAAGGGGAAAAAAGTTAAAGGGCTTTCTTAAATAACTTTGTTTACTATTTAATGTTGTAATTCATTCTGTTTACCAAGCTTTGCACTGTTATACTTTACAGCTTCTAGCATTTCTTCTTTTTTTGTGATTTGCATGTTTTCTTCTTTTTTACTGATCCTGATACAAATTTTTTCTGTTATATTTACGGCACTTACTTCTTGGTGTGTGTGTGACATTATGCAGAAGTTGATACCTAAACTGTATATGTGTGAACATTTCTTCTTTTCTTTTGCAGGACATCACGTATTCTGTCAAAGTTATATCCTTTCCTTCTGAAGGCATTTCTTCAGATTTCATCTCTTGCAAAGGAGAAACGTTTGGCACTGCTCAAAAGTCTGAAGATACGAGAGTTTGAAGACAGCGCAAATAAGGTGAGTGACTGTCTGGATGGTTCGATGAATGGTGATTGTACAGATGGATGAATGGATTGATGGATAGATATATGGTTATGTGTGTGTTGATGATGGGATAGATGGAGGCGGATGGTTGGATGAACGGCTGGGTGGTAGGGTATGTGAGCAAATGGCTCTGATTAGGTACTGTTGCGAGAGGCCTTTCATAATTCGTAAATAGCATAGGTGAATAGGTGGATGGATGGATGGTTGGATGGATGGATGCCTTTGGATGGATGGATGGATGGATCCAGATAGACGGACGGACGAAGGGAGGATGCAAGGGCAACTGTGACTGTTGGCTTGATTTCAAGCACTTTCTAATAGTAGTGACTGCCACCTGTATACTTTGCCTTCGTGTTTAATCATTTTTAACCTTTTGTCAACTTTTCAGGTTCTCAAAAGACTTTCTGCTATGAAAGAGGAAATCTGTCAAGAATTTCGTGGAACTTTAGCAGACAATCTCCCTGGAATCAGCTTGTGTCTTCAGAGATTCTGCAGATTAGAAACAAGTGCCCAGGCAAGTTGCGAAACTATTTCCAATTAATATCTTGAAATTATAACTAATTAATTTTATGTCTCAACTATCTCTGACTCATACACATATTTAAAGACACATTTTTGGCAGAAAGTAGAGTTGAAACTAAAATTTATGGAATTTGACTTTTTCTACGGAATTTTGAACTCTATATTTCTTATTTGGTTGAATTCATTGTAAGGATCATGAAGATGATCAGTTGCATCATATCAGCCGTCTTGGGTGCCAATTATAAATAAATACAAAACTAATATTGATAATGATAATAATTATGTTATAAATCAGATTGCACTGCAATGGGAGACTGCAGTAATATGTGTACGGGTGAATCCAGGTGTTTAGTATGGCAGCTATAAAATATCTCACCAAAGTATCACAGTGGAGTTAAAGTTCACGACGAATAATAATAACAATAAGTTCATACTTAAAGTAACAATGGTGTGATAACTAGACACTCTCTACTGACAAATCCTGATCACAGGCAGACCTCTCCCAGCTGACAGATAGAAGCACTTTTAGCCGTTTATTAATGGACCATCAACCACAAACAAAATAACAGCAATCAGTTGTGCAGACTCGATCACTTTCAAGTGATTGATGCACACGTCAAAGAATCAAGCCCAAAAGGTCAAATGGAGTCTGCATTGACCCTTTGTTTTCTGAATAACATTTGACAGTAGTAACAGTGCAAAATCGAAATAAGCAGCATGTAAAGAACACAAATGAAAACGAAACTAAGATACGACCAAAAAAGATTTAATAAAGATTACATATATATAATATATATGTGTGTGTGTATATGTACATTAGGGTGGAGTGAAAAACACGAATATTAGAAATCGAAAATCCGTTAGCAATAAAAAGTTGTCTTATGGTATGGGGTCAAGAAATATCAAAAAAGTTTTGAAAAATATTAATGTCTTCCTTTGCCCCCAGAGGGCCAAAGTTTCGAAAATTGGAGTTTTTTGAGAAAATTGCAGGTTTTCTTATGAAATATTTTTAGTGTAAAATAATTAACCACCAAGCAATACATCGTTGGAAAGAGCTCTTTAAACTGAGTAAAATCATATCTTAATTTCAAGAATATTCGCATATTTATAGGAGATATTAACTTTTTAAGATACCCCACGTTCGCGACATGTCGCTATGCCTGAAAATGGTAAAACACTAATAACTTTTTTATCCTTTGCGATATTTCAACTTGTAACATGTCATTCTATTCAGTTTATGACAGTCTATCTGACGGTGCATTTAAACTTATAAGAACCTTCCATTAAGAATTTAAAAGCTCATGAAACCCTAAAAAAATGAGAAAAACTAAAGGAAATGTCCTCAGAAAATGCAAAACTTTGAAAAAGGTGTAGATAATTTTTTACGTTGCAGCCTGCAAATGCACCACTGAGAATTGCAAATGTACCAAAGCCCGAAAGGTTCCAGGAGAGGAACAAGAGTCCTACATGATCAACAGACAATTAGAGTTATGACGATTAGCCGTCAGGATAAGATTATATCAACTTCACTAAAGAAGCGGCATGATAGAAAGAGAAAGGAGACCATGCGCCTATAATATGTCGTAAACGTCTGGATTTCGTCAACGAACAAGCATTAGCAGACAGCAGTGTTCAAAATAATGAAACGGACAGTGAAGTAAATCCAGTAAAGTGTAAAATCTTGCCAGAAGATGAAACCATGGATGTGTCAGAAAAGTCAAGACGTATAGTATAGGCATACCTACCGTAATGAAACTAAGCAAATGAGAAAGATTGTCGAAGCTGTCCCGACTCTGTGACCGATATGGAACATCGGATATAGCAGGGGCGGTTATTCCAAATGCTGTACTAGAAGACCTTGGTATTCCAACGAGTGCTCTTTTTCTAATTTCAGTGTTCTATCTTTGCGACCATCAAAGTACAATGTTTCAGTTGAATCCATTATTTCAACTTCCTGCATTGCATTCTGTCTAGTGATTCTTTCACACGTCGAAGCTCATAGCAATCGATCACATGTTTTGATTCGATGTGTGAAAGAATACGAAGGTCTTCTAGTAGGCCTACAGCATTTGGAATAACCGCATCTGCTCTATCCGATGTTTCATATCGGTCACAGAGTCGTGACAATTTTGACAATCTCTTTCTCATTTGCTTAGTTTAATTAATTTTGTGAAGTAGGCCTATACCCGATAGAGTAATGGATAACACCCTGGCCAAGAGTGCGAGAGGTAACGAATTCGAGCCTTCGCTGGGACGACAGCTTTGTATAGGTGCTATTAGCGCCGATTATTGCAAGCTGTCTGTTAAGTCAGTAGGCTATAGTTAAGATTTGTGTATTCTGTAATCTGAGTTACTGTAAATATTATTGTTTCAACTGCATATCGTCATAACTCTAATTGTCTGTTGATCATGTAGGACTCTTGTTCCTCTCTTGGAACCTTTCTGGCTTTGGTACATTTGCAATTCTCAGTGGTGCATTTGCAGGCTGCAATGTAAAAAATTATCTACACCTTTTTCAAAGTTTTGCAATTTCTGAGGACATTTCTTTTAGTTTTTCTCATTTTTGTAGGGTTTCATGAGCTTTTAAATTCTTAATGGAAGGTTCTTATAAGTTTAAATGCACCGTCAGATAGACTGTCATAAACTGAATAGAATGACATATTACAAGTTGAAATACCGCAAGGGATAAAAAAGTTATTAGTGTTTTACTATTTTCAGGCATAGCGACATGTCGCGAACGTGGGGTATCTTAAAAAGTTAATATCTCCTATAAATATGCGAATATTCTTGAAATTAAGATATGATTTTACTCAGTTTAAAGAGCTCTTTCCAACGATGTATTGCTTGGTGGTTAAATATTTTACACTAAAAATATTTCATAAGAAAACCTGCAATTTTCTCAAAAAACTCCAATTTTCGAAACTTTGACCCTCTGGGGGCAAAGGAAGACATTAATATTTTTCAAAACTTTTTTGATATTTCTTGACCCTATACCATAAGACAACTTTTTATTGCTAACGGATTTTCGATTTCTAATATTCGTGTTTTTCACTCCACCCTAATGTACATTATATATATATATATATATTTGCTAACGAATATGGCATCTACAGATGATTTATCAAGAGATTTCTTTTGTGTAGGTTGAAATTGACACAGGCCAAGGTCTGATAAAGACAGGCTTTCAAATGCTAGCAGAGTCAGAAGATAGTGGCGCCATCAAGGGACTGGCAGATATGATCAATACCCTGGAAGCCAGGATCAGGGATCTGTCCGACAAGCTTAAAGAAACTCGAGAAAAAATCGTTTTGAGGCAGAAGTGTTGCAAAACTTTGCATAAGGTATGTTCCATTTATGTTGATCCTGGTTTGGTAATGATTGTTATTAACAGAATTTGTATTGCCTGATTTTGGTTCAGACTAAAATTAAAGTATCTAATCTGCTAATCTAATCTAATCTAATCTAATCTAATTACTTATGTAGAACTGTTATTGTGACGTGGAAGGTGTCAGTCACCAGTCACCTGAAGAAACAAAAAGCAGACCAAATATAAGTACATACGAAGCATGCATTTTATGAATTGAAAGCCAAAGCCACCATGACAACGTGTTAATATGCTGTTCCTAAGAGGACCATGTTGAAATACAATAGTATTTGATTTATGTAAGTCTTAGTGGGGCTCAAAACAGGGCTTTTTTAATGTGCAGTTGTACACAAAATGTGCAGTTCTAAATGGATTTGTGCAGTTGTAGAAGCACTTCTGTTCAGTTTAGACTAGCAAAAAAATGGTTATTGTTCTCCGATTGGAAGTTATTTACCATGAAGAATGGGAAGGAAAAGAATAGGTTGTGCAGTTCTAAAAATTCCTTAAAAACAGCCCTGGCTGAAAAGATCACTGACAGTGTGCGTGTGTGTGTGTGTGTTTGTGTGTGTGTGTCTGGTGTAAAGACACTTGTACTGAAGCCTGCTATCAGACAATTTTTTCCAATGACTTTGAAAGGCTATATATATTGTTGTCTATTTGTGGGCAGTAGTGATTGTGATTTTGGACACATATTCTGGTACATTGACAGCTATGGTAGTGCTCCAGACAATAATTTAAAAGATTAAAATCTGTATTTAATTGCCAGACTTATGAGTACACAACTGTTGTCACCTTTGTTGTTATTATTATTATTGTTATATTGTTCATGTTACTATGCTACTATTATCATTATTCTGTCTACAGTCGTATGAATGGTTTGTGGCTGCCACAAACTTTCTTACATCCCTGGATGAAAGAGGAAGGCTTATGAGTCCAGAGGTGGTGAGGACAAACCTGGAGGACTACTTACGAGATCATCCTCCAGTTGCCATGGATCGAGTGCTAGAGCACTGTAACACGCTGCAGGATGATGTCCTTCGACAGAAATGCACAGCTGCCCAGGCCAACTCCACTGAAACCGTTAACCTAATAAAACTGAAGCAGGTAAACGCTAAAATCATTTAAACATTTTTAATATTAAATAAACTTGTTCTTGCTACTATGTTATTGTTATTATTTTTTTATTATTATTATTATTATTATATTCATATAGTATTCATATATTATTTATATAATATTCAGAGACAGCTACAACAGTGTTGCTTTGTACAGTGAGTAAGTAAGTAAGTCATCGTAGTTAAGCAATTGTCGGTAGATAAGTGTTGGCAAGGCGATAATTGCGCTAGTAACGATTGCCGGTAATCCTTTCCGAATTGTTTACAATTAATCTTAGCTGTGAGCTTTATAGTTGTTTACCAAAGCTCACAAGTGGTGACTTCTCAAGTTATTTAGGGAATATTTGCTTACAGATGAAATGCTATTACCGTAATCTTATGGACTGTAGCAGAGGCTAGGTTAGCGTGGAATGCCTAAGTTGCACTTCAGAGCTTTACAGCGACATACCGTCATGCTCTAAGTACCTCAGACGCCCTCTTTTGCATTACAACAACAGATATTAAAGTAATGTGTAATTGTATGTTATGATAAAGAATTGGATGACAATGAGAAGGATAATGAAAATATTCCGACTTATTATTTATCGGCATTGTTATTTTGATTGCGACTTTTTGCTCTTACACAGAATCGTGTCAATCGCGAGATCATCGCAATGCACGAGCGCCAGTTCCAGTTCCGGAACGGCGCCAACGCCAGCGTCCGGATGCGTTCCACTGCCGTGTCCTCCGCTCGAAACGAAGTCTGCACAATCGAAGACCTGCGTCGCCGATCCTACGCCGGCAAATCATCCGGATCAATCTACGGCCCTTCCCGTCACTCCCTCACAGGACTTGAGAAGGATGCCGACCTCCAGGCTTATGTGGAGCTGTTATTCCGAGAGGGACTCATCACGGACAATATGTCGGAGCGAGTCGTAGCTTCCCTTCCGAAAGGTCTTTCCGACTCGACCATGCGTGGCTCGCGTGAGAGCCTACGCGAGTCACGCGAGAGTCTCATTGCGGCGGCTTTGAGTTCGGAAAGTCTTCCGACTTCAAGTCGACCTGATCTGACTCAGCTGGAGGGAGGGCTTGGAAATGTCCAACGAAGAGAACTTCCACAGTGGAGTCTACTCCAGAAAGCTCGGAGTCTGTGGTTCAGCGGATCGCTGGTTGAACAGTCAAGAGATGTTCGAGCTGAAACAATGGGAAAACACAATGGATTGCATTCTACCTATTGTCAGAGGTTGGTTGCTTTTTTCTTGTGCAATCCGAGACAGTGCTGTGCATATTGTGCATTGTACTGGTAATCGTAAAACTCCAAACTTCTATTGTACCACTTGAAAAGCAAAGTTGAGGGCACCAACTTGTTCACGAGCGCTGTGTCGAGTTACAGGTTTTATCCAGAGAGTATTGTGAGGTGGCCCACGTTCAGTTGCCAGAGGAGTGTAACTGAACGGCATTTTCTGGTCGCATTGCCTGTTATGAATTAAACCACAAAATCGTTAAACATTCCAGCATTGAGCTATCTTATTCAGTAAGTGGCAACATTGTAATGGTGGTACTGGTGGTAATGGTGATAATGGTTGGTGGATGATGATGGCAATGATGAAAACTTTGATGAATAATATTGTGGGAATGGCGGTGGGGAGTGGGGGGGGAAAATTTACGGGTGGCGTACCGTATTTTCTATATCTCTTTATGTACCCATGTGCGGTGTGTCACAAGGTTTTTGTCATTAAACGAATATATATATATATATATATATTCATTCATTCATTCAAGATTTTATATAGCGTTTCTTCAATGGGACTACTCAGAAGCGCTCCCGACTCTAGCACGGCAAAAAAGGACAGTTTTGAGTTTACTAAAAAAATATTTTAAAAAATATATATATATTTATATATGGTTAGTTCTGATTTGTGGTGTTTTCAGCTTGACTAGAAAGCAATCTCTTCCAGTCTGTGCCCAGCCTTCTGGTGCCAGCAGATCCTTAAGTTCAGTTGATGTTTCAGCTTCACAGCAGCCTTCGCATCAGCAACCTGTTTCTGTACAGTCCGTGGCATCCCAAAAACCAAACATCATCTCAGCTCAAGAAAGGTAAGTCGAGTTAAATTGGGCTTTAACTATGCACCGAAGAAGCTGTATTCTTACATTCATTCATTCATTTATTCATTCATCCATTATATAGCACCTCTTCAAGGAAACTACTCGGAAGTACTCCCGACTACAGTAAGGCTAAAAAAACAGTTTTCCATTGCTTATGGAATGTATCAGACAGTGACATTGGGAACAAGTTGTAGAACCTAGGGAACAAAATCAACAAATGTGGAAGTTGCATGGGTGAAGACTTGCAGGGGAAAGTCTCCGCCCATGGGAAGTTGCTACTCTATACTATGACACGAGTTATCCATGCGTATTGTTTAGACTTTGTGTTGTTTCGTTCAGGAATCTAGGACTTGTCATGAGAGAAATGGTTGACACAGAACGCAGTTACATCAACTCGCTCAAGTTCGTTGTCTCCAATTACGTGCCAGAGCTGAACCGTGATGACCTTGCTCTTGCGCTGCGTGGAAAGAGAAACGTCATCTTTGGGAACCTTGAGAAGATTTGTGAATTTCACAGCAACTTGTTTCTCGCTGAATTGGAACAGTGTGCTTCTATGCCCTTATGTGTCGGGAAAGCATTTCTCCGCCATGTAAGTAGTCCATGACAATAGTGTATGCTAAACTGGCAGGACGTATTTTAACATTGGGTTTAAGCTAATTAGAAGGGGGAGCAGATAGAAAGATACATGTTTTAGATTAAGTATTTATGAAATTATTGCCAACCTACCATAATCAATTTCAGGTTGACTATTTTAGGTTTATCTTCCATTCTAAATTTTATTTGTTAATGTTATGACTTCAAAGTGATACTTGAATTTGCTTTACAAAGTTCTGTATCTTGCTATTAAAAAAGGAGTCTCCCAAAACCAGTAAAATAATATGTGTAGCAAACTCGATAAAGAAAGTGGAAATCTGCAAATGAAAATAAAATTGTTTTGGTGTAAATGATGCTGTCTTGAATACTAAATGATGCTTTTGCTTATTTTTTAGGCTTCCGATTTCTACATGTATGCACTTTACAGCAAAAGCAAACCAAAATCCGACAGCCTCATGGCAGAGCATGGAAGGCTTTTCTTTAGAGTAAGCTGATTGCGTTTATATGTAAGCACAGAAATATTTATTAAAATTAATGAGAAATGTTTACTATTTGATACAAGGCTAAAATACTGTAAAAGAGGTACCTTGCCATACACGTAGGATGTTGCAGGAACAGAAGCCGGAGGGAATAATTTATTTTGTTTGTTTGTTTTGAGTAGAGGAAGCAGGAGGAGCTGGGTGATCGAATGGATCTAAGCAGTTATCTTCTGAAGCCAATTCAGAGGATGGGGAAGTATTCTCTGCTTATTGAACAGCTCCTCAAAGAATGCGATCTAAAAGATGCCAACTACAGCAGCCTCAAGGTAGGCATGCGCTATTAACTCCTATCGGACTTCAGAACAATTTATTTTACTTAGACCTCCTTATTTTTTCAGGCTTGGGACTGATACTGCCAGATTGTGAGAATCTTGTTAAAGCAAGCGGTCTATACATAATTCTCTCTCAACTGGTAATTATAGTCAGCCAAACTTTCAATGAGAAAGTGACCCTAGATCACATAAACCATTTATTTAGTATTTGTAGCTTGTTTATATGGATATGAATAATATTACGAATGAGCATTGGATGGAGCTTATATGGGCTTTATAATATGTGTCTCACATGGGTTTTCTGGCCGCATATTGCTCCATGTGTGCATGATGGCAGGGTTCGGCCTCACAGGTCCCAACTGATTAGTTGGGGCATTCGATAAAGCCACACCGATCTGAGGAAGGTTTAAACTCCGCTGGAACGCTAGGGATGAATAATTGTTCCAGACCTATCTGCATTTGTTGCTCTCCATCTCATTTAGCGTTTCTGAGCAATCATTTATATTTCAGATAAAAGAATTAAATCTTTCAAAACTAATTTGAAATGCTTTAATAATGACTAATCTTAAGTAGTTTTGTAATGATCATGCTGCTTTCTTCCTTTGCTGTGCTTAACCTTCCAGCACGTTGTTGTATATTTTCTTCAGGATGCTTTGGAGATGGTTCGATTTCAGTTGCGTCATGGTAACGACTTGCTCGCCATGGACTGCATACGCAACTGCGATGTAAGCATGACAGCATAATAAGATAAATTTACATAATTTTATCAATCCTGATAATCCTGATGAAATTTATTTGAATTAAAGTATGAAGCAGCTTAGCGAAGGGAATTTTGCTAAGGAGATAATACATATGATGTTGGTTTATATCTTCTTTTAAAAATTTAATTTAAGTTTAGGACTTGCTTTTTATATGCCAAGTCTGCTGACCGGATCGGTTGAAGCTGGGTAACATGACACGAGACAGATTCAGACAGAGAGTGGCGTCGGACTCCTACGGGCACTGTGCCCAGGGTTATTGATTGATTGAGTATGATAGAAGTCTATATATCATAATAATCATATTTAGTAAATATTATGAAAAGAAGGAGGATGAGGATGAAGATGAGGATGAGAGCCATACTGAATATCTTGAGACAATGATGACAGTGAAGATAATTATGTGAGAGATAATGATTAAGCAAACTCACCATGATGCATGTGACATTAAATTATTGATGTTCATATGGTATTGATGATGATGATGATGACGATGATGATGATGATGACGACGACGACGAGGACGACGACGACGATGATGACGATGATGACAATGATGATGATGACGACGACAATGAATATGATGATGGTGATGATGATGATGATGATGATGATGATGATGACGACGACGACGAGGACGACGACGATGATGACGATGATGACAATGATGATGATGACGACGACAATGAATATGATGATGGTGATGATGTTGATGATGATGATGACGGTGACGATGACAACGACGACGACGATGATGACGATGATGATGTGCTGCAGGTGAATCTTCAGGAGCAAGGTATGCTGCTGAGACAGGACGAGTTTCTCGTATCGCAGGGCAGTCGCAAGTGTCTCCGTCGCATCTTTCTCTTTGACGACCTCATTCTGTTCAGCAAAACGAAGAGAAGTTTGACGACCGGTGAACATTACGTTTACAAGAACAGCTTCAAGGTAATAACCATTTTGCAGTGACGTCTCTAATGAATTGGTTCTTTTGCCATGCCATTGATCTTAATCTGTCAGCCGTTCTCTTACGATCTTGTGTTGTCCTTATTGTTCTTCAGCAAAACATCCTTCAGCCTCAGAACCATACATTTATAGAATAGTTTTGAAAGAGATTTGTCATTAGATACGACTGTGTAGCAGTGTTTATTATGTATCCCTGTCAACTGATGATGGCCAATTGACTGCTTGTCACAGCTTGTGTACTGTAAGAACACTTTATGAATTCTCATTTGCGGTAGGCTGAAGGATTTTTAGTTTTTGAAATTTGAAAAACTAAGCATGATAACCACAATCTCAAATCATGATTATGTGCTACATGACATGACAAGAAATCAACTGTTCATCTCTAGGTGCAGATATGTCAAATATAAATGCATAAATAGTCTGTGAGATATAATGGCCAATTGACTGCTTGTAGCCTAATGTGGATATTACAGGTTCAAGCCATTGTTTAGTAAGTCATACACTCACTATTATTGCTCATCACTATTATTGCTCATATATTGCTCATCACTATTATTGCTCATCACTATTATTGCTCATCACTATTATTGCTCATCGCTATTGATTGCTGCTTTGTCTTTGACACTGAAAAATGATGATGGTTACGTTAATAATAATAATAATAAAAATAATAACAATAATACTAATAATAATATTTATTAATATCAGTATGTGTACTTCCACAGATGCGGGAGTCTTGATTCTTATTTACGTAAGACATTCAAATTAGTAGTGGTGGCATAATAAACATGTTTTGCTTCGACATTCGCAGACGTCGGAGATCGGAATGACAGAGAACGTGGCAATGAACGACAAGCCTCAGTTTGAGATTTGGTTTCGGAAGCGTGCTGCAAAATCCACTTTCATCCTGCAGGCTCATTCGGCCGACATACGTCAGGCGTGGATAAACGAGATCGTGAGAATCCTGTGGAAGCAGGCGATAAAGAGTCGTGAGATGAGTCTGAATGCTATGCAACGAATGGGATTCGACTGGAGACAAGGAATTGCGCTAAAGAAATCAAGTAAACACCAGACGATCCAACCAACAGTCTCTTCTACGACCTGCGCTGGTATGCCAAATCTGTTGGATTTTTTCAATTATCTAATATTTCTGTGTATTTTTATCATGAATTCTTTTCATGAATGTTTTATATTTGATAAGCTATTTTTACATTTAAGTCTGGAATTATGATGATGTTTCGAATCTATTTGATTTCATTTATTCGGTTTTCTGAGGATCCGTTTGTTGGGTATTGGTTCATAGCCTGCCAGAGCTGTGATGGTGTAAAAAGATGCCTAGCTCAACTTTATGCATTATTTTGTTTCTATGATTTATAGTGTTATCAGTTCTGCCAAAAACTGCTATTGTTATATCATTTAAGTATATCATTTGGAAAGGACGTTAAAAAAGAAAGTGCAATTTTGACTGCAACTGTACAGTACTATCTTCTACCAGATACTAGTGGAAAACATAATTGCTTGTTTAGCAACATCTTCCAAATACATGATGATCTGATATTAAAGACAAAGGAAAGGAGTGTACAGATATAGCTAGACTGTCTAATAATTAATTAATTAATTAATTAATTAATTAGCAATTAATCATCATGCAATTTTTCTTAGATCCCTGGATGCGGCATCCTAGAATGGCAGGAACATCTTTACCGAACAATCAGATGGCTGAAGAGAGGCAGGCGTCATCAGAATTGCGTCAAAACGGAGTGGCTTCAAAATCGGAATTCAGGGGACAAACGGTCAAATTATCTCCTCTAAAAACCGGTAATTCTGAATTTATTGGAATCGATTTCTTCGGCCTCTTCGATCTTTGGATCGTCTTAAGTCCCAGGGCTGAAAGTGGTTTGAAAAAATTGCCGGGTCTCTTTGGCCCAAAGGGTGCTAGATACAAGTGTTTATTCAAGCGTCAAAAAATTAATGCCGGTTCTGAGACCCGGACAGACCCGGCTCACTTTCAGCCCTTAACTCTTTTTTAACCCAGTCTTAACCCTTTTGTTCCCATTGGAATGGGTAACGACTGCTATGAGTCTTTATCTGCATTCACCCTCGCTGTGGAATCACATCCATCCTTCCATCAGTTTGAGTTGCAATTCTGACTGGAAATCTCGCTGCATCTTTTCGTCTATCTTCCGTTTTAAATCTTGTCTTTCTCACTCGTCGTCTTTCACACTGGAGGTGTTTCTGATTTGTCTGTACTGTTAGAAGACTTTATGAATTCTTATTTACAATACAATACAATGCAATACAATACAATGATGGGTGCACCTTTACTCAGCACCTCTTTGAATTGTCTTTTGATTTTCAGAGGGGACAACTGTTACGATCGAAGTCAACGGTGTTTAACCCTTTAATGACAAGCATGTTGTCTAATGTATAGGAAACCAATGCAGCATGTTGGTACAGGGTTAACCGCTGGTGAAATAGAAGCAGAGAACTTAGGACAAGGATGCTATCTGCATTTTTGCGTCTTAGTTAAGAACCTCATTCTCAGGGTCTTCGCTCCTTAACTTTCATTTTGCTCAATCTGGACATTTGGTTTCTATGTCATCAACCATATCGCTGTTCTTCCTGGTTTCTCACAATTGCCTTTCCTACATTCGGTTTTGTTTTTATCAGTCAGTTTTATTCATATTCTTCTTCCTTTTAACCATTTCATTATTGTGGCTATCTCACAATTTTTGCATCAAGTGAAAAATTGACGATGATTAATTATACACCCGGTTAGTTTTCATTCATTCAATGCTCCACTAGATAGTCATTGCTGATAAAGATCACGTTCAAAATGTAGCCCAATCAGATGACATTAACTGACATTAGTATTACCTTAGCAACTAGCACCTCATTTCCTCCTACCTCAGCACTATCACACATCTATTTACATGCTTAGACAAAACAAATGTTCCAAGTGAAAATGGGATATTGGTACATTCGTGTATCTCATCTTCCTTTTTCTTTCTTGTTCTTGATTTGTTCATGTGTTTCTTGCTCTGGTTTTCTGTAACTATTTTAAACATTGTAATGGGTGTGAAAATGCTCATTTTCCAAATGTCATCTATGGTTTATGCTGGTGGTCTTTCAGACATTCCTGTGATGACTGGAGATTCCTTGCAGAACCGTTCGCCTTACATCCAAAGTACAAGAGTGGCTGGAGACAAAAGCAATATGGAGTCGAGAGATTCTGTAGCTTCGCGCAATGTGTATGACCAACTTGTCTCAACTGACGTAAGAAAAACCCCAAGATTTCTTAAGTACTATTAAGGATCCAGCTCACATATTATAATCACAAACCATACATTATAATAGTTAGAAACTTTCTGTCACTTTTGAGGCTTTCATTGATGGACCATTCGAATTGCTGATTACGTAAAATTCATAATTAAAAGTTCATCGTAGCATTCTCTTTGGCTTTGCACTTTGTTTAGCAGACCTTTTTTTAGGTATGCAGTGATGTATTGGCTAGAATGTTGGATTGCCAACAAAAGGTTGGGGTTCAAATTGCCGCAGTGCTTCAAATATCTGCTTTCTCGTAGCCATACACAATCTATTGTTTTTGCTGTGAATGCAAGCAATCCACAGAGCTTTTAAATCTATAGAATATATCTGTAAGGAATTCATGGAAAGCACTTTAATCTCGAAATTTCTAGAGCAAATAAAGAAACCGAGTTGCATGCCCAGACATATTCACAGGTGGTAGGTGCACAGCCAAAACAAACTCAGTAGGTTGGTAAGAGTAAAATTGGTTCCAGGTGTAGATCCAGAGAAGTCACGCAGACAGACATGCAGCTCCTTTTGTGATTGGCATTTAGAGTGGTAATTTAATTTGTTTATGTGCATTTGCACTTCGCAGCTGATATTCGAGATGAGTAGCAGGCCCGTGGAAGTGAATAATATGGATGCAATGTTGGGTTCAGAGTGATCGAATATCTTTTGCCTGAAGGCTTCTTCCACTGCACTCGATTGATTCATCGGATTTTTTTTATATAGGTGCATTTCGGCATGAACTGCTTGCACTTATTTTACGATAATAAACGTATATAAATCAATCGATTACTAGTCGTGCTGGTATTGCAATACTTTTAAAAAGTAGTATTGTTATTGCCAATAATTATATAATCTATTAGGATGTATTGGTATTGACAATTCTTTTTCCAGTATTGTTTACGACTTTGCTCTATTATGATTGTAAAGTCTATGAAACTGAGCCACAAGTAGAGGTAAAATTCTCACAAGGGCTAAAGATGAAACTGTGTAAAGCTATAAATGAAAGAGCCTCGAGTAGTGATTTAAACATTTATTATTTGTATCCTTAGCCATCGAGGTTATTACGAGCTGTCTCATCCTCAACCCTTTAACGACCAGTGTGTACTAAAATGGGTTCTTGATAGGATTGATTAATGGATGGATAAATGGAAATTCGAAAACATATGCAGCTGGTCGTTAAAGGGTTAAGGTTCTGTCGGAGATACAGCTGAAACTTCTGCATCTTTGAAAACATCATGTACAATTTCTAAACTATAAAACATCGGCTGTTAGATTTTATGATTCTTGCCATTGCATTTCAGGTTTGACTCTTGCTGAAAGAAAGAAGACAATGCTGCAGGAAATGCCACCGATGATTGTGTTCACCGATGACAAAAGTCGGCTTCGTTTACGGCTCCATTCTGGTGCACAGTCAGTGATAGAAACCGGCATGATAGCAGTTACCGATTAAAAAATCACATCACATTGCGATTTGCTCTAGTCAACAGGTTGCAGTGCAAATGTCATCATGGTCAACAGCTTGAGATGCAAAGCCTCAACTTTTTAACATGTTGAAATCCAAGGCCTCAACTTTTTAACATGTTGAAATCCAAGGCCTCAACTTTTTAACATGTTGAAATCCAAGGCCTCAACTTTTAACATGTTGAAATCCAAGGCCTCAACTTTTTAACATGTTGAAATCCAAGGCCTCAACTTCTAACATGTTGAAATCCAAGGCCTCAACTTTTTAACATGTTGAAATCCAAGGCCTCAACTTTTTAACATGTTGAAATCCAAGGCCTCAACTTGAGAGCCGAAATGTCAACAGACTGATACATGAATCCGTCGTCGTTTTACGAAGACTTGAATGTAGTAATGTCAGCCAACATAATGGGCAGCCATCACCTTCTGGCAGGAGGTTGAATTTCATGAAAGTTCAAGTGACAATGGGTTGTATAGAAAACTGACTGTTATGTTATGGGCAGGATGGAAACTCATACAGGTGATACTTCAGACGGTGATTGCTACCATTTCAATTATGGACACAGGAGATTTTGCAGCACCAGGGCTCTAAGGTTGTCTCAAGACTGCTTCGTTCACTTTCTGCTTTTACGAGCACTGTAGACATGGAAATGTCCGTGTTGTGACAATAGGAACATAAAAGTAATCAGACCTGATCATGCAGTGGGACAGTTATGTACAAGTACTCTTCCCCAGTCATCAAGTATCGTAGAATAATTACACATCAATGCTGATAACGCGTTAATTTATAGCATAAGCGTGATTCAAGATTTCTATAACTTCAAACGAAAATTAAGTTCTTGGAAATAGCTTGTTGATAGGTGTTCTGTCAAAAACATCGTCAGTGGGCATTGGGCAGGATAAGATCCGGTTTGTTTCCAGGTCAAGATCCAAGAAAGGCACGGCTACGATGCTACGTCAATAAAAGTATGCCACTACGCCTCACTAAATAACTAACAGAAACCAAATTCTACCAAAGATTATCTATTGCAAGAAACCATTGTGCTGTTATGTTTATATGCTTACTACTTTGACTTCAAAGTAAATATCAGCTGCTCTTTGAACATAACTATTTGCGATTTGTTCATTTTATTACCTATGAAACCTTAGGGCCTTCACAAATGCTACTTTACAGCATGCTTTCTCTTGTGGTGGTGTTCAACAGCAATGACTGCATGAAAGATTTACATATTATAGATACATTGAAGTTCTGCTATGTATGATCTTCTGTTTGGCCTTCACCTCAGATCTCATGTAGGCTACCGTACCTAGAATGATGGCTATTAAGATTGATGTTGCTAATGTTATCGTAGCAGTTGTGTAATGTATGTTCTTCCAAGCATCCCAGCTGTGTCACTAACCTAACATTCTAAGATTTTAATGTAATCAAAGAGGACATTAACAGGTTTCTGTAAATTTTTTCAACTAATTTTAGAGTTTTCAATCTGCTTTGTCCACCTCAGCCTCTTTTTCCATCTGTGGGTATGATTCTGCATCTGTAGTCACCCATAGAATATCATGCCATCTAGGACTTGTTATTGCAAATACATTCACGTTGCACACTTGTCATTTGAGACAGTCGGAAGGCCAGGCAGTGCATTCTAGCTATACTAAGACACGGCTACGACGCTATGTTAATAAAAGTATGCCACTACTCCTGATTGAGAAGCTTTTCTGTTTCAGAATGAAGATCATGATGGCAGAACTATATTTAACTGCAGTTGCTATTTAATCACAGCAAACTGATGCGATAATGTCTCAACAACAAGGTCCACATGTTGTGTCTTTACAGCTGATTTGCTATTTAATCACAACAAACTGATGCGATAAATCATAATGCCTCCTCAACAATCAAGGTCCACATGTCGAGCCTTTATTTGTTTTACCAACCTCCAAAATTCAAATTTTCCTGGGTTTAGTGTACTACTACTAAAAAATAACTTAGATGAGCGTAATGTTGTAGCTTTCCTGTGATGTTGAGTGGATTGTGGAGTTCAAAGGGTGCTAAATATATGCTTTGCTTGGGTGCCATTTAGGCTCGGGCCTGCCCTATGCATATAAGGCATGCATTGATGAAAAAGTACTGAAAGCAGCTGTTTGAAAATTAATTCACACTCGAGTACAAGCAGAGTTACAAAACCTCGAATCCATTATTCAGCTTGTCAAGTGTTGCATATGTAACAGAGTTACATGCACGCATGCGCACAAACCTAAGAGCATTCACACAAAGCCGAGTTGTAGTCGCATTAGCGATAATGCAGGTGTACAAACATTATTGCAACACACAATTTATATATATAATATTAAGGGTGTCTTACCTTCTACATTTAAACATAATCCTAGTAAGCTGATGGGCAATCAAATACAGGTACGGTACTAAAGTATACATAAAATGGGCAGCAACGTAGAGATTCTTGCATTGAATAAGAGTTTAGAAACGGCAAAACACAGACACCGTCAAGCATAAAAAATCGGTTTAAAAATTCAACATGAATGTAGAAATCTCATTAAATACAAATTTTGATCTTCTGCTTTCTAATACTAAATAATCTCAACATTATTGGCTGTTCCCTCACAAAATACTGGTAGCCTCTCCAAATAAAAAAGGTCAAATCACATGGTTATCCATTTAGTTAAATCATGAAGGCTTGGTAATATCTAAAACAAATGTAGAAGATGAAAAGGTATGACAGAATCAAAGTTTCTACTGCTACAGAACATAGTAAGGCAGCAAGTCAGGGCCTGCAATTTCAAATGCAGATCAATCTAGATCAATCAATCAATCAGAATTTATATAGCCCCCTTCAAGATCTCTACTCAGAGATGCTCCTGTAAAGGCGAAAAAAGGAGTCTTCAAGAGTTGATGAAACTGAGAACAGTTTGAGAGGTGTTGCATAGTCAAAGGAAGCCCATTCCAGGTTATTGGACCAACCACAGAGAAGGAACGGCTCTGCGTTGCAGAGCAGGCGAAAGGAACCATTAAGTCACCGTGGACAATGAAGCGCAGTGCGTGGCAGCCTGTGCAGGCGGGGAAAAGCTCACGCAGATAAGAGGGTGCCCAGACTGATAAGCACTGCCACACCAAAGATGCAATCCTGAATGAGATGCGCTGTGGGAATGGAATCCAGTGCAAGATCTCACGCATATACACTGGGATATGCGGTCGGACTTGGTGAACCCGCCACTAAGTCGCGCCGCAGCCCGGTTGACCCACTCTAACCCCTCGATCCAAACTCACAGGAAATCAGCAAAGCTTACTGACTTAACTGCAAGGTTACTTACTGTGCATGTGCATCGAAGCTTATCAATATTTGTCAAGATTACAACCAATTCAGAAAAATCATTGTATGCACGCCTAAATAGATGTTGTGCCTTCAGGAATAGGCAGCAACGGTTAAGGGTATCAGCTAAGAACACAACAAAGGTCCCTAATGGCAATAGAATTACATTTTTTCCAAGTAGATAGGATGAATTTCAGTCAGATGGACTGACTTCAGATTGCACAACAGAACAGTGAAGAACATAGATCTGTTGAACATGATGGCAATAATGCAGGGTAGTTTCACAGACTTGATAGAAATGTAACACTGCGTACTACAGAAGCAAGCTAAAGGATGTCTTCCTTGTCATTTTCCTCAAGTAACCATGAGGAAACGGACGACTTAATGCATTGGTAGGATACTGGATATGTCAAAGTAAAAAAACTGCTCTATACAAATCCTGCCACATGGGTAATAATTTCTTGGAGGTTGTCACAACTTCAACAGTTACAAGCACAACAGCCACATGAAACCTTTACAAAATTCATAACATAAGACCATTTAAACACTCGTATTTCATGAAAAAATTTATATATAGCCAATCCAAACTTTAAAAAACTCACACTTATCAGCCAAACAATTTAAGACTGCATTAAAAAAAGGCACAAACTAGCAGCAAAAAAAAGTATCAGAACCTACCTTCGCAAGCCATTAATACACAGCTCAAAATATACGAGATTCCAATCAGCATGTAACATTTCACCACAACAACTTCTCTGCATGGATTTCACAACATTTTCTGAGTATTTCAAAAAGTTTCTATACACTTTTCCACAAATTAAAAGATCCTGCATTCAACAGCATTTCTTTGCACCATCAGGATATTTTCTGTACACTTCAGAAGAAGCCTGATCAAGGCCTTTCACCGATCTCATTCAAATAAACCCAGTGCAACAAGTCATTTGATCTCTGTAGAAAACAACAAACAGCCTAGAAATGTCTTATTCACAGCGAACACACTACACATCGTAACTCTGTCACCAACTGCTAACCTAAAGAAGCCAAAAATAGCATCAACGAAAAAAAATATCACTCGTAACAGTAATTAAACATTTGTAGTATAGTAAATCTTCTGAACCGTTCTGTACATATAGCTATCTACCATCAGCAGACGGCCATGAAAGGCACCACACGAGTCATCAGTTGAAGGCCACGCAATAATTAACGTTAAACATCCCAATACAAAACGTACTAAAATTCATACTAATGTGTAACGTGACCGAGTAGCAATGCGTAGGGACCTCACAGAAGCACACATAATGAATAAAGTCTTGCCAACAACGTCTTAATGTTCTAGCATCAGGACGTTCACCAGCTCAAAGATGCTATCAGATGTCATCTAAAACCAAACTGACTCTGAGAATAAAGCGATGAAATAGCTGCTATAATTATACAGTCCCTCAGATCGATACCTTATCAAACAACATCTTTCTGATGCTTATAAAATAACAGACTGAAACAAAGAGAAGAATTCTTGAATTACGGCAGAGTATCATGTAGCCAGCAGGACTGTAACACTGACCAGGACAGAAAAAGTATCAGCAGGTGCAAGTAAAAAGTACAAGTTATCTAACTAAAGTTCTGTAAACAACTGTATATTTTACAATATGCTCAAACACACACACACACACACATATATATATATACACACACAAAATGGTGTATATATACAGTTATACACATATATATTATATATATATAATTTTATATATATGCACCATATATATATTATATTTACACATATATTATTTTGTATATACACACACATACACATATATAATTTATACAGTATAAGTCATGGCAAAACACAAACAGCAGAAAACCTTGAATCCAAACCACTTCAAAACTTTTTAAAAAATCGATACGACTCTAAGCCTGCAGGGCATCTCCCCAACACATGCGTGGCGAATACCTCAGCAAACCTACGCAACAAAAGTCTGTAAAGCGAGGAGCACATGTATGTCCTACCAAAAGAACTCTGCCAATCCTATCCAACTGATTACGACGACGACGCTAAATTAAAGACCGGTGAAAAAAGAAGACACCACCGGTCAAGCAATTTAAAGTGACTAAAAGACTAGACACGCGACGATGATCGGAGGGTCAAATATGACGCAGCGGCGGCACCTGAAGGTCAGCACTCACTCGAAGGCCGGTCTTCTAATCTAAGCGGCTACGGGAAACCGAAAATCTTGAGATGGCGTCAGAAATCGTGACGCTGCGAAAGTAGCCGAGATGATGAGACGAAGGTGCGTGCATTCAACCGTAACGGCCAACGTCACGGATGAACGGATTACGGGTTACGGTTGAGTCGTCGTAGGTGACACGT
>OX457043.1:20670972-20673472 GCA_949752735.1 Lumbricus terrestris | reverse complement strand
AAAAGATGCAGCAGAATGCAGTTGAGGAAACTGGACAGACACATGTGTGAGAGGAGGAGGAGGATGTCACAAAGACAGGGAGAGACAGACAGACAGACAGGCAGACAGACAGACAGACAGACAGACTGAAGAGGAGCAACAGAGACGTAGAAGAAGGGGAGAAGTAAGCAATGGGAGAAGGGAGGATGCGAACAAACGTCAGGAACAGAATCAAAGTATATATCGTGGCAGAAGTGGAGAGAATTATGAGGAGTGCTGTGTGACGTTACAATGTCGACTCACCTTAATGGAAAAGTCTACAAAACCAATGGTAAAGCCGGTAATGCTGTATGGAGCAGAGGCCTGGACGCTAACGAAAAGGGACAGTAGCGGCGCTAGGGGGGGAGGCTGGGGGCTAAACCCCCCATAAAAAGGCCATCTATTTTGTTCGCCATGTCAAAATAAAATATTTGGACGATTTACCCCCTTTAGCCCCCCCCCCCCCCAAAATGAAGCGCAAGGCTGAAGATTTTGGTCGATGACTAAAAAAAATAAAAATAAAAAGGTCGTCAGAAATTTTGGCGGCGGACGAAAAATTTTCCCCCGAAAATCCAGCCCCCCAAAACGAAAATCCTGGCGCCGCCACTGAAAAGGGATGAGGGCTTGCTGGAGAGGAGAGAGCAGATATGAGAATGCTGCGATGGATGCTTGGGATATCACTGAAAGACATGAAACGTAGTGAGGACATCAGGATTCAGAAAGAAGCTCAGAATGGCATGTATAACTGACAAGGCACGAGAGACCATGCAGCTGAGGTGGTATACGGACAATGACATGTAATGAGAAAGGAGGATGATCGCTGTGTCAAAAGAATCATGCAAGCGGAGATAGGCCCTATATGGTCGACGCAGCCGGGGACGACAGAAGAAAAGATGGGAGGACGTGATACAACAAGACCTGAAGTTGGTCAAAATGAAGAAAGAAGATGCTGGAAACAGAGACAAGTGGAGGAGAAGGATCCGAGTGGCTGACCTTTCGCCAGAGGGAATAATTCTAGTCTGAAGGGAAAGTATAAGTAATTAAGAATGGAAAGGATTCAAGAGTATCATGGTAGGAAACTGAGATATTGAATGACCGTGAGAGATGAAGAGCCAAAGAGACAGACAGACAGACAGGCAGACATAAATAGATAGGACTAGATGGATGGATGTATGGATGGATGGATGGATGGATGGGTGGGTGGGTGGATGGATGGACGGATGGACGGATGGACGGAAGGACGGACGGGTGGATGGAAGGATAGATGGACGAGTGGTTGAACTCTTTAACTGAAAAAAGTGCATGAAGAAAGAGAGTAAAAGAGAATAAAAGAAGAGATCAGAGGGAAGGTCAAACGTTGAGATCAATTGAGGGATAGACGGAAGAATTACGATCGAGAGAGACAGAGACAGACAGACAGACAGAGACAGACAGACAGACAGAGACAGAAACGGTGAGAAGAAGTGAGGCACGGACCGAGTGATAGACGACCAAGGATATCTTGACAGATGGGGTGTGAGAGATAGAGGACAGGCAAACGAAGGGAGAGAGAAAAATGGCAGTGAGCTAGCTGAGAGTGATATAGGAGAGAGAGTGAGAGTGAGTGAGAGAGTGGAGATTAGATAGACAGAGGGAGACGGGAATGAGAGGGAAAGGAACAGGGAGAAGAAGGAGGAGAAAAAGGGGAGAGAGAGAACAGAAACAGGCAGAGACAGAGGAACAGATACTCTTTCTGCTTCTCGCTCGCTCTCGCTCTCTCTCTCTCTCTCTTTCTCCCTTTATCTGTCTGTCTGTCTGTCTGTCTGTCTGTCTGTCTGTCTGTCTGTCTCTTATAATCATATATATACAGTTTGTACATGTAAGCTTGATATGAAGTCTTTATTTGATGTGAAGTCTTATGTGAAGTCTTTATTAAAGAAATGAACCGACCGATACAAACCCAATATAATATATATATATACCTCCGATAATATATATAATTATATATATATATATATTATATATATATATATATATATATTATACCCACACACACACATATATATATGTATATATATATGGTCTGCAGCAATTTCACTCCCATGCATCATGCAACGACGACGACGACGACGACATCATCATCATCTTATCATAATGCTGGTGAATTATTTCTATATTCCCTCTTTCCGCATCGTCGACTGTCACGTGTTCCTTCAACCGGAAGTGAGTCGAGAGATGGCGCTAGATGAATGTCCATCTAGCGGCGCTTAGTCGATTGATTAATTACCGTCGTTGCTGATGGTGGACGACGACGATGCCGACGACGATAATAAATCAGGTCCAGTGCGTTAATTAACGTTGTCCAACAACCGGTAATGAACAACGGACGTCTGTACATTGGCAATTGTAGTGAGGGGGTTTGTGTACTGGCAGCAGATGTCTGGTGTTTACCCTTAACGATTGCAACTCCGTTATCTAGCGCTAGTGTATGCATGTAAACCGC
>OX457043.1:20643472-20665972 GCA_949752735.1 Lumbricus terrestris | reverse complement strand
ACGTGAAAAAATGAATGGCCTTTTTTAGGGGGGGGGGCTTAGCCCCCCCTAGAGGCTAGCGCCGCTACTGATTCGGTTCTATTCGTCCCCCCCCCAAAACCGCTGTTGATATAATTATGACTCCGTTACCAATAAAATTTCTTCGACCCCGACGAGACTCGAACTCGCAATCTTCTGATTCGAAGTCAGACGCCTTATCCATTAGGCCACGGGCCACGCTCCACATTAAGGTCATTGTAAACTCATTTCGCAACAGAATATGCGAAAAAAGCGAGCATCGGCGATTGCGATAGTTCGATGAAAATTTCCTTCCCAATTAGGCCTATAGGTCTTTGATGCACAAAATGCATGGCGTCGGTGACATTTATAATTTCATTCATTGGTTCCTATCAAGACAAACGCCCATGAGGGCATTAGGTCTATAAAGCGCACTGAATTCATTCATTATCACTTTCCTACTCAAAATTTGAACCGCGTTGGCTTAATCGTGAAGGCTGTAGCAGCAATGCAGCATCCTGGAAAATTTATAAATTTAGGTGAAATAATATGAACCCTGCAGGCCTAAGTAAATATCAAATTGGTATCCTACGCCTATGCAGACATGTCTACACACGTGATGCGTATTAAAGCATTTTGTTGATAATTATGATTCCGTTACCAATAAAATTTCTTCGACCCCAACGAGACTCGAACTCGCAATCTTCGAAGTCAGACGCCTTATCCATTAGGCCACGGGGCCACGCTACTTTAAGCTGCTACGCATTCTCTGTTTTCCATTAGAATTGTCGGAATGCCTAATAGACAATGCTCGTCTTAATTAAGTTGCAGTTCTGTTTGTCTGTCTGCCTGCCTACCTGCCTGCCTGCCTGCTGTCTATCTGTCTGTCTGACTGTCTGACTGACTGCCTGTCTGTTTGTCTGCCTGCCTGCCTGCCTGCCTGCCTGCCTGCCTGTCTGTCTGTCTGTCTGTCCGTCTGTCTGCACATCATACTCAGACTGCCCCATGAAGACTGTTTTCTGGTCCCTCTCGAGGGCTTCTTTCAACAGTCCTCCTGCTTTTGTCCCACACACATTAGGCTACAAAAGCAACAGTCGGACCTGACCTCGCATGTAATGTAAATTAGGCCTAGCCAAGGCTACTATGACAGAATGCAACTTACAAAATGTCACAAGCACTCTAAGTATAAATTGTATATTAGTAAATATATATATATATATATATATATATATATATATATATATAGCCTAGGACAGTACAGCAGATAGGCTACTGCATTCGATAGGCCTATAGGGCCTACAATGAATCGAAATTTTTACAGATGACTAAAGTTGCCTGTTCGAGCACAAGTCAAAAACCAATGATGCTAGCAGGCCCTAAATCTACTTTTACACAAATCAACTCTGCAACTGACGGCTTATTAACCTAGGCTATAGCCTAAGGAGATGGCCTGATTATTTCACTTGCCTGACCCAACAAATCTCCAGTAACTTCGCTGTGGGGCTAGAGAAGCAGTGGTTCAACCCCAGTCTCTGGCAACAAAACACTGCCTCTCTTTACCTATCAACCGATTTAAACAAATTCGTTCGCCGATTAGGTAATTTTCAGAGATTATTATCTTTTTGATCGATGAGGGACTCTTTTATTGGGCGCATCGATATGGAATTAGCGTCAGCGCCGTCCATCCAGCGCACATTGATCGATTATCGTCTGCTAATGAATCCGTGTTCAGATTGACCCAGAGGTCAATAGAAAATAGTTCGGCCAGTGCGGAGGCAGCGGCGGCAGCGCCACGGTGCGGCGTCGAGAGTGATCGACGAGTGAAAAGGAACTGATTTTAATGGCGGAGCGCTACTTCCGTTCGTTTCATGCATATTCATCAGACAGCCTCGATATCGATTTCCGGCCGAGGTCCAACCGGAGCTCAATTGGTGGTTGGCCGATGGAAAGACTATTATTATCAGAGGCAGACGATCTAGGAATTGGTTCCACTTATACGTCAGAGGCAGTTTCTGAAATTTCTTGGCCTGACCTCGCAATTCATGTGTCACGATGCTAACCCGCTCCTGCCCTGCCCTGCCCTGCCCTGCCCTGCCCTGCCCTGCCCTGCCCTGCCCTGCCCTGCCCTGCCCTGCCCTGCCCTGCCCTGCTCTGCTCTCTTGTGCTCTCTTGTGCTCTTCTCTTCTCTCATCCCATGCCCACCGCTCTCATCCCCTCCCTTCCATTAAAAGATAAAACGCCATGGCACATTGATGGCTAACACAACTCGGAAGCCTTTTCTTTGAAATATCATTCGATTAAAGCAGCACAACGATCAAACATCCGGGCACCTGTTTTACAAGCATCCGAAATACGTCAGTCTCTTCGTATCGCTTCAGACAATTCTCTGACTTTCATCTACGCAGATGAATGCCACCAGTCTCCTCTAATGTCGTTCCATGTTTGCGTTGAAATCGGTTGGGATCGTTTATTGTTAATGATTATATTCTAAAACTAACGTAAATTATTCGAACGGCCCCGTGGCCTAATGGATAAGGCGTCTGACTTCGAATCAGAAGATTGCGAGTTCGAGTCTCGTCGGGGTCGAAAGTTTTTATAGTGGGCCTAACTCACAGAGTGCTTGTGAAGTTTAAAAGGTGGGAATCTTTCCATTCTGACTCATTTCAAATTGATCTAGGCCTATAGCAGAGGCCAAATTTAGTACGTTGCACAATTTTTACAATCAGTAGATGTTGTTTCATTAATATGCAGCTGAAATCGACACTATGTTGTATAAATGATTAGTGTCGGCCTCCTCCTCCTTTCTTCAGGCTTGGGACTGGCATTGGCAAAGTACTAGCAATGGCGGAGTCATATCGAAGTTGTTTTGCATTCAGCGCCAACGGACCAATGAAATCAACGCACGTTCTCTTATATGCAAATTGTTTTAGAAGCCATGCAGTATAAAAAAAATTGCATCCATATTGGGAAAGCTGTATGTGAGAAACAGAGTTGAAACCAGTAAGCATATAAAAAATTACATCCATTAGGAAAAATATAGACCCATTATTTTCAACAGCGAAGTTGCGGAGTGATATAAAAGAAACCGACCCTTGGACGAGAGTTGTGCCAATCATTCTCAATGGACATTGGACTAAACGGTGGCTTTTAAGACTGACAGAACTGTAGGCTTCGTCTGCTATTCACGATTGAATAGATGCATGATAATAACCGCAGGTCTATTAGTGGTCGCGATACAAACGGAAGGCCTGATCAAGTAGGTCTATTATTGACGTCAGCGAATGTCCATCCGCCGTCTCATTATATAGTTCCACGGACACAATGGCAGTTATCGACTGCAGGTGACACGAAACGGAGTATCCCCCCCTGAAAGCTATCCGGGGGGATGAAGTAATCTATCCCCCCGGATGGAATTAACCGGTCTATACTATCCGGGGGATAAACCATTCTATCCCCTTTTTGGAAAAATGCGCACAATAAAAAAAATTATAAGCATAATCAAAATTTAAAGTGACTCTAATTGTTTTAAGTGTCCTAAGCAATGCTCAGATAATGGCAACTCGAATTTATTTAGTGACTCTGAGTGCTCTTAAGTGTTTTTAATGTTTTAAGTGCTCTAAAAATAGGGCAAAACAAATTATCTAGTAGGAATGAACATACCTGTTAGTGTAATTGTTCAAAACAAAGCCAATGAAAATTTTAATTTTCAAAAAAATACACGCGGAATCGATTTTTTCGACTTTTTTAATTTGGGGGGATACAATTAATACGGGGGATACTCTATTTCGTGACACAGGCTCATCTTGCCCCCATTGGCCCCGGACGCGTTTCTGATGGCAATTCAGGCTTATATCTACATGTCGTGTTGTGTTCGTGAATTTGTATAGCGCTTCTATAATAATTAGGCCTACTCTCTGTGGCCATAGTCACCATAATTATAGCTACAGGTAATATCAGATCACGTGGCAGACGCTGCAGCTTAGCTTGACAGCGTAGTTTTACCGTGCATGAGATTGTGTGTGCGTGCGTGTGTGTGTGCGTGCGTGTGTGTGTGTGTGTGTGTGTGTGTGTGTGTGAGAGAGAGAGAGAGAGAGAGAGAGAGAGAGAGAGAGAGAGAGAGAGAGAGAGAGAGAGAGAGAGAGAGACCTAACTGAAATTTAACCTGCAGACACTTAACTTTAAGTGGTACAGTGTCTCTATTTGTCGAGCAATTTACCGCATTCTACTACAGACAAATAGCTCAACTGAAGCATGACGAACCGATGCTGCATGCAGTCATGAATTCAATGTATTCGATTGCTTATGACGATTAGTCTCAGTGTATGGCTTTGTTTCCTCGCATCCGTGTCTCCTCGTATAAACAAAGTCGTTGGTTACGATATTACAATATGCTATATGCGATGAGAGCAGCCTAGAGCAGAGTGAACCGTAGAGCAGGGCATTGTAGTGGTGAGGAGTGCAGAGCAGAGCAGAGCAGAGCAGAGCAGAGCAGAGCAGAGCAGAGCAGAGCAGAGCAGAGCAGAGGTGGGAAGAGCAAAGTATAGAGCAGGGCAGTGTAGTGGTGAGGAGAGTAGAGCAGAGTATAGGCTACATAGGGGAGTGTAGTGATGAGGAGAGCAGAGTAGACCAGTGTAGTGGTGAGGAGAGCAGAGTAGAGTAGAGCAGAGCAGAACATGTAAAACAGCAGAGCAGAGCAGAGCAGAGCAGTGCAGTGGTGAGGAGAGCAGAGTAGAGCAGGGCAGTGTATTGGTGAGGAGAGCAGAGCAGAGTATACTTAGGGGAGTGTAGTGGTGAGGAGAGCAGAGTAGACCAGTGTAGTGGTGAGAAGAGCAGATTAGAGCAGGGCAGTGTAGTGGTGAGGAGAGCAGAGTAGAGCAGGGCAGTGTAGTGGTGAGGAGAGCAGAGTAGAGCACAGCAGAAGAGCAGAGCAGAACATGAAAAACAGAGCAGGGCAGTGTAGTGGTGAGAAGAGCAGAGTAGAGCAGAGCAGAACATGCAAAATAGAACAGAGTATATAGAGCAGAGTCCTGCTTATATAGATAGCTTATCATCCGGATCCAGTGTGGACCCATTTACCGTACTATAGTGTGGGTGGGATTATTCAATATGTATCGCATCTGATGACGGTAGATATTTGGTCTTTGATTTGTCTGTTAAGCCTCCTCTTGAATCTCCTCCATTGGCAGATTGTCCAGATGCTGCTTCTGCACTTTGTTTCATCATCAACAATTCATATCTTGAATCAAGGGCGGATACAGACATTTTCGAAGGGTGGGAAGCCAAAATTTTCGGTCTTGTTGGTGGGACAGGGGGAAAATTTCGTCTTATTCGTCGCCAAAAAAACTGATGATCTTTTTTCTTTTTTTTAGTCAGTCCTCCAATTTTTCAGGAAAAAGATACCAATTCAACTGCCAAAAAAGTTGACGACCCATGTTTTTAGTCGTCAGTCATCATAGTCGGGAGTATGGTAAATCAAATGGGGGGGTCACGTCCCATGCGATATTTTAATGGGGGGCCTGGTATCCTGTTGTTCTCTCCCGCTGCATTTATTTAATGGCTTGTTGAAACCAAATGGGGGGTCACGTCCCATGTAATTTTTAAATGGGGGCATGGCCATTTTGGCCCCCTGGATCCGCCCCTATCTTGTATCGTTGTACGTTTCGCCCATGCATGATTGGTGCAGCTGTTTAGATCTTCCGGTTAGATAGGCAAATAAAAACAATTTAGGCAATCGTTGCAGGTAAAGAGCATAATTTAAAGTCGGATATATGCCACGTTCCACACACAGCATATTGAACTTGCGGACATTGTTTTATGAAACGCGAATAATCGAGTCACGTTTCAGTCTCTCAAACACAGGACATTCATATACATTATGCCTCTACTGCGGTGAATATTGCGGTGTCCACGGTTACACACCTAGCTCTTCCTCTAACCATGCAGTAATCTATAATATATATATAATATATATATATATATAATATATATATATACATGTATAATACAGTGTCTTGGACTCTCTATAGCTGAACAGTGTACACTGTACATTTCACCTGTTCTTCGTTCAATACATTGATTTTCATGCACTGTTCAAGCTAATCCGCGTATCCAGCAGTCACCCCTCCTCTCATGTCATTCTATTTATCATTATCAACGGCAGCACTCTGACTGGAGCTCTGCTAAACACCGATCTTTCTTTCCAGTTGACCTCTTGTTCTTGAAGGAGGAGGAGTCACGTGTTGTGTTCGGTGCACGTTTTGTCTTCGATCGACTCTCGTGACAATAATTGTCTCCAAAGCTCGTGCATGCGTAATTCTGTCTAATGGGTCGAATACCATTTGCTCAGGCTTTGTGCTTATGATATAGGCCCATATATATATAATATATATATGTGTGTGTAATATATATATATATATATATATATATATGTTTGTGCAAAATATATATATATATATATATATGTGTATATAGTGAGTAATATAGTCTACTACTCTACTGGTTGGCGTGCTGCATGAACGACCAGCAGAGATGTCGAGGGTTCGAATCCTGCAATGGCATGCAGACATTTGTTTAATGCTACATCATGCGCCACCTAGCGAGTAGCGACCCAGGCATGATGAGTACATCGTCTGTGGTGTCATGAAACGGAGAGGGAGAGGACTGCGCACTCACCCTCATATGCCGAAACTGAGAAAATAAAGGCGCTATATCATTTCATATCCAGGGGTGCCTCTTAGGACAGGCAGGGAGGCAGACAGGCAGGCAGGGAGGCAGGCAGGCAGGGAGGCAGGCAGACAGGCAGGCAAGGAGGCAGACAGGCAGGTAAGGAGGCAGACAGGCAGGCAAGGAGGCAGACAGGCAGGCAGACAGGCAGACAGGCAGGAAGGCAGGCAGACAGACAGACAGGCGGGAAGGCAGGCAGGCAGGCAGGAAGGCAGGCAGGAAGGCAGAGAGGAAGGCAGGCTGGCAGACAGGCAGACATGTAGGTAGGCAGGCAGACAGGCAGGCAGGCAGAGAGGCAGACAGGCGGATAGGCAGGCAGGCAGAGAGGTAGGCAGGCAGAGAGGCAGGCAGGCTGGCAGAGAGGCAGGCAGGCAGGCAGGTAGGTAGGCAGGCAGGCTGGCAGAGAGGCAGGCAGGCAGGCAGGTAGGTAGGCAGGCAGGCAGGCAGGCAGATTGCATGCATAAAACGGTCGTAATGCTGGCGGGTTTTTCAGTTCTTAGGATTAGGTGGATAAGCAGATCGAGGGAGGCTGCATGAGGGTGGTAGTCATTACCTTGCCCAGTACCCTTCGATGGGATCCCCGCCATGCAGTCTCTATAGTCTATGTCCCACCGCAGCAGGAGCAGCAGACCAATTCCAAGCAGATTATCTTTTGAGCATGTCTCTATTGCGATGATACAAATCCTGTCGACAGGTTAGAAGAGTGCATTACGATCGCATGTAGGCCTACAACCATTCACCTCAGCTGAACAACAAGACACAGAGATAGACAGACAGACAGACAGACAGACAGACAGACGGACGGACGGACGGACGGACAGACGGTGAGACAGGCAGACGGACAGGCAGTGTGTCTCACTGTATGTCTGTCTGTCTGTCACAGGCAGACAGACAGGCAGACAAACCGTGTGTCTCACTGTCTGTCTCTCTGTCCATCTGTGTCTGTTCGTCTGTCAGACAGACAGACAGACAGAAAGACACACAAACATACATACACACATACAGGCAGGCAGCTATTGAGACATACTGGCAGGCACACAGACAGCGACACAGACAGGTTGACAGACAAGCAGACAGACAAATTTTAAAGAATCTCATGCAGAGCCTGTTACCAGTAAAAGGAATTCAATTAGCTCAAATCCGCTGCAATTTCTTATCACGCGGTCTGTATTAATTTAGTCAAAGGAAGCAGCACCTGCAGTGTACATTGTACAATGCACACGAACGTCAGCGAGCTTCACGTATACCGCCATCTGAATGTTTAAACCGCATAGGCCTAAATACACAGAAAATAAAGCAACCATAGCTTTAGATAGGCACAGAAAATTGAAACTATGCAGTCAGCCCTAAATCGCCTAACGTAAAATATATATTACTGCAGACAGCAGGGCTGTTTTTAAGGGATTTTTAGAACTGCACAACTCTTTCTTTTCCTTCCCATCTTCCATGGTAAATTAGTTCCAATCGGAGGAAAATTACCATTTTTTGCTAGTTTTAACTGTACATAAGTGCTTTTACAACTGCACAAATCCATTTAGAACTGCACATTTTGTGTGCAACTGCACGTTAAAAAAGCCCTGGCAGACAGCGAATCTTTTAATGACTTATTCTGAGAGTTGAATGGGTTTAATTAGAACTTCAAAGTGCATAGCTTTCATAGAATTGTTTATTTTGAATGGAAGATTAAATTAAAAATGCAGTTGAAATGAATGATGATTAATAGCTTTTGGATCACTAATAAAACGAATATTGAAGGCCAGACTATGTAGCATAATATAATTATATGCAGTATTATTATAATAATTCGTTTTGTTAAGATGAGTGCCTTGCTAGCAATGCCTTCCAATGAATCATGTAACATGAGTTTTATCCGTAATAACGCACAACTTTCGGAACTGTGGTTTTTTAACAAGATGCAATTTTCAAACTCGTTCTTTTTTCAAACGCAATTTCAGAGGATCATGCATATTGTGGACTTGCAGTTTCATAGGTTCTCGGGGCATATTGACATAAATTTGCCCACGTGCTCTCCATGCAGTAATATCAACAGTCCTCAGGGCATATTTAGCCCACAATCAGCCCACAATTTGCTTCCAATTAGTTTTCTAGGATATGAACAAAACCTCAGGGCATACTAATCCAGGTCTCCGGACACAGTTCCTCTTTTCCCAGCATTTAACATATGTATGGACAGAGCTATGAACAGAGAATGACAAGCAGACAGACAAAGATGGACAGAAGGACAGACAGAAAAGTAACGGTGAAACAGAGATGCCTTTGTCAGTATAATTATGTTGATGTCAAGTGGATAGCACAGTAGGTCTATAGATCTTCATATAACTCGGTTCAATTGTCTTTTACGTTCTTGCAAAGCTGCTTCTGGATGGGTAAATTATGGGCTCTTCCATATTAATATATTGGAAGTTCATGGGTGGATGGACGATTTGATGGTCGTGGGGTGGGTGTGGAGGTGGAGAGGGAGTGGTTATGGATGGGAGTAAAACAAGGACACTGGCAACTTGCAAAAGAGCGAATGTGGCCTGCTGTGACGATGAGGAGGAGGAGGAGGAGGAGGAGGAGGAGGAGGAGGAGGAGCAGAAAGAGGAGAAACAGAAAAAAAGGATGAGAAATAGGAGGAGAAAGAGGAGGAGGAGAAAGAGGAGAAAGAGGAGAAACAGAAGGGAAAGAAGGAGGAGGAAGAGGAGGAGAAGGCTGAGGATTTGGAGGAGGAGGAAGAGGAGGAGGAGGAAAGCAACATTGATTACCCATAATGCTTCGGGCACATTTCGATTTTATCTCCGTTATTCATCGCTTCTGACTTGCGACATAAAATGCGAATGCAGGAACCGCGACGAGAGATGATGGAGGATAGAGAGGATGCAGGGAGGGCTACAGAGAGAAGGATGAGGAGGAGGACTGGAGACTGGGGAGGGAGGGAGGGAGGGAGGGAGAAAGAGTACGATGGTGATCAGAGCCTGGATGAGGATGAGGGTAGAGAGAGAGACGAAGGCAGTGATGATGCTCAGGCAGCCGTCGTGCAGAAGGACGATTCGGACACATGACAAAGGAAGAGATGGCAGGAAAGTCAGAGAGCTGATGACTATAAGCGAAATAGAACAAGAACTATATAGACCGCGGGTGGGGACATAGGCACGTACGGAAACACGGTCAGAGGGATATAGATAGGGAATTGGCAGCAAACATAATACGTTTGGAGGATGGTTGAATCGAACGTTCGAAAGTAGATTTGTAATCGAGTTCCAACTTCCAAGTTGGTTGAAAAGTCGCCACTTTCTATTAATCTTAATCTCAATCCCTTGATCAGAGAAAATGCAACCGAGATGCTCACTTTCCTCTTCAATTTCTCTTCCACTTCCCATCCATTCACCTCTTCCTTCTCTTCATCTTCCCCTTCTCCTCCTCATCCACTTCATAAGTTCATAGGTATACTGGTCTACTTTCTTCCCTATTCCAATTCTTTGTCCTCTCCACCACTTCATTATCCTTCAATTGATCTCGCTCATCCTTCTCCACTCCATCCTCTTCCTCCTCTTCCTCTTCCTTCTCCTCCAGTGGCGGCGCCAGGATTTCAGTTTGGGGGGGGGGGCTGAAACCCCGTGGCAAAATTTGACATTTCCATCCGCAACAATTTCTGACGACTTTTTTTTATTTAGTCATCGACACCAAAATCTCATGTAAATTTTCCATTTTCGACGCCAAAATTTCTGACGACCTTCTTTTTTTTAGTCATCAGCCGAAAATCGTGGATATTTCAATGTAAAATAATTCAGATGGCCATTTTTTTAGGGGGAGGGCTGAGCCTATTGTAGGGGGGGGGGGCTTAGCCCCTCAGCCCCCCTAGCGCCGCCACTGTTCTCCTCCTCCCTCCACTTCATACTTCTCCATAGTACTTTCCTCATCCTTCTCCTCGACCACCCTTCCCGTTCACTTTCTTCTTTTTACATATATAGGAATGGCGACGGGACGGTGCCTGATGCAATGACGATGCTGGTCCTTTGATGAGAGAAAACAATTGTAAACAGAATCTCAAAACAGGAAATTTTATCTTCTTATTTGTTCTATTGAAAATCTGTTTCTCACCTTCCTCTCAACTTATAGACCTTAATTGGCACTCTGTCTGTCTATCTGTCTAGGCCTATCTGTCTTTATAATTATATCTTCATCTCTCTGTCTCTCTCTCTCTCTCTTTCTCTATCTCTGTGTATGTGTTTGTGTGCCCGTCTGTCTGTCTGCCTGATTGTCTGTCTCTTCAGTGTCTGATAGTTACTTCGACAGAAGACCAGAATTCATGAGTAGGCTATATATTAATTTTATGTGCAAATTTAAACTCTCCATTACAGGAAGGGTTGGTTGTAACTTGAAAAATTCGTTTAGGCCTCAAAATATTATTCCGTTTCTACAATGCTCCAAGCATGTATTCGTCAATGTGCCTTCATAAATGCAATTAATTGAACGCTTTTCTTATGTAAATAAGATGTGAAATTTTCCATAGATCACAGTCGTTCAAAAAACTATAAACTTAGGGCAGAACTTAATAATGCATTGCAGGGCTGTTTTTAAGGGATTTTTAGAACTGCACAACCCCTTCTTTAGTTCTTTTTCTTCCCATCCGCCATGGTAAATTACTTCCAATCGGGGAACAATAACCATTTTCTGCTAGTTTTAACTGTACAGAGGGGCTTCTACAACTGCACAAATCCAATTAGAACTGCACATTTTTGTGTACAACTGCACGTTAAAAAAGCCCTGATGCATTGAGTTTCCAGTCCTGTACGTCTATAGCCTATAAACGGACCTTGATACATAACGATGATAACGTAGTCTATACATAAACTTAATCAAAATAATAGATAAAATTATAATAAATTATTATAAAGTGTAACGAACGTATAATAGAGTTCCGTCGCTGATGGTCAATTTTAGACACCTTTTAAAGGTTGTAAACGTATGCTATTAAATCCTGACGAACTGATAGTTAACATGATAGTCTTCGTTATGGAATATGGGTCAGCGTAACATCGATGAGCGCAACTTCCCGTTGAGACGCCATAGTTGTCAGAAGTAGCACATCTTTCCGCTTGGGTAGTCACGGTAGCCATCGTCTGCACGCGCATAGCCTACACGTAGGCAGGATAGACGGACGGAAACAGGGTCCGCGCCGAGAGAAGCGCTTCCCCTCCCTCTCCTCCCGACTAGGACGCGAATTGGACGATATAAGACAGACTCCGATGATAAGAGCTCCGTTCTCGACTATAGCGCTTAGTTCAGCCGACTTCCGTTCCCGACGAAGTTCCCTAGTGTTGGCCATTACACTTCGAAGGAGATCTACAAGCTTAGAGACTACAGTCGAATTTATTTGCGATCGAATGTGCACGAGGAACGCAATAATATTAAACGTTGGAATATATATATATATATATATATATATATATATATATATATATATATATATATATATATATATATATATATATATGCCTAATGAGTGTATATGTATATATGTATAAATAGGCATATATAGGTGTGTATATATATATGTATATATGTATACATGGATATATATATGCATATATATGTGTATATATGGCTATATCTGTTGCGATGCATGAGGAGTATTTGATAGTCGGTCGTGTGTTTAATGTTTATTGAGCCCTGTTTTTCTTAGGAAATATCATAAAATTATAAGAAAGGATTTCTGATTTATAAATAGGATAACGATAATTCTATACGTCTCTTTTGAAGACAGGGATTTCTATGGATATCTATCAAAGTTTGAGCTGTGCCGATTAATTTCAATTTTGTCATAAATCTTGAGCTACGCAAATCGACCTGTGAATTCTGCGGAGCGATGAGATAATAGCCTATCTCTTATTTATGGATTCCAAATTCAATTCCAATAATGTAATTTCTGCTCCATAGTACTGTTATGGGCATAGCGATTGCGAGTGGATGAGCGTTAAGAATCAAGATAGAAAATTGTAGCAATTTATTTAGCGATTAATTTAGCGCTCTTACTGGATTAGATTTGCTAAGATTACATGTAGACTCTATAAGTTATCTTCTCGTTTCATTGATACAATTGTTGAAAATGTCTGACACGCTAATGGTTGATTCCAGTGAACTCCTAAATCGCTTGGCATGAACGAAGAGTTACGATAAACACTTATAAGCTTATTTCACGTCTGTAACCCTATGTTATATACAGGGTGGCTCAATAAAATAATGTACCACCGGACAAAATGCAATATCTTCGCAACCGAATGAAATTTTTCTGCGAAAACTTCCCAATTGGCAGGAGAATGAATTTCCAACAATCTCTGAAAGTTTCATTTAAGACTTTCCATGTTTGAAAAAGATACAGCTGTTCAAACTTTCAATTCCGTTTTTTCAAATTTCCGCCGAAATATGAACGTCATTTCTAGATTTCCATGTCAAATAATGTCACTTTTCACTACGACTTCAGAATTCCGTTTAACAGCTTATATCGTAAAGCATGATCTTGATTGGTTGCGGAGAAATTGCATTTTTGCTGGTGGTACAGTTTTTATTGAGCCACCCTGTAGATTCGACTCTGATTCCATAGCACATCGGTACTGCTATGGAGCGCCTCAGTCTCATAATTCTATAAATAGACTTCAGTGCTAATAAGATTAGAAATAATGAATCCTATCTTGGGATTGGAAACAATCCCTGAATGTGGTTTAGTCATGTTGCCCGTCCCACTGCTGCCGACATCAACTCAGCAGTTAGCGATAGTCTGTAGACTTATAGTGTATACCTTATGTAAGTATGCATGGTGCCATCAGCATATAAGTTGCTAATCACCTGCAGGAAGGTTTGTTTATACTAAGATCCTTCAGTTTTGAAACGAAGTGAGCACTTCAGCAACAAGCGTACATCCTTGGCTGTCGAGAATTTTGACTTAGATCATGCTATGCCCTGATAACGTATATCCGGATTTATGAACCGTTGCCTATACAACTATAGCTGCAGTGGAAGCGGTATTCATCTTCTACCAACGATATCACAATAGACGAGGATCCTCCACTGAGGAGGCTCTAAACACGGTTGGGAACATGCAACACACACACACACACACACACGCACACACACACGCACACACACACACACACACGCACGCACGCGCACACACGCACGCACACGCACCCGCATACACACAACACACACTCACACATGTAGCATGCATTACTATAATAAGTACGCAGATGCATTATGCATGGAATATGTCTGCATGTGTGTCTGGTAAATGACTAACGGATCTGTCAGAATTGTGACTTGAATACAGACCCACAGATGTCCTTTAAGATAGTTCTGTATATTTACTGAATTGTGTATTTTGAAGGCTCTCAACGTAGTAGACGGTCTATGCATGTGTATGCCTGTATGTATATATATATATATATATATATATATATATATATATATATATATATATATATACACTTTGAATTATGAACGCTAATGAAAACTAGTCGGCCAGTATGTATGTAAGCATGTATATACATTGATATATATATATATATATATCAATGTACGGTGCCAATATATATATATATATATTAGTGTGGTTCACAGATACATGGTAAAAAATAAAGTTCAAGCTAAAAACCAAGACACCCTCCCCGTTTGTTAGACCTATCAATAGTATTATTGAGACAAAATTTCAGCTTCCTATTCCAACTGGAAGGCGGTGCTCAACGACTGTGTTACTTTGCATGGGCCAATTAATGCATAGACGCTAATGTAGAAATACATGTGTCGAGCATATATTCCAATACAATTGAGTTTTATTTCGAAATAAATCAAACATTACTGTAACATGACAATATGTGTGAAACTTAAAGAGTTGGTCGGCTTGAAATCGAAAATTTCAGTAGGTTTTAAATATGGAAAGTGTCAAAAAATTTCAAAAAACATAATTAAATTCACAAATGTCTATAATTGTTCTCATTTTATGAGTCCAACACCTGATGCAGTCTTATACCCAAGAAGGCTTTGCAGTTTGCAAGCACGGTGTCAACAGCAGATTTCTTGATTGATTGAGTGAGGGCAACTTTCCTATTTGCCTTGACCACTCGGAGAAAACACAGTTTTTTCTTCATCAGCGATGAGTCAATTGAATTTCTCGAGCAACTTCACACTTATCTCAGCCGTTTTGTTGACCACTCTTAATTGCTGACTTCAGTCTCTGCCCTGCTGATAATCCTCATTCTCAATCTATTGCTCTGGTGTAAGTGCAAAAAGAGAATCACCAAACTTCAGGTGTGGCAGTAGTGTAAGTGTTCACTGGGTTACAAAGTCGCTCAGGCAATCCCTCTCCTTCAGCTCCACATCACTACCCCTCAACATCCTTTCACCCATGATTTACAGTCATTCCGTAAAATATCTTCACCTTATCTGTAGCAGGGAGTTGGCAACATAACAGTGTCAGACCTTAAGCCTCATCTTAAAAGGTACAACGTACTAGTGATTTTCTAGGACATTCATGGCTTCAACGCTGATCTCCTAGTAGTCGCCTGAATCATATTTCCTAGATGAATCAAAATTGACCGATCTTGTCCTGGAGTTTCAGCAGCAAGAGGAGGTTTTGCCCATGCCTTTGAGAGAAGAAGGGAAACAAATCACACAAATGGATGAATCTGAGTTTCTTCCTACATGCTTAGATTGAATATGCTACGTTGATTGCTAAAACGGTATGTTTTGATGGCAAGCAGTAACCTGGCCATTCAACGTGTATGGTAAATTGGGCTAGCCAGTTTCTTATTGAGGGCTGACTTCCAAGGACAAGCATTGACACCTCAATGATTTCTTGGTAGTCATCTCTTAAACCGACTTTATTTTCAGCAGACTACTTGAGAAAACCGAATGCTCACTCATGGGAGGTTTCAGTAATGGATACGACTTATAGAACTCGGATGTTGTCACGTGTTATACCATCCCACATATTCTTAAATCTCTTAAATATTGCATTATATTTTGAATTGGATGGACCATAACACAAAATGGAGATTTTCCCTAAAATCCGCTCCATCCCAATGACGACAGCAGGCCAGCCACAGAAACTTGTTACCTAATATGTCTTCTTGAAAAACGTATACTCCTCTAAACCACCCGGTGTTGACATGACTGTGTTGAATCAAAGATCATGGCTTGGATATTATCAGTGAGTCTTCATATTAAGTTCAGAAGATAATGACTTGGATTTAAATTGTATCCTGCATAGAGGGTAAGTTGGGCACAATAAAGAGTTTATCCACACCATCACCTGAAACTAGCACTGACAGGCGGTCAGCATATCCAGTGTGCTGCAAGTGGGTACAAATTCAGATCTTACAGCTTCAGCATGTTCCATCCTGGTCATCGTAAGCACTCAATGTGAATGGTATTCCGTGAAAGTGACAGGACAAAAGATCGCACACAAGCGCTGCTGCGCCGTGATTGACACCAACAATCTCAATGCTTCATGATCAGATCAGCGTATAATATGTCATTGCTATCAAGTACATTTGTCAATTGATGGCTAAACAGCAGTCTAGTCTTGACTGCGGTAAGTATAATAGCACAACAGAAACTATTTCAAGGTCATCTACACGACAATGGTTGAGGTTTTTGATCAAGCTACAATGAATCAAGATTTCTATCCAATACAACTATATGGTAATATTTCTATGTCGTTGAGCACAATCTTCCAGCTGGACTAGGAAGTTGAAATTTGGTGTCAATAATACTATTGACAGGTCTAACAAATTGAGAGGGTGTCTTGGTATCTAGCTTGAATTTTATTTTTTTGAACCACCCTAATATATATATAATATACTCACATCGTGTCAATATATATATGTATATGCATATATATATATATATATATATATATATATATATATATATATATATATATATATATTTACTCACATCGTGTATTCCGATCAGAATATGGCCGAGTGCGTGACATGGTTTTTGGTATCGGTGGCATTTCGAACGTAGAGTACAATTGATTATTTTGTTTCCTCTCTTCGTGGTCAATGTCGCTGCATCGTCGGTCGGTGTTGAAATTAGATTCGCCGCTGTTTCCAGATTCTCCGTAGGGTGGATCTCGTCAATTTGCGCCGACGAAGGGAACGTCGTATATTGAGCGAAATGACGCGCCATAGCTTAAAGCCGTCTACGTCGTCGTCGTTCAGCGCTGTGTATGAGACGCCGTTCGCTGATGAGAACCCGATATATTATTATGTGCAGCACGCTAATCTAAGGAAGCACGTTAAGTCACACGTCAGTCGCAGGGTTAATTTGCGCTGTGACCGCCTGCGGAAGTCAGCGTGGAAAGGCGACACCGCACGGCCATCCGGGAACGAGGGCAAAATAGGTCAGCGTCATATAGTTTTTTTGTGTTAAAGAGCTTTGTGGGGTTTTTGTAAATGACAAAGGTGGTGGATTGGAGATTCGAATCGAACCTATTATGCGAGCAGATCATAAAAATACCATTTGGTTTCGAGTCACGCAACTTAGCCACCGGGTCACCACGACACTCGATCGATATCTACGGTTATAGTACTCGTTTTAATTGCAATTGTTGGCCTTCTTAGCAGTGGCGGCGCCAGGATTTAAGTTTTGGGTGGGCTGAAATTGTCCATTTTCATTCGCTTTCCAGTCAAAAAAGCTGACGACCTAGTCATTTTGTCAAAATCTCAAGAAAACTCTGTCGGGCAACTTTAACGACTGAGAATCTGCCAGAACCTCGTCCGTTACACAGCTGAACAGGATGGCTTGCAATGCTTAGGCCTTCCTCCTGCGACGATGATTGATACCCTTACATAGATAAATGAACGGAAAGTCCGTTCTTAGCACGGGGGGGGTTTGACAGGCTTGAACGACTGAGAAATTACCGGGCACATTCCGTAGAAAGTTTGCAATGGCGACTGAACTTAAACCTATTTCTCGACTCATCACCTGCGGACATAGGCGTACGAGGCGGGGATCCAGAGGGGGCAAATGCCCCCCCAAATTTCGGGCAAACTGTTTTTCGGGCAAGCAGACCGGGTAAATGACTTTAAAGGTATTTTCCACAAGATTTCATGATTTTTTCGGGCAGAAGTTCAATCTTTCCCCCCCCCACTGCTGAAATCTCCCGTACGCCTATGCCTGCAGGTGCGTGCGGTCCGTTACTCAGCAACTCATCAATTGCACTTATAACTGTATAACCAGCTTAATCGCCGCTGGCTTCAAAGCGGCGGCGTCGGCGGAGGTTTACCTCAAAGAAGGCAACGAGGGCAAACTATACTCCGGGGTCGCGACCGTCTTTTCCTTTCAAAGTTCTGGCAACGCGGCCAGCAGTCATTGCTCTTTGCCAATTCTGTCGACTCTCATCCACCTACCTTCTAAATAATGCGACATAATATAGACCTCTACTACTCTTTAAAAGAATCATAATGAACTTGTTGAGCTGTAATCCACTTTGCTGAATGCTTTACTTAAACACTTCCAACTTTCAAGTTCCTACAGCGGGATGCATTTTCAAAACAAAACATAGAAAGACAGGTTAAAAGGAACACTGCGCTGCTGATACGACCCCTTTGATACGACCCCTTTGAAACGACCCTTTGATACGACCCTTTGAAACGACCCCTTTGAAACGTCCTCTTCGAGAGACGTTCAGTATAGCCTACTTGACTGCAGTCATTAATTTTCGTGGATTTCCCTGATATTAACAATTCTGTAAAGTAAAGTGCAATTATAATCAGACCAGCGCTTTTTCAGCGTGCAGTTTTACACTAAATGCGCAGTTTTGAATGGATTTGTGCACTTACAGAAGCACTTCTGTGCAGTGAAAATTAGTGAAACCGAAGTCACTGCCGCCCTTCGAACGGCAGTAATTTACAATGGCGATGAAAAGAAAAGGAACTGATTGTGCAGTTCTAACAATTCCTGTAACTTAAAAAGCCCTAAGTCGGAAAATTAACTGAGGTCTCGATGATCTGCAGTTCAGTATAAGAGAATTGTAGAGAAATAACTGAGCGCTCCAGACTATTATCCACGTGGATATGGGGTGTGGAGAAACTTCATTCTGGGCCCCCTATAAGAAAGACTGGAGGGTCGAACCCCTCAACCCCCCCCACGGCAATGAATCTCACATGCCTCTGTGCACAAAATTAGCAGCTATAGGGACTATAGGTGGCCAAGGTGGTTAGTAAGCTTACCTTGGGATGTGAAGAGTCATGGGTCATTACAATCGGTTAATGCGCTCAGGGTAAAATAATAATGGTAATAATGACCTTGAGACTCAAGTCCTTCATTCACTGTTGCTTGGCATCTTCGATCGATATTTGACCATTGGTATACAAAGGCCTCAATAGTGACGCTTAATATATACATGTACATGATAATAACGATGACAATGATAGTAGTAGTGGTAGTAAAATAATGATGATTACAATGACAGTGGTGATGATGAGCATGACATCGACGACGACGATAATAATGATGATGATGATGATGATGATGATGATGATGATGATGATGATGATGATAATAATAATAATAATAATAACCTATTTTTTACCCGACGTATCTCGGGTCCATCGGGATTTAAACAATTATCCGGAGACGTAAAACATTTGCATTGAGTTAATTTTTTTGGCCGCACAACCTGAAGACGAAGTCCCTGGGGAATGAAAAATCTCAGGGTAAAATAATAATAATAATAATAATAATCATCATCGTCGTCATCATCATCATCATCGTCGTCGTCGTCGTCGTCATCATCATCATCATCATCATCATCATCGTCACTGTCGTCGTCATCGTCATTGTCGTCGTCATCATCGTCATCGTCATCGTCGTCATAATAAAGCAGCTCTGAAGTTGTCACATATATAAGCCTACATGATGTACCTATCGTTATGTCTCTAGCTGTATGCGGTTCGTTGCAGAATCTCACGATCTCGGTATAAATAAACACAGAGAATCCCTTCCATGCCTTCCAAATTTATTTCCCTCCCGGCCACTATATTATCTTCCCAATTCCCATCAACTCCTTCGATCCCCCCACATGGCATCCTGCAGCGTGCCACGTAGTCGCGCATATAGTGGGGGCGTAGAGGGGCATAGAGGGGCATAAGGGCATAGAGGGGCATAAGGGCATAGAGGGGCATAAGGGGCCAGCGATGACGAGGTCCTCTTGAGCGACGGTTGTTATTAGATTGTCTGGAGCGCCATCTAAGTTACCTGCTGAAGCGGTGGTCTAGTAATTCGATGCGTCGCTTGGGGGCAGAGAGTGCGAAGCTTTGTTGACTCGACGGGGAATTAAGTCGCTCACATGTTCGATTATTAACTTAAATCAATTGGTGAGCATGCAGAACATGCATATGACATATCATCGACAGGATGATCTGTGGAGTTGCCTCGAGGCATGTGTAGAAGAAGAAGATTGGCATATTAAATTATTAATATTACAGAGTGAACAGGTGAAGAGAATTTCGATGACAGATCCAAGGCGGCCTACATGTGCGCATATTATTATCGCAGGCATGAGAGCTGTTATATAGCCTATTATAGTGGCCTATGGTCGTGGGCGGAGTTTATCAGAGGCTTTGGTTGTTGTTTTCAGATGGAATATAATTGCTTATTTCCGTTTCAATAAACGACTGGTGACGAACAGAATTGATGTTGACAGATAGGCCAGAAATGCATGCAATAGGCCAGAAATGCATGCAATAGGCCAGAAATGCATGCAATAGGCCAGAAATGCATGTTGACAGATAGGCCAGAAATGTATGTTGACAGACAGTTCCGAAATGCATGTAATAGGCCAGAAATGTATGTTGACAGATAGGCCAGAAATGTATGTTGACAGACAGTTCCGAAATGCATGTAATAGGCCAGAAATGTATGTTGACAGACAGTTCCGAAATGCATGTAATAGGCTAGAAATGTATGCTGACAGACAGGTCCAAAATGCATGTTGACGGATAGGCCAGATTCTGGCCTCGCCAGAAATGTTTGTTGACAGATAGGCCAGAAATGTATGGCCTACTAGACAATGTCATCTTTGTCTCCAAGGCAATGCATGTTGATATCTTTAATCTTTATACTCGATATTTATCACCACCACCACCATTTCTTATAATACTTTACTCTCTAATTTGTATGGATAAATATAATATATATAATAGGGTTATAGACACGTGGACCTACATAAAATTTGTGTGCATCCATACATGTATACGCATTCAATATGCTTAGATCTATTCGTCTGTGTCTATATTGTGGCCTATGCATTTATGTCATATATAAAGAATATGAGCAATATAAATTATCTCATTGCATGGTATAATTTTCCAGTGGAAAGAACGGAGAGGTCGATGAGAGTATGCAGAAAGAGAAGAACACAGATGAGATCGCTGAGGTATTTCGGATATCTTGTATCCTATTTCAAGCTATATGCGTCCTGGATATCTTGCATCCCATATACGTCCTGGATAGGAGTGAGAGTCATCTGTTTCATTACGCACTTAGAGTTATAGCGCGTCACGTCTTGCTTGACCCTTCCTCTCAACCAATCACCGAACGAGTTGGTGAATATAATTATATTAATTATTAATTATTAATTTTATGATTGAGTGAATTACTGGTGAGTGCAAGCGAGCGAGCAGCAGTGAAGTGATTGAGCGAATGAGTGAGTGTCACTGAGTGATTTATTGACTGAGCTAGATAATCGTAGTGAACGATGGGTGAGAGAGAAGTGAGAGTGATGTAAGTGAGTGGTGAGAGAAGGTGAGATATTGCATGGTGTGAGAGAGTGGTGAGAGTGCGGTGAGAGAGCGGTGAGAGAGGGGTTAGAGGTGAGAGTGATGTGAGTGAGTGGTGAGAGAAGGTGAGATATTGCATGGTGAGAGATAGTGGTGAGAGTGTGGTGAGAGAGGGGTGAGTGAGAGGTGAGAGTGATGAGAGTGAGTGGTGAGAGAAGATAAGATATTGCATGGGGAGAGAGAGTGGGAGAGTGTGGAGAGAGGGGTGAGAGAAAGGTGAGAGTGATGTGAGTGGTGAGAGAAGTTGAGATATTACATGGTGAGAGAGTGGTGAGAGTGTGGTGAGAGAGGAGTTAAAGAGTGGTGAGAGAGCGGCGAGAGCGGGGTGATAGAGGAGTGACAGCGTTGTGAGAGAGGGGTGAGAAGTGGGAGAGAGAGGTGAAAATTGTGAGAGGGCGAGGTGAGAGAGTGACGAGACAGAGGTAATGGAGGATGAGGGTGAGGACGAAGGGTGGGCAAACATGTTGACTGTAGAAGTATCCATTCGATGTTGTATCGACGAATTGCTTTTCGTCTCTGCACTTGCCACAACAGTTGTCATGTCTACATGGACGATTAATAGGAGATAAAACCACCGTCGGATGCAGGACACTCACAGACAGACAGACAGACAGACAGACAGACAGACAGACAGACAGACAGACAGACAGACAGACAGACAGATAGACAGACAGACAGACAGACAGGCAGACAGGCAGGCAGGCAGGCAGGCAGGGGACCAGTACAAAGCCGATACATAGACAGACATTTTGACGACGACAGAGGGTTAGAGACAGTGGATGAGGGAATGGGTTATACAGACAGACAGACAGACAAAGACAGACATACAGACAGGCAGACAGAGACAGACAGACAAAGGGTGAGGCAGACATAGTGAAAGAAAGATAGAGAGGTTTATACAACATACCTGTGTAATTATTATTTCTCGCTGTCC
>OX457043.1:20523472-20638472 GCA_949752735.1 Lumbricus terrestris | reverse complement strand
ATTATTATTAAACTGTCATTTATAACGCGCTTAAACAAAACAGAATCATGAACAAAAGCACGTAACAGGAAAGTCTACTCATAATAAATCTGAAACAAATAATTTTGAATGCACAGAATAATAAGACAGTATTTTGAAAATAAGTTTTGAATAATTATAGTCTTTCAATATACTTTCAAGAAATCCTTAAATCACGAGGTTTCATATTCGCTCAGTACTCCGTAGTACGCGAATTTTAGAGAAATAATTGGGTGTGATCAGATGCTGATTCATGTGGGGTTGAAGCACAAAACAAAGACTTTACTATGAAAGACTAAATGTTGAACAACTTCTCTCCACGCTGGAAATTCTTGTCCTATTGCTCTGTAACAGTTTCGAGCAAGTGTGTAGAGTCATTGTACATTACACCCAAGCTCTCCCAAACAAACCTACCATTTGCAAAGCGGCCAGTTTATATCTATCTGGATGGCAGGCGCCTTGGAGACCAGACGGTTCAAGTTAGGCTCCTTCATTCAGGGATGCCACTCTGATTTAAAAAAAGGAGAGATCCGGCCGAAAAAGGCTAGCTACTGAGTGGCATCCCTGCCTACGTTGTCTTAACAGAGCAATTTATTCGATAGATGGCGACATAATACGCCACCTAGCGACTAACTGCCATCATGCTGGAGTGTCTTGTAGTGACTGTTTTCGACTTGACGGGTGTTTAGTTGGGGTAGAACTTAGAAGGCAGCAGCATCTGGGGTTAGTGATCACAGATTGCGCTGGCCACAGATACCTCTATAGCAGAACCTAGTATCTCAGACATTCACGTAAGGGTTAAATACTTAACTATGCCAACATATTTATGATTTTATCAAAACTACCATAAGGATTAGTGTGACCAATAATTACAACCCCTGTTATGCTAATGTTATGAAGCAACATATGGACTGCTAAGCAATATGGACTGGACACAAAACTGTCCATGATCACTATAAGTGCAGCAATACATTTACTTTTTCCATTTGTATAGATCTATTTTCCGATGAATGTGAGAATAACAACCCTTAAATTATTATTCTGCTACGTAAGTTCAGCATAAGTCAGAAAACAACACAATCACAATAATCATACAATTATTTAGGTTGTGAATATCTACACTGCAATCAATCATTTTGTGTCCAAATTCATTACAATCCAACTCAGATCTATTAGTTTACATCAAACACTGACCTCTAGCCAGCCAAAGGCAGCAGTAGTGCAAATAAAAATTCCAACTACAGAAATCAACAGCAAAGTTATGATTTTAAATATTAATATGATTATAAATATTAATATCACTGTTATTCGTAATGGAGCAATGATCCCAAGAAACCTTATAAAATTACAGCAAATGAAACAAAGTATCTTGAATGACTAGATCTCTGTAAGGTCTAGTTATGAAAAAGTCTTGCAGAATTGTATTGACGTAAAGGATTGTAATTATAAAAATAAAGAAACAGGTTTCACTCGTAACCAAAAGTGTAGCCTAAGACAACACCCAATTTTAAGATTAAACAATTACCAGCATTTTCTTGAAGAGGCACCTTAAAAATGAACACTTACAATTACAATAACATTATTGTTCTAGCAAAAAAGTATTAATGCAAATAATAAACATTACAGCAAAGTACAACTTAACATCGAAGCAAAACTCATTTATGTAGGCTGCATCTATGCAGAAAACTTAAGAGTATACACAAACTCGTTAACGATTAGTAAATGTTACATCAGAAGTCAGTGCTTATACAGGAAGACAATTAATTGCATAGGCATTAAAAAACATCTCAATATCGGTGGTGTGTGTGAACAAATAAAAAAACTTCCTAAAGCAAAATCTAAAGAATTCCTATCCACTTTAGATACAAAACTTTTATACACCTTTTTTTTTGGCTGTAATAGCAATTCGTCCGATGCAACCAGAAACACCTTAAACCGCTGGGAACATCATCAGGACAGTTAACCATAATACTACTTTTTCAGGAAGTAACATACTGTCAGTCAGTCAGTCAGTCAGTCAGTCAGTCAGTCAGTCAGCCAATCAGTCAGACAGTCAGCCAGGGAGTCAGATAGTCAGTCAGCCAGCCAGCCAATATATGGGTGAGTTGGGGAGTCTATCAGCCAGTCACACAGCACGAGATAAACATCCACCAAAACTTCGGCGCACTTCATACACTGTAGATTCGACAACCAGTGTCACCAGAAATTGCAGTTTGGCATCCCAAATAATCTCACAACTTAACTCTTACGATCAAAAACCTTACATCAATAAACGTCATGCAATATAACTCATAAAACTGGAAGACAGAAGATAGCGGAGAATGAATATTTATGTTCAAGCCTCTTACCCAGTCTTTACAAACCGATCGACAAAACTCGCAAAACTGCAGCAGATTTTCGGGATTCCAATACAGTCCAAGATTTATACAAAATAACACATTTCTAAACACCGACGACGACGACAACAATGCGGGCACAGACACGTGTATGGCAAAAAGATCTACAAAAGCTACACAAAGCATGTAGACGTTAAAACTTATGCAAATGCGGACATTTATTATTATGATAATTAATTATATGCAGTCAGATTCAAGTCTTGCATTAACATTGGTCTCTGCAGCAGCGGATTTCTACGACATAAGCGTGTCAACATTGTCAACGTGGAACCAGATGAATCCGATTGTGGGGATGCAGGAGATCAGACTACTACTATGGTTGAGTTAGTCTGCTGCTGCCTTCTGGACAAACGCAGTCAGAACGGACGCCTCTGAAGGAATCGTGCTGAACTCAACATGGTCTTCGTTGCTGTTTTCTTCTGCAAAAACATGACGCCTCACCTTTATTACTGGACTGCATCGTATTTAAAATTCAAGTATCATACGGATGTGGACCGTAAGAAAGATGTGAGAAGACTGGAGGGTTGAAATGCCGATATGGCAAAAGATGGCGAAGATTAGTTGGACTGTGCATATAAAAAGTGAAGCGGTACAACAACTGGTCAATGAGGAAAGAGCTCAAATGGCTACGATAAGAGTGAGACAAAGGAAACGGATCGGGCGTATTTTGAAAGGAGACTCCCTTCTGAGAGAAATCATCGAAGGAAGAATGAAAGGAAGAAGAAAAAGAAGAATAGACAGACAGACGCTGTTGGATTAAATGATGATGACGGAAGACTACAGGAAACTGAAGGAGAAGGCTCAACATCGGGAGAAGTGGTGACATTGGACAGAGAACTTGAATCAAGAACATAATATTTAAAGATTCTAAAGCACATCATGCAGTGCTTATGAATCAGAAGCACTTTCCGTGTGATAGAAAAAAACCAGGATTTATTACAGCAGAAAAACACAGCGATGATCTCCTGAGAAATTCGCATAACCCAATGAAGGAGCTACTACTACCCCATCTGTCATTGTTATAACCAGTATTATTATTATTATTACCAGTGTTATTATTATTATTATCACTGGTGTGCACTGCAAGAGGCACTATATTTATAAATGCAATAAAATTATTAATGTTATTTTATTAGTGTTTTTGGTAAACAGCCTTACACTTTTACACAACTTACGACTCTGATATTATGGGTCAGTTTCGTTTGATGGGTCTACATTGACCATTTCACTGGGAAAAGTCGGAGCACTGAAGATCAAACATTGATGTAAAATCTACTCAAATAAAACATAATCTCTTAACCCTACACCGACCAAGACATAGTAAATAGTATGGAGAATCCTATACCTTTGGTCGGCAAATGGTTAAACAAAAGTGAAAGAGTGAAAAAATTTAATGTGACCATAAAGCTCACATTAAACTGCAATCTGGCTAAACTTTCCAGATGTTCTTCATGTAAGAAATGTCAGTGTTGCTCATTTGCAGATAGCAAATTAAGGAACGTCCAGTAGAACACAAAACAGGCAGAACAGAGAAGCACACACAGAAGCTTAGAAAATAGACTTTAGCCAGAAGCCGCAAACAAAACTCATTCCTATCCAAACACGTTAAGCATTTAACATCTGAGACCAATCAACAGAAAACGACGTAATCTTAATTACTGAAAGACAGAAAAGGAAGTTGAGAAATGAGCAAAGCAGGACAGAGTGTAGTGTAGTCGGACAGAAATTTACCAATTTTGAATCTGCAGATGTTGTCAGTTTAACAGAGCAAAGGAGAATCTAAAATGTTTCGCAAAAATCAAGAACATTTCCGATATGGAAACCAATAAATCGTAATCTCGAGACTTCTACAGCGTCCACAAAAGCCAAATCGCGGGAACCAGCTTATTCACAGGCGCGTATAAAAATAACCCTACAATACACACCAGATTACACAGCTTTTGGATATAATATCACATACCGTACATATCATAACAATGTTGTGTCAAGAAAAAGTCACTCTCAAAAGTTACATTAGAATTCAGGGATCATTGTTTGAAATCAAATCATATAGCATACATGTGCAATTGTGCATCAAGGTATTTCTGGTGTAATGTACTGTAAAATATTAGAAAAATCATCAATAAAAATAATTAAAGGTATTTAACTAATTTTCCGTGGCAGTCTCTCTGAAATTAAACTCAAACGAGAGAAAGTTTCTAACCAATTTCAACAGCAACGTATTTGTGAGAAGGTGCATAGAGGATGAGAAGACAGAAGACGTAGATGTTCCACATTCCATAGACACCTGACACAAAAACAAATAGGTTATAATGTCTTCTGCACACATACAACATTTAAACAAAAAGTTTCTCTCTTGTATTAAAGAATGAAGAAAATGTTTGGCTTCTCCTAGACTCTTACATGTGCCCGTTTGTCTCAAACACTACAATAAACAACACTACAATAAACAACACTACAATAAACAATACTACAATAAACAACACTGCACAATAAACAACACTGCAATAATAAACAACACTGCAATATAAGCATTGGTTCTTTGCCAGCTTAACAGACTTAGCCGCTTCTCCTAACTGTTAGTCCAAGGTGCTGTTGCCAACAGCGTAAGTAGTGCAGCAGAAGCGGAGCAACATAAGAGGAAGAGCAGTTCCTTGCACTAACTCAAAGATGCCGCCAAAGGCATTAAGTGCAAGTGACTTTGCTTTTCTTACTCTTGGCACATGAGGGCCAGTGACCAGTTCCCAACATGCAGATTATTTGCCCACAAACACAGCATGGCCAGTAAATTAAAAACTGTCAGATAATACTGCTCCTTTTCTCATCACTGTGCTTCTCAAGGTGGAGCTTGAATTCTTTTAAAGTAGACAACAGGAATAGCATTGCACAGTTGATCGTAATTGTAACATATTCGTAGAGCACAGGTCTCCTAAAGAATCATGCAGGTGCAATTAAAAACCTTTTATTGTATTGTATTGTATTTAAACATTTATAAAGCACCTCTAGTAGGGTGAACCGTTCAGAGGCGCTCCCAGTGCGCAAGGCCCCACGAGAAGAAGCAGGTTTTGAGAAGAGACAGAGCAGAGGAGAGACTGACAGAAAGAAGTGTAGAGCGAACAGAAGGAGAAAGAGCATTCCAGAGAGAAGGACCAATAGAGACAAAAGATCGAGACTGAGCCATAGCAGTTCTAGACCGTTATTGTATACATTGCTTTGTGGCAAAGCTGGCTGCCATCAGAATAATCTAATCTCAAAGTTTCTTTCTGTAGTATATACTGCCCTAGATATGCAGAAAGTTTCATCCATCTGTGAACCACTCACACAAATCAACTCCATACGAGAAGATCTGTGCACCGAGGTCAGCTCTACACTGGGATTCTTCTCACCTTACAGGCAGCAAGACACTAAATATTAAGCAGAATGAACAGATAAAGTTTTAAAATTCACAAACTTGTTTGAAGCTGCCATAAGTTGAATACAGATGCAGATCAACAAAATTATCATTAATAAGCATATGAGTAGCACGATCTGCTACTGAAGACAGCTGACAAGCAAATATCAAGACCCGTGACACATCAGCCGAGCGTCCAGGGTTAGAGATTTGACACGTATCAGCTGAAGAGATGTGAGACACTGAGCCACATACCGGTCTGGACGGCACTTGTGTATTCCAAGTGACCTGCATCGCCCCATTTCCAGTGACCCTCGCTGACCTGACCCAGAATGAACAGGATGACAGTCATGGCCGCACAGAGCAGCGTGAAAACCATAAGAAACGAGAAACGGTAGATAAGTCCCTGTCAGAGAAACAAGCGGCAACACATAACAATGATGACTGCGTAATGAAACAGCGGTAATAATTTATTTATAAACATACAAATGAAAACAATGAACAGCAGATAAGGCAGTTAGTTCAAAAACACAATCTTTACCTATTAGCTTCACGACTGGAGATTGCACCACTGGACATTGTAGTGGATATTAATACAGCGCTACCACACGAGAGCATTTGCGCTCGTCCCGCAAAGGTAAGACATGACTAGGTGAAAAGGAAGTTACAGGGGATATAGGCAAGAGGGTCAGAAGGAGAGAAGGAGCTCAAAGAGTGTAATGGAGCAATCGTTGATGCTAGGGAGAAATGGAAATTATTTGAGATTGACGAGTGTAATGGTATATTGAAATAATTTTATATAAGTTGCATTTTTGTATTTGTGTCAGTTATCTGAATCAGATGAAGGCAGCGGATAAGACAAAAGATGAAGGCAGCGGATAAGACAAACGGGACAATAATTGAGAGTAAAAATGACTTGAAATTGAGTTGTTCTTAAATATGCATATGGACAATAGCTTATATTTTGATAGTGAATACTTTTCTTTGTAATAAATGTGATTGTAGACCCTAGCAGTCGTTGTTGGGGGCAACATATTGTATTGTTCTCGCAGCAGGAGCCTTTCAGAAGTGCTCCCAGTGCATGCAACCCCCAAGAGAAAAGGCAGGTTTGAGACAAGATAAAGTTGATGAAAGACTACCAGAGAGGATGACAGAGTGAACTGATGGGGTGGGGGAAGTCTATTCCATACGGAGTGACCAAAGAAGGACATAAAAAGAAACAACTCTGAAAGGAAAAGACAAGATTGTATGCTTATTAAAATTCACAAAAGACATATTAGCAGAGGTGAAAGATCAAAAGCACATGGCACTACACCGGTGGTCATTTTAATTGGTAATTATTTTAAACATTTACATCTATTTACACATTATACACAGCACTTGAGAATTCTAGTTGAAATCCACGTTCACTTGTCAACAAAACCAGTCTTACCATGTAGAATTCCCGACGCGGTTTGCTCATGCTAGGCAGAGCCGACTTCTTGGCCATGATCGTACGGAAGACCTTAACGACCATGACAAGTAAATAGATGAAGTAGATGCATGCTGCAACTCCAGCAAGGATGATGAAGGTCAGCTGAACGCGATTGGTTAAGGGCCAGGCAAAACTTTTATTCACAAATAAATGCATATTTTAGTCAAATCTGCAAATATTGTGTTAAGTGTTAATCTGTTGCCTGACTACCATCGCATAATGTTTGCTTCAATTTTATTTTAGGGTGTCCCCTTAATAGCATTGTTCTCTGTCCTTCTGGGCCCTTCCTTTTGAACAAAAAAAACTATGTTGCCATCATTATCCTCATTGTTCTCTTGGCGCCGTATGTGGCTGCCTCTATAGAATCTGTCACTTGTCTCTGAATGTGTATACTTGTCTTTGTCGATGAGACAAGAAAGGTTCCTCCTCTCAAAGAGAAACATTACCATGGCCTCTCTCTATTCATGAATTGGCCAAAAATTTAGTTAAGCCTAGTTATCTTGACTAACATTGGTAGACAATCTGAAAACTATAGAAAAACTAAAAGTATCCAATAAAACTGATTCCAAATTGTGATTTGACAAAAGGATACACCAAGATATTTGCCAACGTTGGTTGCCCAAATGCTGTAAAAGGGATTGGTCAACTGGACTCCGCTGAAAACAAATCAAAAAGGTTCTATGCAATTAGCCGCAAACACATCTTCCAAGTTAAACTGAAGTTACAAGAGTTCCAGTACAGTTGTACAGTAGATATTTAAGATTAATAACCAATAAATGATAATCTATTTCAGTATCAATCAGTCAATAAATCAATCAATAAAACAATCAATCAATCTATCAATCATTCAATCAATCCCCAAAAAACAAATTAAACAGGTCAGGTATATGATTGCAACTCTGTTAAAAAAGGAAGCCCTAAAGGAGCAAAAATCCGGCCAACCAGGGACACCAAATTATCAATTGAAGTTTTAGATATATGTCGTAGCCTTAACTAAACTTAAATACCATTTGAACATACAGTAATTAAAAGAAAAAAAGTATCAAAGCAACAAAGGAAGCAACAAAAACTGAGAAAAGCAAAACAAGAAAAATGAAACCAAGATAAGCCAGTACATAACAGATGATGCTAAAAGTTAAACTGTAGTGGCATAACAGAGTCAATAGATATCAATTAAACCAAAACACGCTCAGATAAGTTCTTAGTAGACTGTGAGATGCAAACTCTGGAAAAGCAGCTGAAGGCAACATTTCTTTAAAATAATGACATACACATTGCTTTTATTCAGCGATAACTGGTGAAGGTTAAACCCCAATGGTGCATACAACACATGACATCAGTTTACCCATATTACCTATAGATATAGTTCAAAATGACTTTTTTGCATGAAAATTAATTACTAATCTCAGTGCATTCTCATTCTGGCATATTTCTTTCAGGACACAGGCTTTTAGCACAACCTGGACTGGCCTGCCTGTTGTACTGCGCTTAGTGTCCAGGGTCCACTTCACTATGTTCCTGCAGAATCTCAAAACTGTCCTATTTAGCCGTAGCGGGGCCAGGAGCACTGTTCAATAGCTTACCTTGAAGAGGTGCTATGTAAACTTCCTAATTAACAACAATAATAATCTGAATAACAATAATAATCTGAATAACAATAATAATCTGAATAACAATAGTAATCTGAATAACAATAATAATCTGAATAACTATTTGTCCAATATTTAAGTGAAAAGGTTAGAGTCGAAACAAAGCAAGACAAAGCGGCTGATGGATTGTTCTTACCGTTCACACATTTCAAAGACGAAGAGACAGACGCAACCAAACCCAACAGCGCACAATTGCTTCCAGTAGTAGACAATGTGATTGCGGTTCATCTGATCCTTGATTTAAAACAATAATCAAACTTAAATATCATTTCTTCACAAATATAAACAGAATTATTATGGGGGTGAATTATCTGCAAACTCGTGGGGAAATACCCAAGAATGTTATTGTTCATAGTCGTACATAGTAATAAAGTACAACTAAGTACATTCCGTCGCTCTTCTAATAACCTTTCCCTGGAAAATGAGGTTCAGTAACAAACTCCAAAGAAGTTGTAAGTCAGGAGTCAGAAAACAAGGTTGACAAAATTTAAAACGCAACATTAGTCAACTAGTACGTTCAATGATGAAATTATTGGAAATCACAGTTCCACGGTCATTAGAAGATTGGAAATCACAGTTCCATGTTCATTAGAAGATTGGAAACCACAGTTTCATGGTCATTACAAGATTGGAAATCACAGCTCCACGGTCATTATAAGATTGGAAATCACAGCTCCATGGTCATTATAAGATTGGAAATCACAGTTGCACAGTCATTAGAAGATGGAAATCATAGTTCCACGGTCATTAGAAGATAGTGTTGTTTAGGCACACAACATAATATCTGGAGATTGAAAATGCAGCTACGGAGGTTTAAGATGTCAAGATGGAAGAACCAACCATGACGTGTTCTCCAGTGAAGATGACCCAGAAGCAGAATAGCACGGAATAGAAGATACCCTGACGGATGTCGCTGTACAGCACCATGAACGGCATGTGGATCCACAGCGTCAGCCAATCAACGGGTACTGGAAAAGAACACAATCAAGAACACGTCTAAACCGAATCGCAACTACTACTTTTAGTACTTGTAGAAGTAGTGCATGGTAATATTTACCTACTTCAAAAGCGAAGGAATACCAAATAATCTTTCTCACTTTCTGCCCTATTTTTTTAGTTGAAAGAAAGCTAGAGCAATAATAATTATTGTTTGTACCTGTAGAAGTAGTCTAAAGTAATGTACACCTACTGCAAAAGACAGGTAATACCAAATCATTTATCTGAGTCAGAGTTCTAAGTTTTAACATCATGCGTTCTTCTGTAAGTGAACAGGGAAATATTTAATCAATGAATAACTGTAACTTGAAACTGAATATGCACATCAATCACATCTAAGGACTTTTATAGGTCCATTATCAGAACACACAAACCAGTGCCTGATGGCAGCGTGGTGGAATTGATGCCATCAAATAAGAAAAGAAGATAAACTTACTGTTAAGCAATGTAATTGCAGCACCGAGAGCAATCAGAGTCCTTGAAAAGAAAACAACATTTCTCAACTCAATTTTGCTTAATAGCAAATTTCTTTTAAAAAATAAAAAAATTCCAAAATTTGCAAACAGTCATAAAATTGGTCAATATGTATGACATTGTGGGGTGCGGTGGTGTAGTGGTGGCATTGTTGCCTTGAAGTCGAAAGGTTCGAGGTTCGAATCCACCTCAAGTCGCCGCTTAGGGACCTTGGGCAAGTCCTTCACTCGCAATTGCTCAGCGCTTCGGCGTGAAACTCCGATGCAGTGTCTGCTCTGCAGTCGGGAGCGCCTCCGAGTGCTTGAAGGGGCGCTATAACAAGTGCACATACAAAAAATGTGAAATCTGTATGCACAGAAAACTTAAAATATGCAATAATGTCCTAAAATATACAGCAATGTTACGTGACCCCAGTTCCAATGCAGATATTACACCAAAGTTAAAATCAAACTTCCATACACCCTTGTCAGGTCATTAACGATGTCCAAATGAACCATAAGGAAGTTTTTCTTGTTTGACCCCAGTTATAATATACTGTACACATGTAAGTGTCCATCTTGCAATGGTCATTGGTCATATATAATTTTGACTGTATAATTTATGTGTTTTTCTGCAGTGGGCCTGTAAAACATTTATACACATTACACGTATCTATGCCGAATCAGAAGCATTAGGTGCCTGACTGCTTTCACTTAAATCACGGTAACAATGTAATCATTGACCCTACTCTTATTGTTGTAAATGTTGTCATCAGTGTACGCTATTTAGGATAGAACCAAGGGCAGATACAGAAATTTTCAAGAGGGGGCCAAAATTTTTGGTCTTGGTTGGGACAGAGGAAAAATTTCATCTTGGTTGGAAAAATCTGATGACCCTTTTTTTTTTAGAAAGATACCATTTTAGCCGCTAAAAAAGTGTCATCAGTCATCCTGGTCAGAGTAATGGCCTCTCTACTATCCTGCATTCCTGCAGATGGGGGCCACATCCCATACACTTTTTAAATGAGGGGCCATGGCCGGATGGGTCACCTTGGATCCGCCCCAGGATAGAACAGAGTGGAGTGAACCGTCCTCACTGGCTCAGATAAACTGACCACACCATTGAGAAGCATTGCAACAGTCATTTAGGTTAATACACAAAGGTCTTTGCCCATTCAACCGCTTTCCATCACACAAATCCCCATGTGCTTTATAATTATGACGCTAACTGTTCGAGGACATTTGGCTTGCGGTCCATGTGGTAAAGGCGCCAGATGAACCACACCAGCTCCATCGCAATCAGAGGAAAGACGAGGGTCTTGATGGAAAACCATACAATGGTAAAACCTCCGTTTGGATGGATCACCTGGAAACAAGAAACATGCATTGATAAAAACAAATGTCTTCTACGTTTTGTAGGTAGGAACATTGTGCAAATATGCTACAAGACAGGAATATTATCGTAAACTCAGTTTAATGCATGGAAGAAATTTCGTTTTGACCAAATCTGAACAAAGCTGAACAGCAACTCTGTCACAAGTAAACAGATGAACACAACAGACAGACAGACTTGATAACAGACTTGATTGTGTTGGCACACACACACACACGCATGCACACACACATGCATGCATTATGTTTGTAAGTGTATGTACATATGAATGTATATGAATGTATGTATCTATGTTTGACATTGTATGTATCTATGCATCAACACAACTCAGCAAACTTTCCAGTTCCTTACAATAACACAACAGATTTTTTATGGGCTTTAACCCTTTACCGGTTCATTTTTAAATTTTAAGCCCATTTCCAGCGGATATACTCGGGGCAAACGGGTAAAGGATTAATGCATGCATGCATGATGCATACATACACACATAATATATGCCAATAAATAAATTTATACATACAATATGCCAATAAATGCATAGATACAATACAAAATAATACAATACAATATGACAACAAACATGTACTGTATGCATGCATATAAAATTATACACATACACAAACATACAAATGGTACTTGCAGCTCTACGCCCATTGATTCATATACAAAATGTGTATCCAAGTGGAGCACATTTCTCACAACCAATCTTTAGAGTTATATACAGCAAGTAAGAGTGACATGCAAGAATTATTCAATGACTTACATAAGCCCACACTTCCTTGATTGGTCCGAGATTCGCGTTGTGATCACCTGGAAAGCGAAGGTTGACGAGGTAGAACTTGTGATGGACGCTTCCCAATTCGAAGAGCGGCATCATGTCACAACTCAGTTCTGAATTAGCCTTCATCAACAGAGATAAACATCCGAGCTCAAATAGTGACCTAAGTGTACTAAGTTCAGGATTGTGTTTGTTTGTATGTGCACTTGCTATAGCGTCCCTTCAACCACTCTACTCAGAGGCGCTCCCGATTGTGTGCTCACTGAACGTGCACTCTTCAGATTGTCTCCGTTCAGCTAAATCTGTTCATCATCTTCAGTCTGTTCATGTCTTAGTTACGATATGAATTGGATGGCCAGTCAGTTAGTGAGATACTAAATGAATGAACATGTACAGGGTGGGCCATAAAAAACTGTAGGATAATTTTTACGGTCCACCCTGTAGATTCAATTAATCAGCGAGAGAGTTAGGTCAGTAGTCAGTCAGTAATGTCTGGGCACCATGGCTGGTGTTTTTTTATCTTCAACCATGAAGTTTATTTACCATAAAAAGGCATCAACATCAAAAACAATGGAATAAACTTATCATCCCCGTTCTGAGTTCTTGGTATGCCATTAAAAATATAAATTTAATCAATACCTTAAAGGAAATGCACAATCAACTCAATAATATATGGTTTTTTGAAACGACATTCAAAACTGCTTCAGGATGTGGTCTTGCTACAAAGAAGTAATTTTATGAAGGTCAACTCGTGCTATAATGGCACATTTTTTAGAAATGGCTGTTGAAGTCACATTTTTTAATAGTTAACTACCGGTATTTAAGAAAAAACAATTATTCAATAGTTAATTGTGACCAAATGTATTCCACAATTCGAAATGGAAAATACAAAATTAACCCAATTCATTGTTGGTCATTGATGATATTATGAATATCCATTGCTAGGCAGCTCAGTTACTTAGTAGCAAGTGGCTCAATTTCATATTAGCAGCCATGTTTATTTCAAATTTATTCCTCCAACCAATTAAGCAAACAAATCAGCAGGTTAACTAATTCATCACTAAATTTCACAGTCCCACTTATAAAGAGTTTATGTATTCTTGATCATTAGAATAATACAAGAATAATATTTAGAATTGGGTATAATGAGCTCCTGGTATCTTGATCCCTATTTGGAACTTCTGTTACGCATGATCCTTAGAATTTAATAAAAGAATTGTTTTATTATGGAATATGCTAAAAGTAGTTTTGCTATACTCGATCCTCAGAATAATGCACAAATTGTGCTATAATGGCCCAAAGTTATAAGGAGTATACATACTTGATCCTCACAGTAATACTGAAGTCAAGTCCTAATGGCACTTTTTACAATGATTACACTTGAACCTTGGCATGATACAAGAATTGTTATAAAATGGAACACGGTATAAAGAGTTTCTGCTATACTTGATCCTTAAAATAATACAGAAATTGCTATCCTTACAGCAATACTAAAATCATGACATAATGGCACATTTTATAAGAATCACACTGGATCCTTAGAATGATACTAAAATCGTGTTATAACGGCACAAGTTATAATGAGTTTCTGGTATGCTTCATGCCAGTGGCGTAGTCAAGGGGGGGGGTTTCGGGGGTTAAACCCCCATTGGCTCCGGAAAAAGGTTTTTTTAAGGTTATTTTTCCATTTAAGTAAGGAAAAATAGCAAAAAAACAGGGTTTCTGGTCATAAAACCCCCATCAAAAATTCCTGGCTACGCCATTGTGCTTCATGCTTAGAATAATAATACAGATCTCTGCGAATAAGAGCCAAAGAGTAGCAACCTCAACAACACAGCTGAGTTGGCGCAGTTCCATGGAACTTGCGATCTCCGTCCATACACTTTCGTTATCGCCGCTGTTACTGTAGCCGAGACGAGCTTTGATTGTTACCTCAACCGTCGTGTTATGCTCCAGTTTATCTACATGTATAACATTCAAATCCGATTAGATAATAGAATGAAAACAACGTGAAACTATAGGAAACAATATAACTAACTGTATCAATTTTGAAACATTGCAAGTCTTGTAACAAGAATAAAGTCTATGGCAATAATACATATAATAAAGATACAATAAAAACAGAAAAAGTCAACAGGAACATTGAAAGTGTGGGATTTACAGTAAACAGCAGCATATAAAAATACTTGAAATTATATCATGAAGTACTGAAATGCTGCAATAGAAGTAGAAGAGAGAGAGGACGACCACGAATAACTGGCAAGACATCAATTGTGACTTGAGATGTCTGGAGATGCCATGGGAGGAGGCTGAAGAACTGGCGATGGACACGGACGAGTGGAGGAAGGGCATTGTCTGATGTGCAGACCTGCACGGGAATGACCAAGTTCTACTTAGTAAGAACTTATGAAGTCCTGAAGTGAACTTTCTGTTATGGCAGTGGTGCAGACAAGAGGGGGTTTCGAGGGCTAAAGCTCCCCATTGGCTTAGGAAAAAGTTTTTAAAAAGGTTATTTATCCACTTAAATAATAAAAAACAAAACAATTGTTTCTAGTACTTAACAATTGCTTTTCTTACTTTATTCCCTTTGTTACTTTATTCCTTTTTGTATACTGTAATACTGTTGGGTTGGTGTCAGGAAGTGCATCCGGCCAGGTCATAACTCCCCCCCATCGTAAATTATTGTCTACACCACGGAGTTATGCTAAAGATTCATTTAATTTTGGTAGCAATAGTCCTATACAACAATGAAGTTTATAACAAAATCGACTCAATTCATGTCACCAGGTGGCACTACTGTCGCACTACATATTAAAACATGGCCACCCATGGATTTTGACTCAATGTATTTCAGTAGATGGCACAACTATAGCACTACACACATGTTAAGAACATGGTCGAAAGTGGAAACTGTAAAAACACGATGATTACTTGCAAAATCATAACAAAATTTAACTGCCACGCAGAGATCTAAATTTCTGGTTTTTACAATGAAAGTTGGGATGCCTGATGTCTATTGCCATGCTCTCTGGAAGATTATTCAAAAATTCTTTTCCCCATAAGATGGGCAAACACATAATTATTATCATTAATAACGATAAATAAACAATAGAAAAATGTTTGTCACCATGGCCTTCCATGTCGTCCATCACGACGTGTAGAACCGTGACCATGCTCTGGTGAAGTCGTGACATCTCCAGGTCTCTTCCTTCGCGTGGAAGCGGAAACTGGAAGGTGAAGACAAGGTCATCTGCATTGGCCATCGGGAACTGCTTCATGATATCCGCCACGGAGCTGTGGTGTTGACTGCATCTTCCGTGCTTTCCACGTGGGTAGTGCCATGCCACCTCCGATCGGTCCGCTCTCTCGTCCACGCAGATGTTTGACAAAAGCTGCTGCACGTTGTTTGGTGATGGAGCTAAATTCACAGAACAATACATAGCATTGTTAATTTAAGGCCAATGTATACAAACAATACAATAATATTACAATGCATGATGACATTTGTGGGGCATTGTCCTACACTCGACAATGTCCGGCTTCAACATGGCATCGTTCTTAAGTGCAGTGCTCTTCATGTACCTCCAACCTTGCCTCATGATATTATTTCACAAATGGAACCATGTTTAAAAATGCAGCAATCAATGCAAGAATCCCACAGTTAATTGACCTGCAAAACAAGATCATTAACATAATGCAACACAGTATTTGACAACGCACCCAGTGCTAACACCGCATGCACGTAATTACAATGAATAACAATGCAATCAATTACAGGAACAATAAGGAGGTCCAGCTACCCCAGTGCCTCACCCCTCATAACTCTAATTCAACTAGACTGACCCCAGTTTCATAAACATCAGAGGATGACTCAGCATTAAATGTTCAGTCTGTTGGCAAACTCAGATTAAATATTAGAAGCCATCCAGGTTAGTTTAAACAATCTGAATGATGGATGATGACTAGAGAAAATATGACCCAACAACCACAAAATATGTCAGGCTGAAAATAATCTAAATACCCATCAGACAAGCAATGACAGACGAGACCAAAGCAATGGTCAGATAGACAGCACATGAAAACCTGTCAAATGCAGAAGACAAGATGGAGAGCTTGTTGAATGAATTGAAATCCATGGAAGAGTAGGAAAGTAGCAACATTGGTATGTTGCAGTGCAATATATCTAAGGAAGGAAGCGGCCTTAATACAACTGGCTGTATCAATATTGGACAAGTGGGATGCTCTTGTGGCAGGCACCAGCCGCCAGCCAGGCTCTGTCCCTTAAGGCCAATTCCTTCAACAGAAGCTCACTTGAGAAACGGATGTGTATATGGGAGACTAATAGCCAGCCAGCCATCCAAAAAGACAGCCAGCCAGCCATGCATCCATTCATTCACAGGAGGCACACAGACAATACAATGAATCCATATAGTTAATACCCTTTGTTAGTCAACAACACCACTGAGACCAGGGCTTCACAAGAATTCTAAAGTTCACAGAATCAACTAAAGTGGGCTACAGCCACATGCACCCACTCTCACTGTCTGCCTGCCTCACTGTCTGCTTGCCTCACTGTCTGCCCGCCTCACTGTCTGCCTACCTCACTGTCTGTGTTAGGTGTAGGTGGTAGCAGTGTGCCTATTCTTGTTAGACATTCATCTACCATTAAAGAAGCAAAACAACTGGATCCAGCAGATCACCCACAGGATCCATAGGTAATTCTTTGTTTAATTTCAAACTGACATTGTAACACAGTTCATGGAATGAACGGATGATCAAAAGTTACTACAGAACATGGATGCTACTCTAGATTTGGGAAAAAGTCAGATCCGGTCGAAGAAAAGGCTAGAAAAGGCTAAATTGACGATTTCTCTGAAAAAAACATAGATTTTTCCAATTTTTCGGCTAGAAATTTCTGACGACCTTTTTTTTAAAGTTGTCCGATGATTAAAATTTGCTCTCTTTTCCTTCCCGAAAAATTGCTGAAGACCTTCTTTTTTAGTCTTTCACTCCAAAATATACAATTTTTGGTCCAAATTTTAAAAAAAATTCGATTTTTTAACGTCTTTTGAGCATTTTCAGTTAAAAAAATTAATTTGTATGTAAAAAGTTGAAAAACCGCCGTGAGAAAAAAGCTAGATCCTGATCAAAAAACCTAGAAGCCTAGACAAGACCGAAAATACCTAAATCTAGGTGGAAAAAGCTATGAGCGGCATCCCTGCTACAGAAGTAGAATTTAATTGTTGGCAGCCATGCAAGATGCCCAACAGGTACTGCTCAGTTTACCAACACCATCCGCTGAATGCATGGGAGGTCAAGTGGACATTTGGGAGGATAGAGGGAAGTGATACCGTATCCGTGCACTCTTCACGCCAGAGTGTTCACCAATATATCCTAAACATCCTCCCAGATAATGCTGAATCCCCATCAGTCAACCATGACCAACAGCAAAACAAGTACTTTCAACTATCTGCAAACTAGCTGAATAACCCGGCGTTGCCCGGGAAATATAAGTTTTTGTCCCCAGCCACGCCTGACCCCGTTCCGACTTCACCATTCTGACCCCGCCTTCCATCGACCCCCGCGTTAAGGAGAAGTAACGAACCTCTCCGCTAGGTGTACAGGTCTGGTCGATAATCGAAGAGCAAAACCCGTTAAGTCCATTCGACACGTAACTGAGAAAAACGACTTTTTCTGAAAAGATACTACCATTCAGCGCAACGTGCTTTTTTCATAAATTGTTCTTTGCCACTTAGATAAAGGAAGTTTTTTAAATCTACGCTTTTTTATTCCGATTATTTGCAGTTATATTCGCATTATTTACGTCCACAACATTTTTGCTACGCGGTTTGGCGAGATGTGACGTTAAAATTTGAGCTCAAAATAATGACGTCATGAGTTTAGTGAACATAATTATGCCGTGTCTAATATATCGTTTTTATAACAGCGAAATTTAAAATATGGAAAGATTTTTGGATGGCGATCTTTATGATTTTCTCGTGTGGATCAGAAGAAAAAAGCCGAGAATAATCCTCGCAAATATTGTCGATAGAAGTAAATATCACGTGACCTCAAACCGTCATGCCATTGGCTGTAGTTCTCTGGTAGTCAATGGAGGCCTTGTGGAGGCGATCAACGTGAATGGATTTTGAATCGCTTATCGCGTGCAAGTTTAAATGTTGACATCTCGGGACTTATAAAGTGAATTGGCAGCCGAAAATAGTGGCGTTTAACTCCAAATGTGGGTAAGAATCGATTGCAAAATTTTTTTTTAAACGAATCGCTGTAATTTCTGAGTAGGCCTTCGGGCAAAATTGGTGCATCCCACACACAGAAGGACAAACTTTGAGTTTTATACTTAAAGATATCAAGTGAAAGAGGTATCATTATGACAACCCCGTGGCATGTGCACTGGCTCTCCATTCGAAACTCTGACCAATTCCAAAAGCAACACTGATTCAGACTGGTCGATGATGCAGGATTTCTGAGAAAATGAAGAAGTAACGAATGCGAGGTGCGGAAGAAGAAAGCGAGAGCAAACACATCTGGTTGCTGATGCTGTTGATGTCATCGCTAGGAATCTCTGCCTCCGAATCTTTCATCACTAATCCAATCGAGGAGCGCCTCCGCTGTAGACCGACTTCAGTGGTGGCCAGACCGGAAGAGAAGAGAGCATCAAGGGGGGTGGGGTGTGGGGGGGGGGGGTGGAGAGGGTGAGAGCATCAGACGGAGATAACTAACCTTGCAAACAAGATACATTCACCAGATGATGGTGGTGCCAAAGTATTGCAGCATGAATCAGGCCCTCAACACAGAGACACAGCGCTAAAGGGAACCAGGCTGGGAAAATTAGAACATGATGCAATGCAAGGCAAATGAGACTGACGGTTTGTTTACACGTGATGATAAAACAGCTCAAATATTATAACATGAAGAAAGAGAGAAATTGGCGCAGTTCAACGCAAACAATGTTTCCACCTAGACAAAAGGACAAACACACAGATCGGAAGCACGGGAGAAGGTGTAAACATCGAACTATTTGGCGAAATATCAGCTGTATATTCCGACATATAGTTTGGCCTGAGAAAATAGATTTATAAAAAAAATATATATTAAAATATGTAAACAAAGGCTTATTTACCAGTTAACTGTAATGAAAACCAGAAACAATATGGCATGAACAGGAACAAAATATGCTGCATATATATGCAAATAATTATGTATATGTATGTATGTATGTATGTATGTATGTATGTATGTATGTATGTATGTATGTATGCATGTATGTACGAACTCATGTATGTGTGTATGTATGCATGCATCTATGTATGAGAAATAAAGAATGCAAAAATCAGAATGAGCTGTGCAGTGTGGTACAGCCCTAGTAATCCGGACCCTGGTCCATTCTGGGTCTTCCTGCTGCATCTGCAAGTTTCTGTTTACTGTGTAATTGTCGGATGCGGAATGTTTGAACAGGGACCAATTAGCGAATTGAACTGAAAAAACCCGATCTATGTGTGTATGCTGGTATTGCATGAGAACACCTCTTTTAAGTAATTCAGAAACATGATATTAAAGTAGGAGTGTGAATTTAATTCAGATGATCTCGTAGGCCTTTTTGATGGTGAAGTGCAGGAGGAAGTGAGACTTTTAATGAATGGATTCACATATCAAGTTATCATAGATGGCACCAATAATGACCTCAGAGAACTGCATACAATAAACCCCAGCACAGGTCGTAAAACTCCGGTGGGAGTGGGGTGGGAGTGGGGTGGGTTTGAATACCTCCCACTATTGCATGTCATCAGTGAGTCAGCCTCTACTAAACACAAAGCCAATTTCACGAGAATCTGGGTCAACTTCCAAAGAACAACAGCACACACATAGCCTGAGTCTTAAAATTAGTAGGTGCCAGACTGTGCATCTCATTCTGATGTTTACATTCTTTATTACTGAATGAACATACACTATTCAGTATTCATGCAATTTACCCGTTAAAATGTGCATCATCAACATTTTACCCAGTAGACACAACTTCTCTTGAAACTGGTAATTTTAATTTTGATGTTGTTTTCAACCACATTCTACTTTCCCCAAGTCCAAAGAAATTCCAACCAAACAACAAAATTTTCAGGAATACCAAAAATAATGGGGTGGGTGGGTATGGGTAGCATCACAGGCCTAAATTATTCGTCCATATATCTATAATTATTATTCATTAGCAATCCAACTTCTATTTAAGCAAACATTCTTTTAGTCAATCCCACTTCTATGCAAACAAGAAATCTTGACATTTTCAGCTAGGCAAAAGTTTGGAGAATAAAAAATGTGCATTCATATGCTAGGGCAAGGTAAACTCACAGCAACCTACATTCCATGAGTCACAAAACAGCTAAACATTCAACAAGCACATGTTTTAAATACAATGAGAAAATTCAAATGATGGAAGAAGTCACAGCCAAAAACTCCACCCCACCAGTTGAATTGTCAGTTACTGCATATGTCGTAAATTAATAAAACAGTCAGGTGATGAAAAGAAGTAATGGATGGATAGCATGTATAATGTTGGCACAACCTAGAAAAAATTGGCTTTCCAACAGACCTCATATATTCTATCAGTCTGGCAGATATCCTAATCTCAGATCACTAGGCACTATCTCTCTTGGCTGGATTCCAAACACCGAAATCAGCCCACCACTGGTACTATCATACCACCAACGTCACCATTTTCACAACTACTGGACATAGAATATTCTCGATAATCAAATGATTTCCATAGAGATGTAACCATAGACACAATTCAATTCAAAACAAATCAATCATGCAATCAACGGTTGTTTCAATCAAGCACAAAAGTAGCTAAAACATTTATCCATTCTAGCGGTAAACACTCGGACACTAATAGTGCACAGACGCGGGATCACTTCCCGCAAAAACCCTCCCAAACGATCACTCAACCTTCCATTCGGTAGATGGCGTTGGTGAACTGAGTAGTAGGACGTGATGGATGTCTTGCAATTTAACTTGTGATCATCCGTTCATACTTAGAATTGTAATCATACTGCATTGTGTCAGTTTGAAAAATGAAAATATTCTATATATATATATATATAAACATGTGCAAGGAAACATTTTCAACTCTTTTAACACAATTGTCATTCTGAGCTTCAGTTTAATGATCTGTTACACCTGGACCAAACTTCTGAAGGTTGATTTTGATAAAGTACTGTGTACTGTGTATCACACAAGTATCTACCTTAAGTATTTTGCCTTTCCTACCACAGGTTAAGCAATTTAAAGCACCTCAATGGTCAGTTATCATAATTTCACTACTGGCAGCTGAAAGTATGTGCATCTCCCATGAACCTCACAGGGAAGTTCTCAGCAAGAAAGTTTAAATTTGACGATTAAACCATAGATTAATAGATTAAAGGAGAAATGATCAACCATCATACAATTGCAGAAATTTATATCAACTAACTAATTACTACTCAAATCATTCATCATTCCAACAATTATTATAGTGCCTCTTCAATAGACCTACTCAGAGGCACTCCTAGCCCAGCCACAGCAAAAAGTAAGATTTGAGCGACTTATAAAAAAGCAGGTTAGTTTAGTCACCGTCAATACACTAATTTAATAAATGGCATGCACTTGTCATTTACATATAATGAGTTTTAACTTCCTTCCCACATAACACTTTAATGGAAATTGAATAAGATTTTTATTCAAATCAAAGGACATCAAGACCTATGGTAGACAACTGGTTAGAATACTTTCCAATTAGTACATGTGAAAACTTTCTAGCCTTCTTGAGATGGTTGCTCTGTAGGTACTTACTCACAATTGCTCGGCAGCATAAATTAATTCCAGGACACTTGATAGTGGCGTTTAATAAATGAATAAAAAAGGATGATTAGCTGTACAGCCCAGACATACATCATAAATATCACACAAATCACAATACAAACCTTTACTTAGGCTCTCAATGAGCCAGTCTACGTTATTCCACATGGACCTATCACTGAAGATGTAACTTCAAAAATCTTCATACAAGTGATTTGAAGTAGCATCAACTTACATCGTGTTCTTAAACTGGCGCAACAGAAGTCATACTGAACAGTTCAGAATCCAAAATATCCAAGAATGGGGCAGTGCACGGATTTCAGACACTCTTTCGCAACATTTAAGAATTTTGAAGCTGGCTCCATAAAACCGATTTAAGTCGGGCAATCACACCTTCAAGCAATCAAGATTATCGTTATGATGCTTGTAATCTAGATCAAAGAAAGCCGACGACAGACATTCAATCCAAAAATGACTCACCAATCAGACCTCCGATGAGAAAGAAGCCGACCTGCAAAACAAACATGATGACCGCAAAAGCGATAAGTTTCCGATTGCTCAGCGTCTCTAGAATGACTCCAGCCATCTTTTATTAGCCTTCAACGAGCTTGCTGCTTATTAAACGTAAACGTAGAACTGCAAACCCAATTCTTTGGGATAAATCGACCAACAACTGTGAGAACTACTTCAGCACACAAGTGGATGATACTTCAAGCCTTTAATGTCCGCCGACACAATGAGACTTCGCCACCTGTCGATTACTCTCTACAACTCTGGCCATCTGCCGATTGAAATCTGTCGGGCGACGGATTAAGGTGATGGATCGACAAGTAATAATAATATTCATTCATTCATTCATTCAAGTATTTATATAGCGCCTCTTCAAGGAAACTACTCAGAGGCGCTCCCGACTCCAGTACGGACAAACAGAACAGTTTTTAAGTGCTTATAGAATGTGTCAGAGTCTCAGAGAGTGATCTAGGGAACAGGCGCAGCTCAAGTGGGAGGGCATTCCATACCACTGGGCCAACCACAACCAAATTATTATAACAATAATAGTTTTCGTTTACTCAACAATCCGGTTGACAGACCGCAACCGGTTACAGTGTACACTTATGCAGTTGAAACAATTTACAGGAACTCAGATTACAGAATACATAAATCCTAACTACTAACAGAACAGACAACCTACAATAATCGGCGCTAACAGCAGCCTACAATTAGGCCTAAAGCATGTCCGCTCTATACGGAGCGCGAACTCATTAACTCTTGCTCCCAATGCCAGCGTGTTACCTATTGCGCTATGTAGTGTGCATAGGCGTAGACACATTTCAGCAGTGGGGGGGGGGGGCAAGATTTTACTTTTGCCCGAAAAATAATAAAGCACATAATTAGGACTAGGCCTACAGCTGGTGAGCGGCGCTCGACATTTGGAGGCCTATAGGTTATCAGTCTTGCCAGACTACGATCGAGTAGAATATGATATAAAATTGACCTGGAGGTTCTTGCTCGAGAGTTCCCTCACTTTACCTTCTCTTCCTCTGTCCGGGATCTTGGAGTCACATTGGACCAAGAACTTACTTTTACGCGGCATATCAACCTGCTATGCCGCAGTTGCTACTACCAATTGCGTCAGCTTAGAGTGGTGCTCCGCTCCTTAACCTTCAATGCTGCCTTAACGCTAGTCCATTCTTTTGTCGTCTCTCGTCTGGACTACTGCAGCGCCCTCTATGTGGGTCTTCCGGTGACTCGGGTTGGGTGCTTGGATCGGGTCTTGCGCTCTGCGGCACGCCTTGTTGGTCGCATCCCAAGATTCGGTCATGTTACTGACTATATGCGGGATGTCTTGCATTGGCTCCCTTTTTCACAAAGAATCACTTACCGGATATCTTCCTTGGTTTGGCGCTGTCTCGCGGGTGTGGCCCCTGTCTATTTGCAGGAGCTCTGTTGCTCCACCCTGAACGTCCAGCGCCGTGGCTCTCTCCGCTCTTCTAAACAGGCTCAGCTTCTTGTCCCCCGGTCACGCACTTCTATTACACAGCACCGTGCCTTTTCTGTCGTTGGCCCTATAACCTGGAATGGGCTTCCTGTGGAACTACGTCTTGTGCCTAGAGCCTTTGAGACTACGTTCTACTCTGCTCTTAAAACTATTCTTTTAAACCGTGGTTGGGTCGGGAGCGCTTCTGAGTAGATACTCTTGAAGAAGCGCTATATAAGTGTTTGAAATGAATGAATGAATGATCTCAGAGACTTAGACCAATTATTAGGGATTGACATCTGATTACACTTCACCCTAAAATGCGCGGTATCATCTGAATTAGATTCACACTCCTATTTATCATGTTTATGAATTGCTTAAAGAGGTGTTCTCATACAATGCCAGCATATACACACTTAATTATACTAATATCGTTGTCTACGCCTAGCCTATAGCCTATAGGCCAGTGGTTCCCAACCTTTTTTGACTGTCGGGCCACTTTTTCTAAGTTGGAGGTCACGAGGGCCACTTTTTCTTTGTTGAAGGACATTAAGGGCCACAGGGCTAAAATTTAATTAACTAAAGGCGTATAAAATTGTTACAATTGAATCAAAATAGAATGTTTGATGCGACTTATTGACGTCCAAATAAAATAATCTGTAATAGAAAAGAACTTTATATTCTATCATGTCTGAATTGTCAATTTTTACAATAATTTTGTCTTTATTCATTGATATGCTGCGTGCCATTTTTGTAGGCTAGGCGGGCCACTTTTGGCCCGCGGGCCACGGGTTGGGAACAGCTGCTATAGGCAATAGTAGATCTTCAGAACTGACACCAAGAATGGCTTTTGGTAGGCCTTAAATTTATGTTTAAAGCTGTGACTATAATATATGATATTATCATATATGGAGACTCTATATAGATCTGATAATTTACCGTCATCGGCATTGGTATTTTAATAGGCCCTATAGGAGCATTTATATTTCAGCTCTTTTGCTGATCGGTTTCAGTCAATGAAGTAACTGCTCGTATTTATTGATCGACACTCTCAGTAGGATATATATGCTTTGAATTGAAGATTACCAGTAAACGCACGGTAGATCTGGGATAGGCCAAGTAGGCCTATAGATTCGGCAAACTGTTTGTTAGAACTTCAAACGGTTCCTTGAACTTCAATCTAATAATTATATATATATTATATATATATATTATATACTTATTATATATATATACACTTGCTGGCCAACTTTGGTAGCAGTGTAAGAATTGTGGAAAAATAACTGGGAGTTGGACCATTACCCACTCGGAATTGGGGTGGGAAAACAGATTTTACTATATATGGGGCTCTAAGAAAGACTGGGGGTTTGAGACCCCAATCCCCTAGCAATTCTCACCCTGGGTACGTATAATTAAGCTAGTTATACGATGGCAGGACGACAGCTAAATTCGATTATTATAACCAGAAAGACACGACGCACAGCGGCGACACAGAAAAGACAATTAATTGGAAAAATAACTGTTAATTTATTACAGAAAGTACAATGATCGAGTGAGGATGTTTCCACTAACACACTGACACTGTTAATTGTTTCTATTTGCAACAAATCTTAAGCTGCCTAAGTCTCGTAACGAAGAGTTTTTCCGCCTCGTTGTCGATTTATCGAGTTGATGTTGTCTTGTCTTTCTCTTGACGCTGTTTCGATGACCCACTGCGAACTGGTTCCTCTATCGATCGTCCACCAATTCCATTCTATTCAATCCACCCATTCATCCCTCTCCTCCTCATCCCTCGGCTCAACAACGCACAACACATCAATAAAATAATAAATTTAAAATTAATAATAGTGGGCTTGCGGGATATTGGGCTAATCCGCGCCAGGGGCCCTCCTGCCTTTGCGAGGAGCTTACGGGATTTTACACCACGCCAGAGGCCCGGCAGGTACTAATACAAATAAACTACAAACACACAACAACAACAACAACAACAACAACAACAACAACAACAACAACAACAACAACAACAACAACAACACAGAGCCACAAAACCGTCACTCATCGCATTCCCCCTCATGCCATTCCCCTCATGTCCCTCATGCAGCAATGTAGCAGTTCCTGAAGCAACACAGAAATCCACAAAGATAATTGATACCGCTATGATAGATAGCCTATAGGCCTATTTATAGTAACATTCAATTGCAGAATCGGGGTCCCAAGTGTCGGTTAGGGTAAGGTCAGGCGTCATGAGAGTTGGTTAAGGTCAGGTCGGGCGTCATGAGAGTTGGTTATGGTCAGGTTAGGCGTCATGACTCATGAGGGTCGGTTAGGGTCAGGTTATAGTTATAGGTATAGGCTACTCATCAGTGTCGGCTAGGGTAATAATAATAGATAGTGTCCAAAGATATTGTATATGCTGGTCTCTGAATCCCTGATACTGCAATTAAGCCATCAAGAATTACTATTCACGATGGTGGGCGATGGAGGAACTGGCCTAGTTAGCTACACCGGTAAGCGAGGACGGCATTCGTCTGTTGGTTGCAACGGACTGCTGTTCAAGCCCCGGGCTGGGAGTTGACATTCAGAGATTTAGATATCTCGGGCTAGCACGTGTGGGACGCAGGGGCGCAAGCTCCTGCGGAGCGACCTTGGGCAAGTTACCTACCCATCATTGTCTGTGAGGAAGGCAACGGGAAACCACCCACTCATCTCATCCCCAGGGGCGTAAGCCAATGAACCTGCCTTCGGCAGAGCACCATCATCATCATCATCATAGCCGTGTTACTCGGCGTTGCCCGGGAAATTTTGGTCGTCAGAAAATTTCGACAAAACAGGTCGATTTTTCTCCCGGGTTGCCAAAGTCAGACCCTGCAACTTTTCCAAACCACTGTCAGCCCTGATTCGAATATTGATCACTTACATAATTTGCGTCTTCGTACGTTCTTCCACTTCAAAAGACTTCAGAACCGGCTTCTATGTATATATTCGTCCTCGGATATTTTTCGTCTTGCTTCAGAACGGTTTCTAAATTATATAAAATTAAAATAGGCCTAAGTAACTCCTGAATTGTCACAAAGCAGTCCTCTATAATATTCTGCGGAATCAATTAAGTTTCTTAATAGTATTAAAGGAGGCCTATAGGCATGGGCGGAGTTTGGTTTCCGTTCTTGGAGGGGCTAAAGCCTTCTGGGGGGGGGGGGGCTAAGCCCGGGAAAAGATCCAATTTACACGGTAAAAACTGAGTCTGGGTCTTCTTGGGGGGGGGGGGGCTTAGCCCCCCTAGCCTCTGATAAACTCCGCCCATGCCTATAGGCTTAAGCGTCATAATGAACTTCGAATTCTTCTTTGCATAAAAATGACGAACCGATACGTGGGCCTATATAATTTATGTGGTTCGAAATATTTATGATGTCAAATTAAAATTCTATGAAATTATGCAATTTTGCTGATTGCGCTCTACATTTAGACTTATAGAACAGAAGATTAGACACAGACGCGTAGCCTAGACAGTGAAAAAGAGTCCGGCTAACTATAGAGGTCTACAGGTCTGCATTAAACTGTCGTCCTTCTATTATAGCCTATCAACTATCTGCTTGCATGTCCAGCCAGTGCCTATAAAGTGTGGAGAAATAAGTGCCTGGACGCCCCTTACCTCTCCAAAAGAAGTGCCTGGACGCCCCTTACTTTCCAAAAGAAGTGCCTGGACGCCCCTTATACCTTTCCAGTCTATGCTCGCCAATAAGTGGCTGGACGGCGTTCAGATTTTAAAACAAGTGCATGGACGCCGTCCATGACCGTCCAGGCACACTTTAAGCCCTGTGTCCAGCTGTTTCCGTTTGTCCTCAACTCGATTCTCTACAGTCAGACCGTCGGCCATTTTGCTGCTATAGTAACGCCATCTGAAACTTACTTTTCGATTATTAGGTTATCGGTCGTTTGAAATGACGGCGATGATATTTCTGTCATACGTACGATGCGAGTAATATCGGTTTCACTTCGTTGATCGTCTGCCGCTCAGTTAAGCAACTGTTGTTCATCATCTTCTCCCTCATCTTCATTGTCTTTATCGTCGTTTTCGTCGTTTTTGTAATCTTCGTCGACATATTTTTGTCGTCTTCATCTGCGCAGTCATCGGCTGTAATGAATCGGATGAACAAATGAAAATTACGTCATTCTGCGATGACGTCATAATCGGCGATGTGACAACATCCAGCAACTTAATTCTAATAAATTGTGTAAAAGAGGCAATCGCAGCGGGTGTAGTAATTGCGAGACAACTTTAATGTCGCTACCGGTATGTTCTACTTAAAGGCCTATGCCCTATCAGTCCTATATATTATTTCCATTGAGTAGAAGCGACTCGAGGTCAATCAGCGAGCAATTAGGGGGTCAAAAATGAAGGCGGTCAAACATGAAAACATATAATAATTATGTAGACAAGCGAAGAAGTTGGGCTAGTGATAGCTATATAGCCTAGCGCAAGTCCCAAGAGTAGGCATAGAAGGAGCGCGAAGCCAATCGTCTTTCCTGTAAATCAATTTTTTTAACCAGCTTGGGCCTAATTGTTGTTATTTACCGACAATGCCATTTTAATGATGATTAGTGTTCCCTCGCCTTTATCTAGGCTTGGAACTGACACTGTGAGACCGCGTACAGTGGCGGAGTTTGTGTTTTAACAAAACTTTGGACTGAAAGAAATTAATAGTTGTTCTTAACAGCAACATAAACGACCATACACTCGATGCACTCGATGGTGCCAATATTATGTGCGCCACCTAGTGTATGGTCTCTTATATATTCAACCCGATGTAAACCTGGCGAACTCCTAAAGGCTAAAATAATATTATAATGTAAATGAACAAACTTGTCCTTATCTTCTAAATCTAATATATCGAGCACTACCCTATTATTTTCTACCACAATTTTTAGTTTCCTCGCATTGTCAGACTTCTGATGCATCATAATATTAGCGTTGTCATTACGAAATCCTATTTAAAACTTCGAACCTCTAAATCTCGCATTCTCTTATAAAAACGTACCGACAAGTTCCATGGTTTTATGAAATTAAGAAACCAAGGCTGATCTCTTGAAATTATTATGCTGTGAGTGAACTAAATTTGGCATAAAACTTGAGTATAAAATTAAGGAGCTATATGATGATAGCAAAATATAAAATGGCGGCCTGGCAACCTGTTGACCAGTGACAACAGAGCAACAGAAAAAGTTCACAGAAAGTCAAGTTTGTATCTTAAAGTAGTTGTTTACATTTATTATTTGTTGGTAAAGTGAAAATGCATTCAAACAATTTGAATTGTATATGTGAAACTGTTTGATCGATAAATTCTGTTAGTATCTTGCCTTAGTCAGTCGAACTAATACAAGATGATGAAGACATGATATGAACCAGTTGATTTTTTATGTTCTACCAAATAAGGTTTTACCAAAGTTTAACAAAATACCAAAGTTGGAAATATATTTTTATATTTCTTCAAATGAGGAAAAAACGCTAGAGTTTCGGACGGCGTATGCGGTATAGCGTAGAAAGATGCAGTGAAGTAATCAAGGTGATTTTTTTTATTAGTCTGTTGTTGTTTGACTGTCAGTGTTTGTGTAGTTTCTCAATGCATTTGGGATTTGTAAGAGTACTACAATTGTTAACACAACATGCCAAACTGGCAACGGAGTTCAGTTTGGTCGACCGTTACCTGGTTCATTATGCCAGCCATTAGACATTTATTCACTTCCTGCGTTATTTCTAGACACAAAATTAGGGGCCTAGAACCAACATCGAAAAGTCTTAGTATACAAACAAAGATCTCGAATAAATATTGCGAATTAGCAACTTTAGGAGTACTTGTAAAATGATTACTTGCTCAAAGGGCAACCATGCATTGATTGGTTGAAACATGGGACAATGGTGAAAATTAATAAGCTAATCCAATGATGTTTTTAATCTAATGCACTATTATAATGCATCCGACAGCATAAGATGGCTGCTTCATGAAATTGTGCTCAAAGACAGGACCAATTAAAGAAGCCAAGTTGAAATTCAAAAAGTTAGTAAAGTCAGAAGACAGGCTAAAAAGGGAAAATGCAGTATGAAGTAGGAAAAAGTAGGTGCATGATCTTTAAGTTTAATTCTGAATGATATTGGAGAACTGACAAAATTTGCAAATTGGACAGTGAATTTTTGAAAACTATGAATAAGCCACTGATAACACTTTGCATCTCAGTGCTGTTTAGTGCAAACAGGAGTCATGTATCCACTGATTTGTGCAAATATGTGGAGATGAGCACCTCTGGTTGGTGTGTGCTGTGAAATGCGCTTTTAATTTCTAGCAATACAATAGTAATGCACTGTGAGGGATACAAACAAGGAACAAAGATAGGTCGGCAGATTTGAGTGCAATGTTTGGTGAGGTACCTGATATATGACATATTTTAAAATAAGTAAGTGAGTAAGACTATTCTTTATTAGATTACCAGTAAACGCACAGTAGTTTGCAGAAGAAATAAATAATAGAAAAATTTATGCAAAGTCAAATGACATTCTTATACTAAACTTCTTTTGGCAAATGCATCAACTCTAGTTAGGGTTAGATCATGTGGCCTGGGTTGAGTATTGTATGGAGTGACTTTGCAGGGCTGTTTTTAAGGAATTTTTAGAACTGCACAAACCATTTCTTTGCCTTAACATCCTCTATGGTAGATTACTTCCACTTGCAGGACAATGACCTTTTTCAGTAGTTTTTACTGGACAGAATTGCTTCTACAACTGCACAGATCCATTTAGAACTGCACATTTTGTGTACAACTGCACGTTAAAAAGGCCCTGTGACCTTGTGGGGAAGGAGGAGGTAGTGAAGGATGTGACAACGGTTTTGAGAGGATTGAGCGGAAAACAGCAGAGTCAGCTCTAGAACAGAATTCATCGAAACTAGGAAAATTGGTATACCGAGAAAGCCTGAATGAGTCTATTTTCTCAGAAGACTGTTAAGGTGTTTACGCCTCATGTCATTGGCAAATATCCACCAAACAGAGGTGGCATAAAGTAGTCTTGCCATAATTATAGTAACTCAAACAACATCAAACAGAGTTTTAAACTGAATTCTTTGCCCACTGGGCAGCCAGTGTATAGAGTTCAATAATATTGGTCTAAAACATGTTGGTATTTTAAGGTTTTTAATTCTGAATTGTATTATTCATTCATTCAAGTATTTATGTGACCCTCTTCAAGGAAATTACTCAGAGGTGCTCCCGACCTCAGCACGGCAAGAAAGAACAGTTTCAAGTGCTTGTCGAATGTGTCAGGGAGGTCATTCCATACCCCTGATGAACCACAGAAAAAGTATTGCTTCGCATGATGGAGGTACGAGCAAACAGGACTGAGTGCACTCCCCTTTCCACTGAGCATAAGGATCGACTAGTCAGAGCACCCTATGCAGGCTGGCAAAGATCAAGTAGATAAGTTGGAGCAAGATCTAGCTGGCATCACCATACTAAGGAAGCAACCCTATACAATACAATACAACTGAAGTTTGATATCGCCCTCCTTACAAAACTCAGAAGTGCACAATGCCTTGATGGCGCAACTACAATTGTATTGCAGAGCAATTGTGAGTGAAGGATTTGTTCAAGGTCCCTACTCAGTAACCGCCTTGGACGGGTATCGAACCGTACTCTCCGCGTTACAGACCGACCGCTCTAACCAATCGGCCGCCGTGCCTCCCAGCCCTGTATTCAGCACAGAACTTCCAGCATGTAATTTGAAGCATGGCTGTTTTGGGGTATTTAACCAATAAGGTGCGCTGCTAAGCGTGGAAAACAGACATTGTGTGTTTACTTTAGATACAACTGGCTAGAAGAAGGAGAAATTTTAGATGTGAGATGGGTAGCGAATTGAAATAGTTGATTTTGTTTGAACAATGATATTTGAAGTGAAGACTGGTGCGTTATGGTAAGAGAAGTTACAGCATTGGTTGGATTTGATTTAAGAAATTGCTATCATGACGATCTCTAATGGCATTCAGTTGGTGCAAGGCAGAGGATTTTATATTGCTGCTGTAATGTATACATGCAGAGATACTTTACGGCCAGTTGGTGGTCTGTCTTAGTTTTATTCGTCATGTGTTAACAGGCGTTTTATTACGATCTGCAAGGAGAGGCATTGACTCCAGCCACTCTATCAAGTTTCTTACCATGAAGCCATGCAAACTGTATACAACTATACATAGTATTAGTACATACTTTGGTTAACGGAACCTGAAACCATACCATTAGTGACATGCACTGGGTAGTGCATGTAATTCATTCGCTCGTTCGTTAGTTCGTTCGTTTCGTTCATGTATTTATATAGAACCCCTTCAAGGAAACTACTTCGAGGTACTCCCGACTCCAGCACGGACAAACTGAACGGTTTCAAGTGTTTTTAGAATGTGTCAAAGAGTGAACTAGGAACCAGAGAACAATATTTGCCAAATTCAGTGTGTGGGGTGAGGGCTGTGTACCCTGGGTATACGTGAATCATGGACATGTAAACTTTCAGGTAGTAATGCTTCCACTATAAGTGAACCGCATTTTATTTAAACACTTTGCTCAGCGCCAATAGAGCATTGCTTTGCTATAGAAGATGCCCATGTCACCCTTCCAATGCTTGGTCAGAATTATTAATTCTAAATTATTTGTTTAATATATGAACAATTACCAGATGTTTCTGGGAATCTAAGAAAGATCTTTGCTCGGAAATATGGAGGAAAAATTCTTGGAATGTATAATAAAGCCTCACAGAGTTTTTCAACTGCTGCCACAGATTCGTGTTCACTGATGCCAGGGTACAGACCTGTTTCATAATGCATGTAAAAACATTTTATCATTGATAAATGTACGTGTGCTTGGTATCGAGAGCAATTATGACTATGCTTGATAGTGCAGAATGGCTGATGGAAATTTATACGGGAGTCAGAGGTTAGGGCTAATGGAACCGTATTGTCTGAATATACAAAGAGCAGCCACTGTTCTCCAAAAACCGCATGGCATCTTAGGTTTATTTCGTAGAATTTTGAGATACCTAAATGGCTGGAAGCAACAGCAGCAGTTGATAGATGGAGTATGTTGGTAATTTTAGAAACGATAACTGTGCCAGTCGATTGCCCTGTGGTGGTGCAGGTTCTTTTTTTGGCCGTCTAGCATTGTGTGGTTATTTTGAGAGGTTAGATGATTTAGGATCTCAGGTGCATTATGTTTTTCATTTCCTGTGATTTAGTAGCCTTTCTGTTGGGTTGGTAACGGCCCACTATTCCGAGGGTCCACTATTCCAAAGGTCCACTATTCCGAATATCCGCTACATTTTGTTCGCTATTCTTGTGGTTAGGATTACAGTGGGTTAGGGTTAGGGTTGGGGTTAGGGTGGGCTAAGGTTGGGTGGGTTAGGACTAGGTTTAGGGTTATGGTTGGAGTTAGGGTTGGGGAGGGCTAGGGTTAGAGTTTGGTTATGATTGGGGTAGGTTAGGGTTAGGTTTAAGGTTATGTTTAGGGTTGGGTGGGTTAGGGTTAGGTTTAGGGTTGGGGTGAGTTAGGGTTAGAGTTAGGTTTAGGTTTAGGGTTAGGGTTCGGAATAGTGGACCCTCGGAATAGTGGACCCTCGGAATAATGGACCCAAACTGTTGGGTTCTTGACCGGGGAGTGGCCTGTCTTGCTGCTTCTGGATTGTGGCAGGGCAGAAGTATCATTCGTTTTAGTTGATTGACATTTCTTTGGTACCCAAGACTCTTGTTATCTTAGCAGCGACCTAAGAGGTTGAAGGTGGTATTCAGAGAATGCTTCCGTGGGCTTTTTCTTTGTTAGTCTTTGCTCACTTTTCCTTCCCTCGCTCAGGTGTCTGATTGGCTTGGAGTAATTGCTGATTGATGGATTGATGGATTGGTGTATGCATGGCTGTCTTCAGCCGCCCACCGATTCTCTTGGCAGGTGCTTTTACACAGGTTCAGCCCACTGAGTCTCTCATTCAGAGAACTCGAGTGGGTTTGTAAATACCAACTTAGGGACCATCTCGCAATGATGGAGAGTTTCTGCTACTACAGCTTAAGATCTTGAGGTTAAGTCTCATGAAAGATGATGCTAAAGACTATTTTGCAAGCTGCGGTCTTAACTATTCTTGTTTTTTGCTGTAATCAAAGCATAATATTATCATTTTTGTAATATTATAAATTTCTTGAATATATATATATATAAATTATGTATATATCTTATCATCAATCGGTCTTGATCTTTGGTCTTTGAAAACTGGCTATGGAATAAATAAGGGATTAAGAGAATATTCTAAATATTGGTCGATGTCCATTGATCTCATGATGGTGAAAGAAACTGATTGGTTGCTTATATTACATGTGTTGCTGTTGTATATACAGCATGCTTGCATGTGGGTATGTATATAAAATGTGTATATATGTATATATGCTATGTAATGTATCCATCATATATCGCACTATTTATTTTAAGAACCTGATGCTGCATCTATTCATAGGGGCACTTTAAAAGGTTGAGAAATCCTTGGTCATAATATTGCACCAAAACTTTCTGGGAGTTGAATGTTGAGGTCGACGCCACTTATATAGCTCAGCCTTCTAACAAACAGCAAAAACAAATCCTTGCAAATGTTGCTGAGTTCTTGGTTTTGAGATGGTCCCTCCGTGTTAGATAATCCACATGTGTAGTTCATGTTATCAATTAGAGTCTAAAGGGTGGCGACAGAGGTGGCAGCCTGCCGGGAATTTGTTTTTGTCTGTTTGTGCCGTCGAAAAGCCTCTATATAAATGGCTTGAGTACACCTCATTCAATGATTTAGTGAGAAGTGCTCAGCTTGCGCTATCAGTTGTTCAGGCACTTAAGGTGAGTTAGTATTCTGGCTGCAACTTTTGTTATATATATTAAAAACAGGTAGAATTATGCTATATTAATTCCTGTGCTTCCTTTAGTATTTATTTAGTATTATTGTTATTGTTTTTTATGGGAAAGAGTACTCTTTTGTTATTATAATTACTATTTTTTAAATTATTATTATTATTATTATTTAAATATTTTTTTACCCGAGGTACCTAGGATCCCTCGGGATTTCAAAAAATTATTATTATTATATTGTTTCATTTATTATTAATACTTATAGTTCATTTCTTCATTGTTCTTGAGGAAAGTATGTCATGTACTTTCTTAATTTACCTATGAAGAAATAAATTGCAAGTATAATTAATGATATATATATTGTGTGGCTGTGTGTGTTTTATATCATTGCTTTTTATTTTATTAAACTTTTCATTCTACAAGAATTTATTTGTTTAGGTATTTTTGGCGTCACTTGGAAACCGTGGCGACAATGAGTTCATCTCAACATTCTGTCTCCGTATCTAAGCTGATGCAGCTGCTTCATGAGTGGGACTCTGGATCGAAGTCAATTCGTCGGAGGCTGTTGCAAGACTTCATCGCTCAGAACTACAATAAGACGGCGCCGGAGCTGGATGCGGAGTTTGCAGATGCTGCCAGCCTCTTCCTTGCTCGTCTCTTGGCCTGGCTTCGGCTCACGTATCCTTGGCAACTACTTATTTTTTAAATATATAAATGTGAAAATTAGGACGTATAATTGGCATATTTATGTGTGAGTAGTATTACTGAAATCTGTAGATTTGTAATGGTTTATGGACCTTGAACAACTTCATGATATACTGTTGGTTTTGGGAATTTATTGGTACTGCTTGTTTATTAATGGTGTTGTACAACAGGTGCCTATATTATTAAGAAATGGTTAGAATTATGATAATAGTAGTAATAAAATAATTTTCTTGGTAAGATTAGGCTATAGACTGAATTGGAGTTGTGGGCAATCGCTTATGGAGAGAATGGGAGTTGTAGGATGGACAAAAGGTATAGAAGGATGAGTAACTGAAATAAAAAGTTTTGCGTTGGTGTTTAATGATATGAGAGGAAGACAGACAGACAGACAGACAGACAGACAGACAGACAGACAGACAGACAGACAGACAGACAGACAGACAGACAGACAGGTAGACAGACAGACAGACAGACAGACAGACAAACAGAGACTGGGAGACAGACTGATTAGCAGATTGGTGGATGAAAAGTGATTTTTGAGTATCCTGTTCTATGAAATTTTGAAGTTTCATGTAAATATAGAAAGTTCCAGTGCAATGTAGCCGGAAACCCCTAATGCTCCAATGGCTATGTGCAATCTGTCATTTACCAATTCTCCTGTGTTTTGAGAAAAAAATACATTATTTCTTTCAGATTTCTTATTTTCGGTAGGCTCCCTATAGTTCCTTTTAAGTTCTAAAGTTTGAGTCAGTCTAATTAACTATTTAAATTGTGTTTGAATTCCTGAATTTGAGTGGCGATGTAGATATATGATTGGAACTTGTGTCTATGAACAGCTGCAGGCGTTGGAAATATTCCTCTCGGCTTCTAGCGGGTATGTCGCAAGTCTGAATCAGCGAGATCAGTCTCATCTTATCTGACATTATTTATTCTGCAATTTGTTTTCTCAACAACAATGCAGTTTTAAGACAATTCTTATCAGGTTTATTCTAAGTACATTGTACAATTTACAATTGTACATGTGACTATATTTATCTCCTATTACAAATTGGTAACAGATATACAGCTGTTCTTGTGAGTTGCGTAGTAGTTCACAGAATGGTACTCTCTTTTTATTTTTGGTCTGACCTTTAACCTATGGATTGTGTATGAGAAATATTATTGTTGTGGTCACATTCATTTGCATTGCTGGTGTCGTTGATGTTGACTATTGTCTTTTGTTTGTTACTTAATGTATCCGTGCTTGCATTGCTTAGGTGGTCGTTATTTTGTTATTGATGTTGTTACTTTCAAGATTTGAAAAACTGGCAGAAATTGGACTGCGGCTATTTTGTTTATGACTGTCAGATAAGATTATCCGAATTCCTTGGATTCTTTTTATTAGACCACGTCTTACTTCGTGCATGCCATGAGACTTCTCTGGGAATTCTTCTGGCTGTGGTATTTTATAATCACGCACACGCCCTAGAGGATCATTATAAGATTAGAGGTGATTTCTGTCTGTTAAGCATGGACTCTGATTTGCTAAAGCTTCCTGCTTTGTGTTTTCCTTTCGATGTTTTTTGTCTGCGCACTAAAGGAACCAGAATAGTACTTTTTATCAACCACTGGAAATGATTAGTGGCGCCAAGTCTGCATCCTGGCTCAGTCGCTCTCTGGCGCTGCTGCCCTTGTTCCTTCCTCGAGTCAAAGTTATCTTTTTAGTCTGCATAGAGCAGACTTATAATGACAGCGAGCCGTGCTTCACGTCACTGGCAATCAAAATAAACACAGCTGAGTTGCAGGTTTTCTGATGCGTAGCAAATGAGGTGCGGCTGAGTTTGCCTTTGTGCCGAGATGTTAGAAGCTTTTTGTCCATTGCAGTTGTAGTGAGCTGATGGCAGTAAGCACTAAGCAGTGTGTTTATTCAAATTGATTGGTGTTGATGTTCTGAAAAAAACAACCATGCAACAGTTAAGTGTGTTGCCCGATGTGCAGTCCTGCACGGGAAAGACTAAACACTAAGCTAAGAAGGACTAAGTACTAAGCTAGGAAGGACTAAGTACTAAGCTAAGAAGGACTAAGTACTAGGCTAAGGACGTTCTGATCATTCAACGTCAGCTAAGTGCAGTGTTTAGAAGGACTCGAAGATGACAGTTGTTAAAAATTAGACTGCAGAAGAGCATAATTATTAGGTTGTTAAGTTGATGTTAATCTCTTCCTAACTTGCTTTGCCTTCATAAGCTCTTGCCACCTCTTCTTGACGACAAATATTCTCTTCTCAAGAGAGTACACCCTACTGTGGTGTCTGTTATTAGATCTATGTTTAAAAGTCTAAGTCTTGTGAACAGATTTGTTTTTTGTTTTTGTTTTGTTTTGTATGCGCACTTGTTATAGCGCCCCTTCAAGCTCCCTACTCAGAGGCGCTCCCGACTACAGAGCGGACACTGCATCAGAGTTTCATGCCGAAGCACTGAGCAATTGCGAGTGAAGGGCTTGCCCAAGGAACCTACGTGGCGACTTGAGGTAGATTCGAACCTTCAACCCTTCGGCTGCAAGGTGACGACTATGCCCACTACACCACGGCGCCCCACAATGTGTTCTTAATAAGAGATAGACGTAAATGCCCATCAGTTACGTTTGTTCCTGTTTTAAACATCTGTTGAACTGTTCCACATCATGTAATTCCTGAGCAGTTTTCAGATGAAGACAACGTTTATTTACTGGCTTACTTACATGATTGTATTGACTAAGGGTAATTTAAAAAAATTCTGTAGCAGACGATGTTGTCTTCAGTTACGTAGTCTTTCATGTGCATTGTTGTTTTGTTCCAGTATTTATTGCACTCCATTTCTGAATCTTGTTTGCACTGGGTCAAAATTTCGATTTTTCTATTTCTGCAGGCATAAATTCCTGAAAGAGTTTCTCGAAGTTGGAGGTGTGATGACCGTCTTAGAGATTCTTGGTGTGAAGCAGGCGCGTGAAGCTGACAAGGCTGAGGCCCTTCAGGTCCTGACCTGTGTTGCAAATGCTGGAAGACAGTACAAGGAGTTGATCTGTGAAGGCTATGGTCAGTACATTACCTATCCAGTTCCTGCTCTTTTCTACTTTTTTTAAAAACTCTTAATTTTTTACCTTACTGTATCAAAGACTGTATTAAAGTATTTATGGAGTTATGAATTTTTAATTAGCTGTGTACTTATAGTTACTGGACTTTCTTAGCCATTGGAGTGTTTTATGCAAATGTCAGGATGATTTGATGAATGATCTACAGACTTCTTCAGATTCATTCATTTTGTGATTGTCTTAGATGGCAGGTGCTGTTTTTGCTTATGGGAAGCCACTTTGATAGCAAAACAAGCAACTCTATCTTCAGTTCTTACTTTTTGTTGATCACCCAAAGAGTTCGGCCAATGGACATCGGCCAATGGATATTGGCCATTAGAGATTGACTATTGGAAACCGGCCATTGGAAACCGGCCATTGGAAATCAGCCATAGGAGGTCGACCATTAGAGATCATTGTGTTGCACCATCTCTCTCCATTGGATTTTTGCAGCTAGTTAGTTTTATTTTCCAAATAATATATACAATGAACAGGAAATTTGCTCAATGACGAGTAGGTTTATTGATTAGCGCTTGTCAAATTCAGCAGTCTTTTGCACAGTCTGGGAAATTAACATTTGGTTTCCACGTTGTTGTATTTTTTTCTCAGGAATTCGATCGGTTGCAGAATGCCTTGCGAAGTCAAGGTCAGAGGTCACGCAGGAGAGGGCACGCTACCTGCTGCAGATGTTGGCCGAGGGCAACGTGAAGTTCCAGGGTCAGGTCTACAAGGGTCTCATTGCCCTTCTTCCATGCAGTTCACCAAAGGCCCAACAGATGGCAGCCCAGACGCTGCGGATTGTACAGGTGTGCACAAAGCATCTTTCATATGATACGACGACGGTCTCTTATATTATGATCGCATTGTGCATTATGGATTCATTCAAATGCATTATTCATGCTGCATATAATTACATGGTGTTGAGTACAAACTTGATTCATTACATTGGAAAACAAGTCGTATTTTTTGTAATGAGTTCATAATAACTTTAAAAAAATTTGTTTGAGGGGTTTGTGGTTCTGTGTAGTTCCTTGCTGTCACCACTGAATGCTCTGTTATCTAAAGCTTTTTTATGATTCGTTTAGAGGAGTAAATGTTCAGGTGTCACGTATGACTTTGATAGATCTTGTTGTACATTTCTGGGTACAATTCTCTGAATTAGCAGAAAACTGTGCAGCAGGTCGAATGAATGTGTGTAGACTGTAGATGTTTGTTTCTGTTGTTAGCCTATCGTTGGAACGGCCCATATGAATCTCGTTGACCCGCTTCTCAACCTACTCAAGACTCTACATCCCGAAGTTCAGTTTGAAGGTAAAAACTGCCATGCGGTGTTGTATTGTATTGTATTCTAACTATAAATTTATGTAGCACATCTCGAAGTGCACACCAATCAGAGGCGCTCCCAGTGCGTGAGACAATGAGAGAAAAAGTGGCCTTGTGATGGTAAAAAGAGGTGCTTGGCCCAGCAGTTAATAAGGTGGAATGTGTCCACGGAGGAAATTGGTTCCAGGGCCAATGAAAGCAAAGGCTCACAGTTTAACCAAGGCGGTCATAGCTTGCGTATTGTCAGTAGTCTTTCTCTGAGGCTCTGCAATGATACAGTTCATGATCTAAAGCAGAACTCTAGAAATGACATCTTGGCTGCAAACTTACACGCAACGATATGGTGTAGCACGTTTTGGAGGTACATTAGATTTAGCATTGGCCTGGAGATGCAGTGTGTGTGAGCATGTGTGTGTGTGTGTGTGTGTGTGTGTGTGTGTGAGCATGTGTGTGTGAGCATGTGTGTGTGTGTGTGTGTGCGCGTTTGCGAGTCCTTCACACACATCTTAAGGTGTCTGATGCATTCGTTGTCTACTGATAGTCTTATGTTATTTATTTACAAGTGCCAGATTCCAAAGGAGCAGAGCTGCCTGCCCTTCCAGTCTCTCCAGGATCTATTATTATTGATTTATTGCAAGGTGTGAAAGTGTTTTAAGCAGGCTGACATCATGAATATTCATGCTGTGGCTGCGCTTTTTTAAATTTCATCCAGCGATCGAACTGATCCAGTTGTTGATGGATTACGACGTTCAGAGTCTCTTGTTGCAAGGTCTTGTGAAGCTGATGCGACCAACGAAAGAAGACTTAATCAATCGACCAGAAATTCTCGACGGTCAGTTTAACACTGAGTTTTTGTTTTAGTTCATGGTGGTGGTGGTGGTGGTGGTGGTGGTGGTGGTTATGTTATGTTATGTGCTGGTATTAATTATATTGTAAAATGCATGGCATTGCACGCTTTTTAGATTGGCGTTTCAATAATTATGTAAAACCATTTTTAGAACATCTCAAGCATGTCTGTATAAAATACGATATTCACTACAGTTAGTGAATTAATTTTAGCATTCGCTTTGTAAGGCAGGGCTGTGAATGTTTGTATGTGTGCGTGCGTGCGTGTGTGTGTGTGTGTGTGTGTTCAAGCCTTTTGAAACAGTTAGGGTCTAGGGACCTTGAGTAAGACTTCTTTCACAACTGCTCAGCATTGTCTTTTGGTGCTTTTAAACAGTTGTGTTTAATTAGTGTAAAAATAATAACATTTGAATGAGGTGTACTGCAAATTAGGATGAACAATGAACACTTTTCTTTCTGAGCATCTTTGAACACATCTGATTATAAAACAGATTCTAATATGACGTGGGCAGCGACGCGAATCTCAGATTCATTTAAGTTCTGTTTATGACCAGAGTCACCAGTATAAGACAATCTCATGATATCCGGTAATGTGATATGGATCTGAGAGAAAGCGCAGTTTAAGAAGATTCCAGTGTAGTTATAATATAATAACATTCCAGTGTAGTCAGGGTTTAAAGTGGGTGGGAACGCGTGGGAATCGCGTTTCCACTGCTCTCGAAATTCTTGGCTTGCATTCCTGCTGCTCATCATGATGGAACTACAAAACACATGCATTTCAATGCAATTCTTCATCAGCGTTCCCACTGTTCACATTCAGCATTCCCACTGCTCACCAAACCACTTTAACCACTGAGTGTAGTTATAATAGTATACCATTGTAGCATCAGTTGTATTACTTATCAGTTTGTGCGAAGGTTCCAATTCAGGGCTTTTTCTAAGGAATTTTTAGAACTGCACACCCCTTCTTTTCTCTTCCCATCGTCCATGGTAAATTACTCCCAAGCGGAGAACATTGATGGCTTTTTTACTAGTTTTCACTGCACAGAAATGCTTCTACGACTGCACATATAAGCTTAGAATTCCACATTTTGTGTACAACTGCACGCTAAAAAAAGCCCTGTTCCAATTTGTTTGCCAATCTTAGTGGAAGCTGAGAGGATTGTGGAAATTAACTGTCTTTTAATTTGTTTATATGTTTATTTAAGACATTGCGGCTGAGAATATGTCTGGTCCACTTCCCGTCTTGCTTCAACAAGCTGCTGCTGCAAAGACCATTGGGTAAATGTCTGCCATAATAAAATAATAGTCCATGGCCACTTCTGTGGTGCACAACTCTTGCTGTCTTATGGTCAATGTGTTTCTCTGTTTTTCTGCTTCCAAAGCCCCATGTTCTTAAAGGAAAGTAAATGTACTCTGAGATTTTATATATGTATATACACTGTGTCTCCGATAAAGTAGAACACACAATAAAGTGTCATAACTCGGTCAAAACTTACAGGATTTGTCTGAAATTTTAAACGCAGCAACAGTGGCCATACTACCACCAACTCCTAAAGCCGATTAGAAAAATTCGTGAGAGTGTCAAGTTTATGAGTGTTTAAAATGCGGCACCGATAAATGGAACTTTCCAACATGCAAAAGCCGAAAGGAAGTGAAATTCAGCTACATATGGTGTTCAAACTGTCCTTTTTGTTCACGAACACATGACCGTAGACGTAGACGCTACTGTTTGATGGTCTGATCAATGATCACCTGGTCAAACAGCTGCCACTCTTCAATCAGACGAGCCTACGGTTATTGATGTCATGAATATTGGAACGAAAAACGCTCTCCTGCAGTACATGTACTCCGGTTCGAGGTCTGGACTGCTAGGCGGCCACAGCTGCGGGATATGAAGCCGAGTGTCTCCCTGGACAGATATTACTCTACTACGTCTACAGTTGTGTGTCCGTGAACAAGGAGGGCTTTTGAACACCATGTATAGCTGAATTTCACTTCCTTTCAGCTTTTGCATGTTGAAAAGTTCCATTTATCGGTGCCGCATTTTAAACACTCATAAACTTGACACTCTCACGAATTTTTCTAATCGGCTTTAGGAGTTGGTGGTAGTATGGCCACTGTTGCTGCGTTTAAAATTTCAGGCAAATCCTGAAAGTTTTGACCGAGTTATGACACTTTATTGTGTGTTCTACTTTATCCTGGACACAGTGTATATCAAAGCTCGAGGGTACGCGTACCCTAAAATAGAATACGTTAAAATACGTACGTACCTTTCAAAAAATACAATACGCGTATGGTACGTACGGTACAATACATGTGCACGAAAATTTTGTTTATGGCTTACCCGGCGACCCATAGCCAGTGGTGCGCTAGGGGATGGAGAGGGGCTAAGCCCTCCTATAAAAGGCTAAGCCCCCCCGTAAAAAGGCCATCCCGGTTTTTTACATGCAAAACTGAAATATTTGCACGATTTTCGACCGGATGACCAGAAAAAGGTCGTCAGAAATTTTGGCGGATGAAAATAGAAAAATTTCCATGAGATTTCGGCCGGATGACTTTAAAAAAAGGTCGTCAGAAATTTTGGCGGATGAAAATGGAAAATTTCCTCCGGAAGGCTTCAGCCCCCCAAAGCTAAAATCCTGGCGCCGCCACTACCCATAGCCTACACGTAGGCTACGTTACAGTACGTATACATGCAGTCAATAGTATGCGTCATTTCAATCGTAGCAGTAAATTTAATTCGATAAATTCTTCTGTAATAATTAGGCTAATTGGATGCAACTGGTTAACCTTTTCCTTAGAGTTGGACTTTTAAGCGCTGCAGCAGAACTGAGCCGACTAACTGACATTAATTACTACCTTAAGTGCAATGTATGCTGGATAAACATAAACGTACAATATAGCATTGCAACAATTCACTACGCTGCATAGGCTACTTGGCTGTGATTGTTTGCTTAAATTAAATCGAACATTCTTATAATGAGCAATGACGAGGCTAACGTATTTTATTATTGTTTACGTACCCTAAAATAGGGTACGTTAAAATACGTACGTACCTTTCACAAAATAGAATACGTATGGTACGTACCCTCGAGCTTTGGTGTATATATAGAGTTTAGACGCTATTATAAAATCTCAGAGTACATTTATATATATATATATATATATAAAATCTCAGAGTATATATATATATATATGGCCTTGACCTTGTCATTTGTCAGTGAATTGATTGAGTGAGATCCTTCACCACCGCTAAATATAAAATATAAAATATAAAAAATATAAATATAAAAAAGTACCTTGCAAATTATAACTTAGAATGTATATTTCTTGTTTGTAGAGTTTTGATTAATAAATCTCCTCTTGTTGCCGAAGAATTGCTGCAGGTATTGTTATCCAAACCTCTGCTTCTATCAGACTTTACGACTTCTATTGTGTTTCGTGTATTTTATCTTTCAAGATATGTAATGCTTTGTACAAAACAAACTAATCAGATATGCTCAAACCATGATGTATAGCATTTATGTTTACATCACTTTATGTACATTTAGAAGTTAGTTTAGATGCCTTTAATAATGTGTACGGCGTAAACATTAAACTGGTAAACTGGAAGTGAATCTCTTTAATAAGCATTATTTGTAAGTTATCTGTTTAATTCTGTATTTCGCACAACTACTACGGTTACTTTAATTCACAAGGTTCTTACTTTAATTCACAAAGTTCTTACTTTAATTCAAAAGGTTCTTACTTTAATTCACTGGTCTTACTTTGATTCACAAGGTTCTTACTTTAATTCACAAGGTTCTTACTTTAATTCACAAGGTTCTTACTTTAATTCACAAGGTTCTTACTTTAATTCACAAAGTTCTTACTTTAATTCACAGGGTTCTTACTTTAATTCACCGGTCTTACTCTGGTCTAGTAGCGCCCAAGTGGCTTCGTGATCTCATCCGCCTGCCGACTTCAGCCTCATCTCTTTGTCCATGACACTCATGTGATGGACATGATCTCCTTGTCCCGTGAGCAAGGACTGCTTTGACCAAAACTCGAGCTTTTGTTTTCATTGGTCCTGCGTTTTGGAATAGTCTCTCTCTCTATTGACATGTTCTTCATTATTAACTGTTACCTGAAAATCACATCTTTTTGTTGTTTCAAAACTACTTTTTTTCTCTGGGGTCTTTCGCACTGGGAGCGCCTCTGATTGGTGTGTATTGTGAGAGAGACACTTTATGAATTTACAGATACAGTACAATACAATACAACATACTTTTGGTCTGAATAAGAGAGTTTGGTAATAATTACCTGTACAGTGGAATTATCATTTTTTTAAATTTCAGCTTCCTGTGATATCAAATCTCATGTTTGCAATGGGCAACGTGGACCATGCTGACAGCCAACGACAAGCCTCCATGACTCTTGAGGTATTTGAAACTGGTCCTAACTGTTTTAGTCTTCATCTTATTGATTATATTCCCTTAGACAGTTGGGAAAAATCATCCTTTTCTCACTTATTTCAACGTTACCTATTAATAATTAATTACTTATTCAGGCTTGAACCCTTCCCAGCCAATGTTGATTAAGTTGACTCGTCACTAACAATGCAGCATTTGCGACAATCGCTACCACTATTCACATTGTTTTCAGCCTGTTCTTTCCTTTCAAATCGAGTCATGCTGTGATTTCATATAACCAAATTGTTGTATTTTTACCCAATCAAAATGTAAATAGAATGCAGGTGATTTCATTAATTTTAGCTATGGCATTTGCTGTAGCACTCTTTCAAGCTGCACAAAGTGATGTGAAAATTGTAATTGATATCAAGTGATGCATTCAGGTGTTTTCAGATTGGTGTTGCACATTATTGCACCTCTGAGTAGGTTTCTTGAAGAGCTGCTATATAAATTTTCAGAATGAATGAATAAATGTGATCATTATACAATACAATACGATACAATATGCCTCTGCAGTTGATATTTCCCTTCCAAAGTTAAGGAGTGTGCACTGCACATGATGATAAATAAAACAGAGTACTTGCCTGGAGTTCTAGGGGATGTCTGGAGGTGTTATCTAGGCAACTCAGCCTGCTCTGCCTCAGTGCATTGTAGCTGAACACGAATGAATACTGCACTGAATGACATCATGACATGTGTACAATTTGTGATATTTTTGTTCTGCTTTTGTGATTTAGCAATTCTGTCAGAGCTTTCCAATTGTCGATGAACAAGTGCATGAAGCCATGGGGGACTCTCTGTATGAGCTTTTTATGGTGAGATTTGTATATGTTCCCACTATGTAATGCGATCATAACTACGTTGTTTGATTTGTTTATCCAACCATTCTCACCTTATTTCAATTGTTTATCCAACCATTTTCACCTTATTTCAAATAACTATTAAATGTCATTCATATGTTAATTAAATGCGTGCCTTAGAAAACTATGTCAGTTACTAAGTAAGTTTTCCTTTCTTAGTTCATCTTGTTTATTTATAGATTATAGCTATTCAAAGCGATGATTCAATACAAGATCTGCTGCTAGAGTGGAAGCCAGTGTAGTACATCCAGAATATAGCGTTTTGTTTGTGTTCTATGTTCAGTCAAATCCGGAGGCTTTGTACATGAAGATGAATCCCATACAAGCCGACATCTTGGTTTCAAACAAAGTTAATATGCAGGTCGGTATTTTAAACGTTAGTGATGGCTTGTATGCCTGCAAGAGGAGGTCTTACAAATCTTTCACAGTTTAATATGACAATTAGTTTACTATGCAAATTTAAGCAATTGATCCCAATTAAGGATTCTGCTTTATAGGATCACAGGTATGCCCTTTTGGATTTTTCATTCATTCATTCATTCAGAGCATTTATATAGCGCCCCTTCAAGAAACTACTCAGAGGCGCACAGCTCATACATCTCCAAGCGTTAGGATTTTATTTTAGAGTTGTTTTCTTTTTCTACTGATTTAATTGTAATGTGATTAAGTGTTTGGCGATATTTATATAGGGCTGATACAGATGCATACAGTACATGTCATAGGTCACATGGCCTGTATTTGAAGTATGAGTTGTGTGTTTGTGTGTGTATGTATTTATTTTGTACGTGCATGGAATCACCTGCACTTTGAGAACATAGACATAAAAATATGATGTTAAGCATTACCTTTCAACTTCCTACAAAGGAGAATACAAAATCTCAAACTATTCTGACCCCTGAACTCTTTCAGTGGAGACCTATAACAGAGCTATACAAAGCCTATCATTTGACTATCACTTATGACTATGCATTACATAGAGAGTCCGACAGTGTATGTGTGTGTAACTGTGTGTGAATGTATGTATGTGAGAGAGTGCATATGTGTGAATGTATGTATGTGAGAGAGCACGTATGTGTGTGACTGTGAGTGAATGTATGCATGTGAGAGAGTGTGTATGTGTCTTTCATATCTATAGATTTATTTTAGCAATCTTTCTTGTGTTTTGATGTTTTAGTGTTGATATCCGACCCTCAAGAAGGACTCGAAAGATACTCTTGCATCTGGACGAAGAGCTTTATTGCCAAAAAGTCAACTTTTGCACGACTTATTAACCGATTTTTATTCAGTCTAACAAAGTTCTGAATGACAAAGCAAGTGATAAACTGAACTTTTAGGAATGAACTTGACGCAGACTTTCGCTAATTTATAAAGAAGCTGATTGTTGTTGAGAACATGTCAGCTGTATATATATGTAGCTATGTACTGTGCAGAGCTTATTTTCTTATACTGACTGACCAGTGTTGTAATGTAACAAGTTCTGATGTATATATCTGTCTATTTATTTATATAGTATAATAGTCTTTTGTGTATTTACTAGATAAAAAAAACTGATGTTTGATCAGTCAACAGGGACCTATGAGCATTGAGCAGATAGCTATTTAATGCACTATCACATTTTTTAAAACCTTGACTGAAATTAGTTTGCTAAAAGCTTATTTAAACTATGGTAAGTAAATGCAGATATGGTTTGCTACGGTGGTGAAAACTGACGTTGTTATAATTAGATATGATATGCAACAATTTATTATTTACCATTTACTAAGGTTCTCTAGTTAAACTAGTTTTAACTTCTGCTTCAGGAAGTTAACAAAGTATTACGAAGTATTGACTTTATCATTTAAAAATTCTTTAAAAAAACTAAATGTCATTAAATCTTGATGTCATTTTTACTTTGAATTATGAAGCCACAAAACTAAAAATGCGCAATAACTTTTGATCATATTTTAACTTTATTCAAACGTTGGTTTAACATTTATGCAAACCAAACTTAGTAGGCCTATAATTAAGCCTAGTTGATTTAACTTTGCATTACTATACGACGTTAAAACCAATTAACTGCAAAGTTGGTTGCACACTGTTGTAAGTTGTATTAATTGGTGCTATCAAATTCTTTGGTTTGTATGCTTGCTTCTCCTTAAAAGTTAAATCAACAACCAAAGTTTCAAATAGGGCCTACCTATGTCAGAGACTCGGAGTGCTGGCACCTGCTTCTTTGATGCTGTTTGTACAAATCCTGGTTATGTTGTACGTGACTTGATGCTCCAATTTAAGACTATCATACTCACTTAGCTTAGTGCTTAGTCCTTCCCATGCAGGTCTGCACATTAATTGGGAAACACACTTCTGTTGCGTATGTTTTTTTTTGCCCACGTGGGTTTAAGCCCACCGAGGAATCGTCCTCCGTTAAACTGGCTTTGGACAGGCTCAGGTAATCCTAAGATATCCTGAGGCAGAGTTGCATACTCACTACGTCCATAAAAGCACGACAGAATTTTGCCTGTTGTAGACACAGTTTGACATGCAAAACATTTATTAATTTAGGATGATTTACTCATGATTATATACTTCAGACTGTGTACCAAGATGTGCTTAGTAATTGGTTCAATATAGATATATACTTAGTCTACAATGGTCTTGACATTGATATATATATATATATATATATATATATATATATATATATATATATATATATATATATATATGACAGATTTTCATGCAGAATCAGAGGCACACATAATTCTACGCTTGTAACTTTTTGGAACCCAGTGAATAAGAATGCTGCGTTGCTATATTGTTGACTACCTTGATTTGCTAGACAAGCTATTTGACGACGAACAGATATATTTTCATGCAATTGGTCTTCCATAAGAAACAGCAAAAAATGTGGCTCGACATCGTAACGCTTGAGTGAACGCAGTGTTTATTCGCAACGAGGAGCAAGCCTCACACTTGCTTCTTTAAGTTGCTTTTCGAACAGATCACGGACAGTATAAGCTCGCAAAATCGTTTTATGCTTAAGTTTTTTTGCTTAAGTTCTGATCTGAAATAACAAGGGTAAGTGTTCGAAGACTGACTTTAATAATGTGTCGTTCACGCCAATTCACAGGTCTACTCACAATAATTATTGTTGTTCAAAGAGATCATGTGTAGCGATCAGAATCGTTGCAGGGAAGGAATTACTTATACTTTAATTTAAAAATACAGGTTTTATACTACGACAACCATTAATCATGACCAGCTGCAGTTTGCTTTTAACGGAAAGCGTTTCATACAATTACGCAACGTGCGGCATAAACATCCTAGCTTATTATTGTTAGGCCTACAAGAGATCATCAATCTAAAATTAGTCAGGTTTGTTTTTGTCTTGTATGACGCGGTATAATTTGTGTAATTAGTTAGCTGGTGTAGAGGTCAAGCAGGTGAAGGAAAACGTGTGAAATGCTTAGCCTTTGCGACGATTTGACATCTCCGATTCCGAAGTCCGAACGAGGAAGTAGTAGTCTTATTATAGCCTTGCGCGTGTTTTGAGTATGGAAAGCCGATGGTTTCGAAATTTCAAGCTGACTTGGAATGGGTACTTGGGTAGCATAAGAGCCTTCTCAGTAGGCCTAATAGAACGATCTGGGTAGATCGGTCTCTTGTGTGAGGTCTCGTCTCGTAAGCCTTACTGAATCATTGTATTGTCAATGTGTATGTATCAAGTAAGTAAGTATGCATAAATTTAGTTGCATGCACGTGTGTGTGGCCAGAATCCCAGAAATCGATCTTTATACACACAATCGTGTAATTACAAAGCTGTCTGTTCAGTTGGTATAGTTAAGATTTGTGTATTCTGTGATCTTCGTTCTTGTGAATTGTTTAAATTGCATAAGTGTACATTGTAACCGGTTGCGGTGTGTCAACCGGATTGTTAATAAAGAGAATATTATTATTATTATAATCCAATGATTTTTACACACTAAACTGGTATGAGCATCCATTATGTCAGGTATTCAATTTAACGATGAATTCTTTTGAGAGATCTGAAGTTCGGCCGTTTTCAATAAAACTGTTTTCGATGTGAATGCTATAAGCATATGCGAGAAACAAATGGATAAATAATAAAATTATGACAATTGACAACTTGGCATGAATTGAATAGTGACAAGGACATGATTGGCTTCAGCCAAAACATATTGATAAACACTGTTTGACTACTTTTGGACTGACTGTTTAACTAGGAAGTATGATAAATGATTAATGGTATTTATATTCATATCTGAACAACAAGTGAAATTTATTGCATTGTACCGTTTGTATTGTTAAGTTGCTGGCTTGTCAGTTTCAACCGCCTTCTCCCCTTCTCCTCCAAAGTGCCATGGGTCAACCAAAGAGTTACACAGATGGTAGCATATACACTGGAAAGTTTAACGAGAAGGGTGAAAAGGATGGTATTGGAAGTTTGACCTTTCCAAACAAGATCGAGTACCAGGGAGAATTCAAATCCGGGTATTTTGAAGGTCGTGGTGTTATGAAAATCCCTGCAGGAACTGGGTAAGTTAATAATAATAATGTGTACAATGTATGATGTACATGCATGTAGCAATGTATGATGTAGATGCATGTAGCAATGTATGATGTACATGCATGTAGCAATGTATGATGTGCATGCATGTAGCAAAGTATGATGTACATGCATGTAGCAATGTATGATGTACATGCATGTAGCAATGTATGATGTAGATGCATGTAGCAATGTATGATGTACGTGCATGTAGCATAGCATTTGAAAGAACCTGTTAAGAGAGCACTAATAGCAGATTGAGGATGTAGGAATGGCAATACGTCCATAATTGAAGTTTTCCATGGTGGAACTTTCTATTACACAGTTTAAACCCTTGACACATTTGAAGCTAATTTTTGGGATCCCAGGTCACCGAAGTTTCAGGGAACTTGTTTCACCAATTAATATGAAGTCAATTCTAAATTTTAGTTTGTGAATAAAGTTGCCAAAATGAAATGACCTTTTTTCATGTACTGGTACTAATTGATTGCTTCTGGTACCTTTTATGGCCTTATCAAACGGTTAGTTAGTAGCAAGCATTGGAGCGTCTCTGAGTAGACCTCTTTAAGAGGCACTATATAAATTTGCCGAATGACGCATAGTGCTGGTGGCTTTCAAGTGCATTCATTCAGATTCCTGCATCTTGGTGATTGGCTCTCTTTTCTTTTTAAATGATTTTTCTGCAACACTGTTTTTTAGGCCAATTCACAAGTATGAAGGTCAGTTTTCAAAAGGCAAATTTCATGGCTATGGAGTTTTCGACCAGGGTTCAGTCAAGTACGAAGGACAGTTTGAAGATGGAAAGATTCAAGGATTAGGTAATAATGGGGAGTTTGTTTCATGCGCATGCATTTATTACATTAAATCGATTTTTAATGTGTGCACAATGTTATGCAGCAGTTAGTTAGTTAATATTTGGTACAGATGACAAACTGTTGCACTTGTGCGTTATGTGCAAGGACTGTAGTTAATGATTTATTATACATGTGTTTTACAAGGTAAAGCAGTAATAATCTGCTCTAATCTAATCGAAAAACTTCCACATAGTGATTATCATAATAATCAAGGTATCAATTCGTGGTTGCTTCAAGAAAAACTGTACAAATTGAGATAAACTTTCTACAGCTGTTATGACTGCATGCATTTAGAATTGACGTTTGTATTGGCTTACCTGATTAGCGTTACAATATTTCTATTTGTTTTACTTCGGTTGAAAAGTTATTTAATCGTGTTTTTGGGAATTTTGATTTAAAAGTTAAATGTTTCTGTTACTTGGGTTGAAAAGTCATTAAGTGACAACTTTAGAATTTTCATTTTAAGTTGCATTGCCTTGCCTGCACTGATTTGGCCTTTAGAATTACACGTGTGTATTCATTAATTTTAAATTCATTAAGTTTAAATTTCTAATGATCTGCCACAAGCTACCTGTAGAAAATAGTAAAGTTTTGGAAATATTTGACAGTGTTACAGTGCATTTTTAAATCGAATTGCTTTACTTTGAAACACTTGTAATGTTTGCAATGCAGGTCGAGTAACCTTTCAAGATGGCGCCAACAGCTCAAATGGTGTTCCGCATTATGAAGGTAGCTTCAGAAACGGTGAAATTGTTGAGAGAAAACTTTGTCCAGACGCTACTAAATTGGCAAAAGAAGCAGCCATGATGGCCAGGAACCTGAATTAAAACATAATAATTGGCTCCTTTTATCCACCGCACTTATAAACAATGTTCTTAGCATGAAAATATGGATGATCTCTGTGACCCAAGTTCTAACAGAGATTAAATTAATGACTTTTGTGTATTTACCACCGTGCCTCCTCAAATCTAATGCACTTCTCAAGCAACCAATATTTGTTGAATATGAGAGTTATGGTGCAAACTAATAACCAGATGTATTCAGTGGCGGCGCTAGGGGGCTAAGCCCCCCACAAGAGGCTCAACCACCCTAAAAAAAGGGTTTCCGATTTTTTTTACATTAAAATATCCACGATTATCGGCCGACAACTAAAAAAAAATCAGAAATTTCGGCTGTGAAAATGGAAAATTTTCATGAGATTTCAGCTGATGATTAAAAAAAAGGTCGTCAGAAATTTCGGCGGATGAAAATGGAAAATTTCCCCAGCGAGGCTTCAGCCCCCCCCGAAACTGAAATCCTGGCACCGCCACTGGATGTGTCAAATTTCACCTGATTCAGCGTTGAAAACTGTGCCTTGTTCGTCATAACCCATCATCCTCACCCTTTAACGACCAGCTACATACGTTTTTCGTGCATTTCAGTACACACTGGTCGTTAAAGGGTTAAACACCATACTGACTGGGTTTTTCTTTGTTAGCACAAGAAATGTAAATAAATAATCAAGTACGACTTGTTTGATAAATCCGGAACTCTCGAGATTAAATCACAATTAAGTATTTCAAGTTTTAAATGCATTTAGTTTAACATTTTTTTTATTGGTTTACCTGATTAGTGTTACACATTTCTGTTTGTATTACTTCGGTTGAAAAGTTATTTAAAATCATGTTTTAAGAATGAATTGGGTTGAAATGCATTTGAGAATTTTCATTTTAAGTTATATTGCATGCACTGATTTGTTTTTTTTATTTAGAATTTAAGCTTGACAGTTGAAGTCAAATATTGTTGTGTGATTTAAAATATATAGGCTATACAAGGAAAGCCATGCAATGTTGTCCATCAAAATATTTAATTTATGTAGTGCCTTATAAGCACATCTCAAAAGCCCTGCTTGCATGGTTGTCTAGACGACCTGCAACAACATTGTACATCGGAGAAGGTGTATGTATGTGCACTTGTTATAGCGCCCCTTCAAGCACACTACTCAGAGGCGCTCCCGACTGCAGAGCGGACACTGCATCGGAGTTTCACGCCGAAGCGCTGAGCAATTGCGAGTGGAGGACTTGCCCAAGGTCCCTATGCGGTGACTTGAGGTGGATTCGAACCTCGAACCTTCGGACTTCAAGGCATTGACGCTACCACTACACCACCGCGCCCCACAAGGTGTGAGCGAAGTCTCAAATGGCCAGAATACTGTTTGTACTAACAAGAGGGGGGACTCAATTTATAGAACACCAAGAATTATGGCACGGAGCCGTTAGACATGACATAGTAATTAATCCATTTAATTCATAACTAACGGTGATAGATGGTACTAACTCCTGACTCAAGTGCACAACAGAAACTGCCAACTTAAGTCTGCACAAAATAAAATTCAAATGTCCATCACAACATTGATTCGTGGGTTCGTCTGCACAGACCTAAATGGCGTCAGCTTATGACATGATAACCTGATTTCACAAAAATAATGATGCAGATTGCCAATTTAAATACAAAACATTAATGGTCACTAAAAGCAAAAGTAGACAAAATTGTAAACTTGTTAGTTGCTATCACTTTGAAAGAAATTCATACATATGGCAAGGGCACAATGCCAAATAGGATAACTTTAAAGAAGAAGCAAATGTTAAATTCCAAATTTCTATAGCGCTACTCAAAAGCCAAGCGCAGGGCACCAGCTTATTCATGAGCGCAGCACGATGTTGCAGAAGGATTGCCCTGAGATGACAAGTGAAGACCACTGAAGTCCAGTTGCCAGATGTGAACTAGAGAGATGACAGAGAGGAGCTGCTGCAGGTAAGAGTTTTGTTATTCACGGTTTAAAAGCATTACTACAACACACTAAAGAAGTCACAACTCTTGTAGCTAATTTTCCCAGTTTTAGATAGTCCTAGATTATAAAAGCCCCAAAAGCACAGGTTACCAGACCATTGTTACATCAAGTGGCAGTTCAATTAAAAATCTATAACAGGTTCTTCCGGACTAAATACACTAAACTACACTCAAAAGACCCTTACTAGCAAAAGTACGAGTCCTTTAAGTCGAACTTATTCATTCAAGTAAGGAGTATCATATTCTGAAGATTAGAGGAGCACATATATATCTGCCTTCCATGTCACTAAGTAGATCAAGTCTTTGAAAGAGCCGAATATGAGACTACGAGCAACAGCCGCCCTTTCTCTCCGCGGCGCCGCTGGTGGTTGGTGCCACAGAGATCGTCTGGGCGTTGTATGTCGGTGAGGAATCCTCTGGATTTTCAACCATCTGCCTCTGCGATATGATCCGGTAGATGGCTGCAAAAAGTGAACACAGACAGACATTCCAAATCTTGGTGAATTCATCAATTAAGATTGGCATATGTATTTTGATACTGTCCTCTTTCCAAAGTTCAGAAGTGCAAACGACCACATGACAGAGCATCAATGGGGGGGGGCCATAGAGTACACAATTGTGAGCAAAAACGACTTGCTGAACATCCCTATACAGTAACTGCCTCATCCAAGCCTTGAGCCCGCACTTTCCGGGTTACAGGTTAAGCAGTTCCTCTAACCAATCAGACAAGCACTCAGTATCTCTAACCCAGGGGTGCGCAACCTTTTTGTCATTGTCGGCCGCATCAAAGGCGTACATTTGTACCACGGCCGCCAGTGTATAATCCTAGTCCCCCTCCTCCGGGGGTGGGAGGAAATCGAGTTTTCTGGGCAGGGACAAATGAGCGTCCGGCGGACGATCGTCGAGGCGTGCAACACCGAGAAGGGAAAGGTTCAATTTTTTTAATTTCCACAGTGCAATGGTAGCATTTTAAGCTGTCATTTTAAAAAAATTGTTGTACATTTTCAGTGCTGATCAGAGTGGTCTAAGGCTTCAATAAATATACTTATTCCTACAATAATTTCGCTTTGAGTTTTTAAGTTTTTTAATGGTACCGTTTTAAGATGTCACTTTGACGGCGTTTTACAATGTACAGATGATCTAGTGGCGTGAGAGAGAAATTGCTGCATGATCAGTCTCTTTTACAGCATGAATGCACTTAACTGCATCCAAGGTCACGAGTTCACCACCTGAATAGGGCTTTACAGCACTGCCAAGACAATATGCCACTCTTTACGCACTCTGTGCACATTCGTAGCTTTCGCAAAGGTGGCCATGAACGATGTCTGCTGTCAACAATCACGCTTCAAGTTCTCCACACAAACCTTCTTCGAGTCAACTTCTAATTTAGCATAGGTATGAGATTCATGACAGCGAAAACGCTATTTTGCGTTGTCCGCTTTTAGAGATTTCACTAATTTGCCGCAGATGAGGCATTTCATTGATTGCTTCTTATTAGCTGTCTCCACTATGAAAAAATCGATTTCCAATTTCTCATTGAAGCTCCTCCTCTCCTCTCCCAAAGTTCGCTTTCTTTTCTGAAACATCATAATCGAGTAAATCGACAGCTCACAATTTGTGATCTGCACATAGAATACAGAAAAATTACGTACCGTATTGGTTCCTCTTCTAAATTCGCAGTGAGTGGGTGACCTATTCATGCACACATGCAGTCAGACAACCGCATGATCAAGGACTGAACCCCGGCTTAATACGCCACCTGTTCCGCATACTGCCCGACACAGATACATTTGTGCAGGGTAACTGGGGTAACTTAATATACCTGAAGATTATAAGTGGTGTAAGTTTCTTTGGGCAATGGGCACTTTTCCGGCCAGCTGACTGTCACGATCTTTCCACGGACTAGTGGAGGAATATTGGTACAATATTGTATGAATTGATTGACTGTCGAGGGCTGGAGATTGGATAGTATTACTCTGCCCGCCTGTTTGAGCTACATCTGGACGATGCATATGCAGCTGATAGAGGTCTGAGTCTAAGGTGCATGCACATGCGACGGACAATGTGTGGCATTCTTGTGTGCATGAGTACGTGCTTCTGGAGAGAGCACGGACTGATTCCTACATACACTCAAACAGAGACACGTGTAACTAATTACTTCACATAACCTTAGTTTCAAAACATTGGAATAAAAATATTTATGAATTAATCGACACACGGCCGCCAGTATGTAATAGTTAGACCACGCGTCCACGGCCGCCAATTCTTCCTCTCACGGCCGCATGCGGCCGTACGGCCGCAGGTTGCGCACCGCTGCTCTAACCAATCAGACAAGCACTCTCAGTTCCTCTAACCAATCAGACAAGCACTCAGTTTCTCTAACCAATCAGACAAGTGCTCTCAGTTTCTCTAACCAATCAGACAAGTGCTCGCAATTCCTCTAACCAATCAGACAAGTGCTGTCAGTTGCTCTGTCCAATCAGAGAAGTGCTCTCACTTGCTCCAACCAATCAGACAAGCACGCTCTGGTGCTCTAACCAATCAGACACAATACTAAACAGAATTCAAGTTGAAACCTTTTGCAACGTTTCCAGCCGCATCACATCATGTCTCTCAATCAAACTCTAATTAAGTAATGGGCACCAGTCAATAAATCATGTAATATTCCGCACCATCGCTATGACCCGGAATTTCTTACCCACATCAATTACCATCTTTTAGAGAGGGCCGCGTTATACTGAAATGGTAATTTGCAACCAAATAAATGGCTATGTGTCTAAGTAGCTGTATTTTAGCAAGTTGCAGTGACCTAATAACATGTATACAATAAAGAAATTTTTACATTATTTGGGTATCAATGGAAGCATATAAACATCTAATATTTTGTAAAGACGTTGGTAAGTTCTATTCTATTCTATTTTGGGATTTATAAAGCGCCTCTCACAGTACAACCTAATCAGAGGTGCTCCCCAGTGCGAAGAACTCCTGGAAAAAGAAGTCTTAAGACAACGGGCAAAAAAGCAAAGCCTCCAGATAAAATCTGAGCACGTTTGCTTGTTTCTCACAACTGCAGTGCATCTGCTTAACAGAATGCAACAGACTCGGATGCATATTGGTCAGGAGCACCTCTGATCATGAGTTGTGCTGTGTAGTAGTGCTTTGCCATACAGCACTTCTTTTATAATTTTTGATTATGATTATATATATATATATATATTATATATATTCATGTTAGACACAAATATTATTTTACAAGTTATGTTACTGTTCACTATTCTGTCAACATCATGTCAATTCGGGAACAATCAAACTTCTGTGCAGCGCTATGTGACATAAAGGCTAACTATTTACTTTATGTAAAAATGTTGACCTTCTCCGTTCAAACAGACAACATTTGTCAACATATAGCTGTTAGGGATATCAATAAATAAATATCTTTGGATGACGTATATGGCAGCAGTTGCACCCACCTGTAAGAATGTGCGTAAATGCGGCCTCTACGTTGGTTGAATCCAAAGCTGATGTCTCAATAAATGACAAAGTGTTCTTTTCTACAGAGAAAAATACATCCTTTACAAAGGCACAACTGTAATAGAAACCTACTCTCATAAATGGCAAAATTTTTATTATTACATCAATAAAAATTTTTTTAAAGAAATCTTACAATCCAGATCATTAGAAGCAGAAATTTGCTTATGAGTTTTGTCTGGAATACAAGTTTCAAACCAAAAACGCAACAGTTACCGAGCACTTCTATCACTACTTTATATCAAATACACATCAGTAAAGATATCTTGTTGTAAAATTAATTGAATGGAGAAACTTCTAATTTATTTTGTTGAGTTCATTCACTGCCTTAGAAAATAATATAGCACATCATCAAGAAATCTTCTCAGAGGAGCTCCCAGACCAGCCACATAAGCCTGGGTTGATTTATAAATAGCAAATGAGTTTGGCCGAGAGAACAAGCGCAGGTCTAATTGGATACCATTCCAGATGGAGGCCCCACCCAACAATCAGTGTTTAATCCAGACATTTCCCAGTGGGGGACATTCCCCCTGAAAATGTTAAGAGCTGATTTGTTTTACATCTATATTGCAATACACGAATGGTGTTACTATTATGGTGAAAGTGTTGAGCACCATCCGCTAAAAGAATGAAAAAATCAAACAATACACTAATGAAATCATTAGATTTTAAAGATGAGAATTTACTACAGGGATTTGTATATTCAGTTAACCCAAACCCCTCCCCATAGCAGGGGTTTATATTAAACACTGCCTCACAATCAAAAAGGATCCGCACTGTCAAATAGAAGGGCAAGGGATCAAAAGCTTCCTCTGTGCTGTGCTGCAAGGTCAGAGACACGTCAACAGAGATCAGAAAAGTAGGATGAAGCACCACCAAGACGGGCATCATCAAACAAGTCCAGCAACTCGGTAGGAGAAAGAAAATAGATCTATAAAATTACTTAATGTCAAATTAGACACTGTAAACCACCACCCCTGCAATGGCTTACTGCTCACACGAGCTAACACTCAGTTGAAGATATATGAGTCCAACTAACCTTATTATCATCATTTCCAATTATATTTAAAATTATACAATATACATACACACATAAAATGGCCAAATATAGATTATAATGATTGATTGTTTGATTGGTTGAACGATTGATTGATGCATTCATTAATTAATTCATCGACATTTCTGTGCAATTTCATTGGTTGGTTCTACTATAATGTTCTATTTACATTGTCCAATCAGAGCACGGTCTGTTATACAATAGTTCCAATATAAGTCATAATATAAGCATACATACATTTATAGTCAATGAACCACTCCAATCAATGCATGCATATCTATACATACGACAGACACCATATCCAACAGCATTCTATATCGTCAGAAATGTGATCATCACTCACCAGAGAATGCTTTGGCTTCATCCGTAGGGACAGCTCTTAGATGTCTCAAGTCACTCTTGTTGCCAACGAGCATGATGACAATGTTGTCATCTGCATGGTCCCTCAGCTCCTTCAACCAGCGTTCGGTGTTCTCGTACGTCAGATGCTTTGCTATGTCATAGACGACAAGAGCGCCAACAGCGCCACGGTAGTATCTGTTTCATATGATACACACAAGTCTCATGGTCCATCATGTTATGGAAATTCAATTACAAGTGATTTAATAAATGCCTTCTCTTCGCACATTCAGCGCTGTCAATCTACACAAGTCCTTATTCCTTAAAGTCTATGTTAAGCTAGATCACTGTCTAAACTCTAAACTGTTAATTACTATAACGCTGTTTGGTGACACACAAGGTATCAAACAACAGTCATGTCAAACCAAAACAAAATAAATTTTTGAAATGAATGAATGAAAACTGCATACCAAACAACATGACTCACTACAAAGAACTAGTCAACAAGATCTGAGAGCAATCTGTAGAAGGGATGTACGGTACTTCATTATTCATTCAATTCTTTCAACAGCAGCATTCACATTTTTTAGTGTTTAACACTTTAACAATGAAGGTGTACTGCAAACGACACTTTTGAGGATAAATATAGCATTTAACAAACTGATGATGAGAATGTAAAAAACTGATTGGGAGAAAATTTCACCACTTTAACAGTGAGAGTGTACTAAAAGTGACAGATCTGTCACTTTTAGCACACTCTCACTTTAACAGTAAGTGTGTACTAAAAGTGACTGGGATTAAAAATTAATATTTAACATTGTAACAGAAAGAGTGTACTAAAAGTGTTAAATGGTGGATCTCATATTTACAGATGCTGCCTCAACAGACATCCCGAGACATTTTGGCACTGAACTAGACTATCTCACAGACCTCAACCATTATAGCTAGACGTTGAATCATGTTAGTGACCAACTGACAATCTTTGATCTAAGGGCCTGACAAAATGTCACGATCAGATGGTAAAGTCTGAAAGGCAACAGAAAAATTAGTGAAACTCATGAGATCTATTAAATAATTTTTCATTAAATAGCGTCATAGTAAGTTAAAAATTGAAGGAGATTGTCCTTAGAAGTTTGTCCAACTTACGCGCTTGTGATAGCTCTGTATCTCTCCTGACCTGCAGTGTCCCATATCTGCGCCTTGATTTTTTTCCCATCTACCAAGATGCTCCTGAAAAACAAAACATTGCACACATACATTATCACGCATACATTACATACATGCATTATTACGTCACATTCATCAACTAAAAAAGCATTTAACTTTTAATAGCAAAACAGCTATATTACCGAGTTACTGGTAAGTTCTACAAATGTATTGCATGCATTTTTAATACTAAAACAATTATAATTACTAAGCTATTAGTACATTCTAAAAATGTATTGCATGCATTTTTAATACTAAAACATTTATAATTACTAAGTTACTAGTAAATTCCTTCAAACATCAACAAAATTTCACGTGTAAACAATCAAAAATCCCACCTTGTTGCAAACTCGACTCCAATAGTGCTCTTGCTCTCCAAGTTGAACTCGTTGCGCGTGAATCTAGACAATAGGTTACTTTTACCTACACCTGAGTCACCGATCAGGACCACTAAAATAGGAGAGAAGAAAATAAAACAAATACATAGCAACTCATCAGTCCAGTTTCTACAGCTCACTCATTATGTTTCAGAGTAAATTTCTTAAATACGAACTCATGAACAATTAGCTCTACAATTAAGCAGAATGATGGATTGAAACTAGTCTGCAATTAATTGTGTTTTCAATGAAACATTTGAAACAACTGACCTGAATGTTCGTAAACATAAACAAACAAAAAATAAATAAATTTTATTTATGTTACATTGATATTCTCAGGCGAAGAACTTAAAGTTATAATTCTGCGTTATCAAAGTGCAAACTGATAGAATTAAACTTGATCATCACCAGCAATTTTGCGATTCAGTTGATACTTATTTCAATCCAACTTTAATTTTTTCTGATTAAATCTCAATTTCAAAGTGCATATTGCTCAGCAAACATCTTGGTGACTCCACTAATGCGTGCGTGCGCATGGGTGCACAGTACACTCGTAAAGAAAAACTGACTTGCTTCACCCTCCAACTTTCCGACACTTGAGACTGGCACTACACAAGAATGGAAGCAGAGCTCCATCTAGGTAACTTGTACCATTGATTTAAACTAGTTCGATTTTCATTACAAAGCCATCAATATGCCACCAACCAAAATGAACTATACATACACGCATAATAACTTAACACATTCACCGCCTACAGGCCATGTTAAATGACTGGCTGTACTACGAGTTAACTCGTAGTAGGCGGCCAATGTGTTAAACAACCCATATGTAATATCGCGTAATAAAACAAAAAACAGAAGCACAGACATTTAGGCGCGCTGGACCTCATAAGCCAAGGCTAAATAGTTGTTACTTCAGGTACATGTCGACGTTTGGGACAGTTCTGAAAGCAACGCCCTTTCAGTTTGTTTCCTGGATCAATATGTTCGAGATTTTACTGAGACAGAGAGTGAAACAGCCAGACAAAGAGAGATAGAGGAGACTTGTGAACAGTTGTGAAGAATTGCGAACAGTTAATCTTCACCCTTTTAAGCTTTTTTCAAGAATTTTCCTATTTCCGTAATTCAACAATATGTCCTATTTACTTACTTACAACAAGTGCCAATTTCTTTGTCAATTACTTACTTATTGAGCTCATTGCATCGTGGGATGTGCCTCATAAGGACGAATCACTCTATTCTAGCGATTTCATAGGCAGCCATACTGTTTACATGGACAGGCATGCAGTCTTCGGGATTACCGATTTCAGGCATCCAGCCGATATCGGGGATTCCGGTTTCAAGCCGCACTCCATTGATGAAACTAAGGGTAGATCTTAACGATGGCTCAGTAACCGACATGCAGCAAGCAAACACTATATGGCCATCACAGATCGATGTAGAATAGAGCGCTCTGACATACGGTAATCGATAGCCCAATGTTTCTGCGAGCGCTCTGACCTACGGCGAATGATGGCCCAAAGTCTCCGCGAAAGTAAGTAAGTCAGTCATTGATCAGAAGACCATGAAAACGTATATTTCCGAAACATTAAAAAGTTTAATTAGCTAAAGAACACAATCAAAGTGTCCGATTACACTTGGTAAATAAGCTAAAATAAGCCGCCGTGTAGGCTAGTAGTAGTGTATGTCAGCAATATAGATTAATTAGTTAAAAAACGGAGTATTTTAAATTCCATCGTTGTAATCCCAGCATTGTAAATTAGTCAATCGGAGCTGACCACTCATTTTTCAATCCAGCTTCTATACGTTTTCGTGGTATTTAGATCACTGACTGACTTACTTTTGCGGAAACATTGGGCTATCGATCGCTCTATTTTGCCTCGATCTGTGACGGCCATAGTGCTTACTTGCTGCATGTTAGCTACCGAGCCGTCGTTAACGTTAGCATCTACCAAACTAAGTCTTTACTTACTTAGAAACTGGATTGATGAAACTAAGTTTCTGCATCTGTAGAAGATTGAGCGATGAAATTTTGTGCCTACATAGAAGTTAGATTGACTAGAGTCACTAGACAGTTCTTGGTAAAAGAGAAATTGGATTGCTGACGATTTTTGCTTACGCAGAACTTCGATTGATAAATTTTACCCGTAAATTGAAGCTAGATTAGTGAAGGCAATCAATGACATTACCAAAGATAAATTGTTTACGTGCAGCAGTGTTGTATAATTGTCATTGTATCGATGATTGTCAATTACCAGTTTCTGCCAGTTTACTCCTTCGCTCACCTGTTAAATTCTGGCACAGTTAAAACTCACCCTTAAACAAATAATCATATTCATCTTCTCGGCCACTCATTGTCTCGTTTCAATATCAAGTAATCTTACGCCGCAGATGCCTAATGCTATAAAATTTTGAATACAAACACAATTGGATATTTTATGACGAGCGAAAAATTGATCAGTTGCCCTAGCCGAGACACCACCTGTTCCGGTTACGTTGTTGTGTTTCCATGGATCTATTAAATGCAGACGGAAATTTATCTTGCTCATTATGTTTAATACTCGTTATCTGGATTTTGCTTCATTTATGTTTGGAGTAGAAAGAATAATTATGAGAAACAAACTTTAGACTTTAAGCGAGCCTTACTTTCTAAAGACCCGGTTAATACAGATGGTTGATGTTCCTTTTCTGCTTTTCGTTGTGATTTAAATATTAGTTCGAAAGTCCTTGACAAAAATTAATAACAATGATATACGACAAGATATAATGTGATTAAAATGGTCATTTTTTCGTAATTGTAACATCTTAACTTCTAAAGCGTCACACAAAAGCCAAGCGAATGGCACTAGTGCTGTTGATTCAGAGAGTTAATTGCCCGTAAAAGCAGCCCAAAGGATCGAGGTTAGAGCATATCTTTGGTTAGAGTTCGGTTACCCGAGAATGGCTAAAGCTGCGGGGAAATTAAGCACCTTTTAGATGTGTTACAAAAGTTACAATCTTGAACCCACAATATAGGTCAATTAATAATTATGGGCTAGCTAGGCCTAATTGTACCTAGGCTAGGCTAACCAGTTCTAGTAGGCCTACCTAGTCTGGCGCGAAACGGTAGGCCTACATAATCGAATTCCCAGGACCTATAGGCTTAATTACTTAATAATAATCAGGGTGGGCTAAATGGCAGAATCCCTCAATAACAAGTAGGTCATCTGCTAGCTGCGCATGAATGCGTGAAGGAATTCAAAACGGCCGTTAATTGACACTATGTTCAGAACAGTTAGAGATTGTTGCATAGGCCTACCAGAGCGAGCATATGCAATTATCAGCTTTATGATTTGATATCATATAGCCTATGGATTCGATCTATAGGTTCGATCTATATAGAAAACCTCGTGCATATATATAGGCCTAACATATATAACAATCATATTATCTATTTTCCTATAATTTATAATGATACCGTAATATTCAAAAATTAAATGCAGCATTGACTTTATAATTATCATTGTTGTTGTTTATGGAGTATCGTACTCGTATATATCGATTTCAATAATTACAGCCTAGCTATAGGCCAACGCACCCGTTTCTGCAGAACTTGTGGTAATTTCTGAACCATATATTATTGACCCATATAAAATCGCCTTGTTTAAACCAAATGTGAACTATCAACAATACATAGAAAATAGCAATAATATGGTAAATGGCATCGCGCAGCATAAAATCATATGTAAAGTTATTCAAGCACTCAAACGATAAGGCCAGTAATAGAAGGCTCTGGATAAGGCTTGCTTTGAGTGGGCGGTATCTTGTTTATTATTGTGTTTTGAGGTCACAGCCAACGAGTATTATAATATATCTCACCATATGGTCACGTGCACATGGTTTGGCCCGTTGGCTTGTCCTTTGATAACGAGGTCGGTGATCTGTCATTGGATAGAAGAAGTTCCTGAATGGGCGCGCCTGCTGACGGCCAATGAAATCGCGTGTTTATGACCTGACCCAGATTATGTCAGAGTTCGTATCCGACCAGCTGACGGCATCACATTCGACGTGACTTGGATCAGTGACGGGAAGGAAACAAAAATCGGCAACTACATTTTCTCGCTCATATTTTTACCGAAATCATGGACATTTCGACGCTGCTAAGAGCCGCCGAATATCTGGCAAGAAGAGAAAAGGGTAACGATTGCCGATCGTATGTAATAGCTTACTGTTTGCCATTTCTTTTCAACTGTTTGTCGAAGAAAGATGAATTGCCACGTCGATGGCCAACGTTTCCTGCTTTTCGGAACGTTTCGAAAGTTGCGATTTCTTTTATTTACGGAAATAGATAAGCACCAAATAACTGCCTTTGATTGAACCATACGCAGTGTAGATTGTTTAATCTCTTGGTGATTTTTTTGCTACGCTAGACACTTTTGCAGCCATTTAGGCGGCGGTTCATTTGGAGGTCAAATTAACCTGGCGCAATGGTTTCAATTAAGTAAAATGAAAAGTTTATTAAGTTCAAATTTCTTCCGAGGTGTGAAAACGTACACAGATTATACGTGGTTATAGGGGAAGCAACCTTCATTTAACCCTTTCGTGCATCCTGTTTCATGTCCATCATGTTTTAAAGTGCAGAAGTGAGTATACCAATCATGAAGGAGTTTAAATGTGTCAGAAATATAATTTAACCTAGAAATATATGTTGATGTATTAAAAAGCTAGTTGCAATTAAAAGACGGGTTAATTACAATTTCAGTTTGCAACAGCTGGGTAACAGCTGTTACTCAATTTCAGTCCTGTTGCTGCAGATCCTGCAGTAGGGCTCTGTACCATTTGAAAATAAGTTTTATGAACTCGCATTCATTTTTGTGTATTTTGAAAGTGCATGAAAATATGCTGCCCTATATTTCTTGTCAAGATCAGAATTTGGTCACAACGAGAAGCTTTTCACTGAAACATTTGTTTTTCGGTAATGTCTTTCATTAGTCCTGGTTTCTTTTTTTAAGGAAGTTTAATAGTTGACAAGTTTGTGCTTGACTGAATAAACTAATAGAAACTAGAAGGATATTTCATTAGTCTCACCCTGCAGCCAGCCATGGGTGTTCTTAAGTGTTAGCAAACTTCAGTTTCTTAGGCTTATTGTAGGAAGTTAACTGTAGCAGACTCGTGTAGAACAGAAATCTTTGGCATGACTGCCACTAATCCTAAAATAATATATGAGCTGTGCTGATATTGAAAACTATTTTTTCCAAATTTGGATGCATTTCTCCATTTATATAGCTTATCTAGAAACACTATGTGATTTATAACAAATGTGTTTCCATTGTGTGATTTTTCAGAGGCTGAGCACTGCTATGCACTGACAGCACCAGCGCCTGTGGTCGCGAGAAGCCGTAAACAAAAATCTAGTAAAGCCAGAATAACCAGGTATACATAAATAAGATCTTTATATAAATAATATTTTCTTGTGAGGGCTTGTAAGGATGGGTTTTGGTGGTGGGCTATTGAATTTAGATTTTGACATTTTTCACGGTTCAGTGTTTTCGTCAAATCTGAATTCGTTCGCATGTTCTTTCTACTTACTATTTTCTTAATTAATTGTATCATAATACATTGAGGATATTGTAGACTGAATACATATTTTAAAAATTTATTCAAATGAAATTACTTCTTTTGTGTAGATTAGAAAACAACGTAGGTTTTGCAATTGCTTGATTGTTCTCAACTAATTGAAAATAATTTCATAGCTCACATTTTGTGCTGTTTTAATGAGCTGTTAACTGGTAACATGCCAGAATCTACTGTTTGATTCAGATCATTTATGTGCATATATGAACATTTATATATCGCCTTACAATAACTTCACAAAGGCACTTAGATGAATGTCATCCACATTAGACATTCAGATAACAAAGGAGGATCAGCAGCCTGTTGACACTTGTCTGGTTGAGTGAAGATTGAAAGACTAAATATTTAAAAACAGGAGAAATTGTGGAAATAAATTGCGGAACCTTGGCCCAGCTATTGATTTAAAAGCTGTTTTGCATAGAACAGAGCATGTTGCTCTCCTGTCATGACCAGATGGTTCTGAGGTTGAAGCTAACCTACAGTTTGATTGATATTTGTTCGATTGCTTAGTGGGTCATATGTGTGTTTTTGTTATTTTGTATCTCTGAATGCAAATAAAGGGGTCAGTGGTTACACAAATGTCTTACTTTTTGCTAGTATTCTATCTAACCATTTTCTCCATCCAGATGGAAGTTTATTCCTTTGCATGGCTGGGATTTTGAGACCTGGAATGGGCTCGATACTATTCATCAAATGCCTGCTGATCTCTCTGTTTCATTTTTCACTGTCCTATTTGACTGGGATTGGACTGGGGTGCTCCAGCGTAGGCAACCTTGAAGAGGTGCTTTATCAAATTGTAATGAATGAGTAAATATTAAAAGAGATCTGTCATGTTCGTTTCGCACATCTACAGCATTTTCAGTGTCACACTGTCCCATGACAATACAAACCATGTAGACCAGACTTTTCATGGTAGTTCATTATGTAATTTGATGTGTATCCCTTTACACAATTTATACACTTGTAGTGATGTTCATATGGTATGTTACTGGTATGTTATATGGTACAGTTATGTGACGTGACACAGGGGGCTGGATACTGCAGTGCTGCAAGTAAACTTCAAGTAAATAATTGACCTTACTGTTTGCCTGCAGGACATCATCTTGATGGTTTCACACTGTGATAAATGATGCAACAATTTAACCTCACAAATATTACAGTATATATGTACACTGATATTGGGTTCTTGTGATTAAATTCTGATGCACTTGGTTTCCATTACTGTAAAAATCGAAAGTTATATTTTGCCAAATTTATGTTTCAGGTCATCACATAATGAATTGGAGAAGAACAGGTAATTGTCATAACCATCAGCTTTTGTAAGGATTTGTGTTTCGTGATTACCTACTTTATTTTTAACCATATGTAACTCTAAGAAGTCTGCTTCAGCCTTCCTACAGGGCTGTTTTCAAGGAATTTTTAGAGCTGCACAACCTCTTCTTTTTTTTCCCATCCTCCATGGTAAATTACTTCCAATCGGAGGACAATGACCCTTTTTGCTAGTTTTAACTGTACAAAAGTGCTTCTACAACTGCACAAACCCATTTAGAATTGCACATTTTGTGTACAACTGCACGTTAAAAAAGCCCTGCCTTCCTACTTTACAAATATGTCCTTATTCTGTCAATGCCTGGACTACAATTTGAAAGTCTTTAAACTGCTGATAGTGCTAAAGTCGTGATTCTACCATGACTTTATTGCACTGAACCATTAGAACCATCATCAAACCCTGAGATCAGATGACTATAGGTACTGAGCGTTTTATATCTGTGGATTAGTTAATCTCTACTTTTGCCCAGTTTTAAAACCTTCAAGCGAACTTAACTGGAGCAATTTAATTGGACATAGTGAGAAATTATCATGTCCTACAACAGTATGTATCTTGTCATATTTCTCAAATCTTCATACAAGATTTACTTTTTCCTGTATTTGTTAGTAGCATGTGTGTTGCCAAACTTGTGTTGTTGAATTTAAAATGCTTATCTAGGGTCCCCAGTAGTAAGTAACCAATGACTTCCATGTTTTTCTAGTATGCTGTTAAGTACGGCACTCCGTTCGGGCCACCAGGTAAAAAAAAGTTAAAAGTCGTTAAAATGACTTTTAAACTTTTTTTACCAGATGGCAACTGAGCGCCGTAGTTAAGGATAATAAAAAATATAGATAGATAAATAATATTGTCTTTGTGGTCCTAAGTGCTGACCCAGCTGGGGTGCAGGTACAGGTTTTTATTTCTTTGAATCCAATGTGTGATGATAATTTTTCAACACATGTACCCGCAGTAGGCTTTTTTCTTGTTTATATATTTAGAGGATTTGTTTTGCCCCACCTCACCACTCCCGTTATCTTCTCCAAAGCTTGTTGATTTTTAAAGCAAAGGATGGATTGGCATCCACATAATTTTCAACGCAAATGCAGTTAAAGCGTTCAGTTTTTGACACCTGCATGGCTACAAGTGCTGTATGTTGGTGCAGATGTTGTTAGCTTATCATTTGTGTCTATTTGTGTTGTCTGTGCTGTTCACTTAAAAGTGCACCTTCTCAACTCAATGTTTTTAATGTGATGACAAATGTCCCTGATTTTGTTATGATACGTGATCACATTTATGCAAATTATCGCCAGAAGTTATGTGCTGATTAGGCACGCAGGAGAGATATGCCTTGCACCAGGTTGTGTCATTTTTAGAACAGTCTTATCTACAGATTGTTAATTGGCTGACCTTGACTTGGTGACCTTGCTAACCTGAGCCAAGGGCTTTAATGGGGGGAAAAACTATGTACATTGTATGCTGGACAGAAACAGCACACATTTATTCTCAAGTCAGTTGCGATTAAATTGATATGTTTAGAAATATTTTATCTATTGACTTCTGTTTGCATGAGGAGTTGACCAGCTCCTGTTTATCCTGCACCTCAATAGCTTTACCAAAGGGACTGCGTAAAAATGGCAATTCTGTTAAAAAATATAGATGTACCAGCGATATTGATTTTGGCAGAAGAGTGTTGTTTGTGGTGTATTCTGTGTAGTAGTCTAGTGGTGAACATGTATGACTGTCAAGCTACAGTCCAAACCCCACAGAGGTGTTTAAGTGATATAGAGGTGTTTAAGAATATCCGTTGATTGCATTAGCATCGCGACAAACTTGGCTATTAAATGAGTACATTGGTTGTACACTGTCTATGGCAAACAGAAGACTCCATTATGTCAAATATTTCTAAACATATCAATTTAATCGCAACTGACTTGAGAATAAATGAATAATAAGTTCTGTCAACTAATGGAAGCTCCCCTCCCCTAATTCATTCATTCATTCTTTTGGGTATTTATTGCGCCTTCAAGGTTGCTACTCAGCGCTCCCGACCCAACCTCAGATAAAGAGGACAGTTTTAAGATTGTGATAGAACGTGTCAGTGGGGGATCCCTGGCAGTATGCGCAGGTATGGACATAGCCCATTCCGGACCATAGGGAAAAGCAATAGAGAATGTGCTTATGGTTAGACATGTAAGAAAATGAAGGTTTTTGGCTAGGTTAGCGGGTTTTCCTTACTTACGTGATATTTTGTTTCGAGACGAAAGCAGGGATGGATGTTTGAGAGATCCATGTCTGAGTTGTTTTATGTGATGCTACCTTATGATCGATGATGTCAGTCGAGGTTTTTGTTGCCTGTGTAGGCGAGCACACCTTCGACATTGCTTTGAAGAGCTGAAGAGAGTGGTGCCATTCTCAGATGATGCTTCTCGCCACACGACGCTTGGGCTGCTGAGACAGGCGCGCCTCTTCATCGAGGTATTTACGTGGAATCTTGTTACGGCATGGCTGTGTTACATCGCCGTGTAAATTGTCGTCTCTAGTATTATTTTTTCAATATATTTCTGCATGAGAGAGGCTAACTATGCCTAGTTATTTAATCATGTAATCATACCAACAAAACATTCAGATTTAGCGAATACCAAGCAAATGTTTGGTACATTTCTAATTAATTACAATGAGTAACATGACGTTAGGTAAGAATATAGTTGATGCGAAATTGAATGAGAAAGTCCCTGATTATATTTAATTATTGAAGAGATTAACGATCAAGGCGTTTGATATGTTAGGCAGCACAGGAGAGGCAGAAGCAGAACGTGCGTTGCCTGAGACAACTCCTTCGCGAACGGCAGCAACTCCTTCGTCACCAGAAGATCTTAGACGCTGGAGGTCGCGACCTGTCTTTCCGAGGAAGCCACACGATCAGCGAAAGCAGCGTTTCATCTTCCTCCTCTTCGGGAAGCTCAGCTTTTTCCGAGCGAGGTCAGCCGTGTTTTTCATTGCGAATAAGGTTTCACATGTTGAATTGAGAGATCATGGTATTGGGAGTAATGTTGATAGAGCTGTGTGATGAATTAGTGATTACGGCAGTGGCGTAGACAAGGGGGGTTTCGGGGGCTAAACCCCCCATTGGCTTAGGAAATAAGTTTTTATAAAGGTTATTTATCCACTTAAATAAGAAAAAAACAAAGCAATTGGTTGTAGTAACATTGTTTTTCTTACTTTATTCCCTTTGTTACTTTATTCCCTTTTTATTTGCTGTAATACTGTTGGGTTGGTGTCAGAAAGGGCATCTGGCCAGGCCATAAAACCCCAAACCCCCCATCATAAATTCCTGGCTACTCTACTGGATTACGGCCAATTTGCTTGTTGGGTATTTTAGATGCATGATATGAAATAAAATAGCTTTCTCCATGTCCGTTAAGTTGCCATGAAAGACAGTACATGCACAATGGTGTTGTCTTTTTATGGTAAATTTTGCCCTTTTATTGTATTGTATGAAAACATTTTCTAAAGGGTGAACTATTCGGAAGTGCTTCCGGTGCGTAAGGCCACAAGAGAAAAGTAAAGAGGCTTAGGAGGAGGAGGAAGGATTTCCAGCTAGGAATTGAGATCGAGTAGATGGGGACATAGCATTTCAAGGAGAGGGACCAATCGGGGTAAAGGCTATAGGTAAATTACTTGACTCTTTTTATTCAATGCAGTTTTCTAAGTACCCTGGATGCAGTTTCGTGGCTTAGTTTGATTTTTGGGGCCTCTACCTACTATTTAGGATTAGCAGATGTGTTTAGAGAATGGAGAAGCTACGTTGCCCAATGTGCAGTCCTGTATGTGAAGGATTGAAGTGTAAGCTAAGGACTAACATCTAGGGTAAGGTCTCAGGTAAGAACTAAGGTCTAAGGTAAGGACTAAGGTTTAAAGAGTAAAATTTTTTGAAGTGGTGCATGAGGATATAAAATTTGTCTGATTTTATTTTTACGTTGTGCATTTGATTCACATTTTCAGAAGACTTGGATGTGCTTGGCAGTGGGACGAGTGGTCCAAGTGAGGACGAAGAGACCAGCGACGTGAACGACGGAGAAGCTGGCCTTGACTACTGCAACAGCATTGCCTTTGCTCTCAAGCTATGATTGAAGCAGCTGCTGATCGACTGCACTGGTCGGTCTCTCTCAAGTCTTGCTGACATTGTCTACCGTTTACATACCTACTTACCAGAATATTTTTGCGTTTGACGAGGAAAAGTTGTTTACAGAGCTGTGGCAGTTTGCTTCCTACATTTCTGGATGTCTCTCTCTTTCGAGCGTTGTCTCATGACGATGATCCCAGCCTAAGTCCGTGTGCCGCACGTGAAGTCTGGACTCGTCGATTTATTCACCGGCATTGCACCTCTGCTTGGATTCGGTCGAGTTGCTTGCGTGAAATTCCAATTCACAGAATTTAATCTGTTTGCGATCCTAGTTTTTTGTTCGTCGTCTCCTCGATAGACTGTCGACCATCTTCTCTGTGAAGCTTTAATTTTGTAAAAGTTTTATTTCAGATTGTTTGGTGTTTACCGCAGATGTTCAGCTTTTCGCAGCAGACGTGCGTTGAGCTTTCTGTGCGTTAAGTTGTGTTTTTAAGTAGTAGCAATTTCCAGAGGTGTGGAATGTAAGGAAAATGTTTTGAAATATTGAAATGTTAGGTTATGAGGCTGTCATCGTTAGACTTCTTAAAACGCTGCAAGGTTGAATTAATGTCATACGGTTAGAGGTGAAAAACCTTGGTGTATGACTGTTTTGTCTCATCCTATTTACTATGATCTCAAGGTCATGACGGTTTTTGAATGTTAAAATGTTATTGAATAACCCAGGAAAATAATGTTGCACACAGGACTGTGGAAGTCCTTGTGACTGTGAATAGGAGATGCTGCAAGAATGACATCTTGGCTTTATCAACATCTTGGATACTTTAAGAGGTGCCTTACTGCGTGCAAAGTCTTCGAATGTACGACTTGTAAGCATGTTTATCTGTTCTGTGTAATTAAGCTTGGAAATACAAAAAAATAATTCAACGACTAACGGTCGTAATGGCGAGAGAGACTGCAAGCATTCTGCTTACGTTGCTTCCCAGAGTATCGACGAGTTTGCGGATTGTGTTTCCGTCTGCTCCAGGATTCGTCGACTGGTTTTAATTAATTTATTTACGTCTTTCATTTTCTCGTGGACTGTCTGACCTTCTCAGAGCGACGGCATGACCTAAGGAATGCTGGTTAAATGTTATTGCTTGTCTGGTGTTAGTGACGCATGGTCTGATGTTAGTGACAATTTCATTGCGTGTATCGCAGAACGAATTATTACGTCGTTCACGCTGTTTTGTGCTACACTTGTGTGTAAACGGTGAAAATATCTGCGAAATTCCATGTCTGTGTTTTAGCTTTTAGTTTTGTGCACCACCTGTTATGTATGATGTGGCGTTACTCTGACTCTTAACACCCTGTGATTTTTCTGTAATATTTTGAGAAGTTTTTGTGTTAAGTTTTTGTTAAGTTTTGCCACATGGAAATATGTGGGAGTGCATTTCTGCAATGTGAACTTGTGGATGTCTACATTTGTTTGTATGTGTAGTATGAATGAGTCTGAGGATAAAATTGCATGTGTAGGATGTTCAGAAGAGAAAGTGGCACTGCAAGAGGAAAAAGAGCAATTGCTCAAGAGGCCGAATTTTATGAGCCTTCTTATGTCTTTTTGGAAGACATTTTACATTTCATGAATTTCAATGTCACAGGTTTCTTTTTCGTTTCTTAAGTTTGTTAGTCGTCGTATGGATAAATCTGTTTTTCCTGTGATAAGACACGTGCACTTGCTTGCTGAGCCCTGATGTGTGGAGCAAACACATCAGTTGCAACATTGATTTTAATTGTGTGCCTTCCTGCATGACCAACTTTTAAACATATTTCTCCTCCATTTTACTTTACAGCTTACTTGTTCTGTTACATTACAGTACAGTGTTTCACTGACAGGCTAGTTTGTTTGCAGTTTGAAGTAGTTTCTCACAGTTGGGTACATTTTCATGATACTTGAATTTTGTATTATTGCTTTTCAGTATTTAGTTACAGTACATTTTGGTTCTCCGGGTTTTGGTTAGCTATGTGGTTACATATGCTTAATACCAATAAGTCATTCTATCACTTAGCTTCATATTTTTTAGCATGTTTATTGGGTTATATTCTTTCCATTTTATTACGTAGTTGATAGTTATACTTGCTCTGTAATTTTTATTCCTTCAATATTTTGACTGCATATGATTTGGTAAATTACTTTGTGAATTATATCAGTTTCAATATACATCGCTTGCATTTTTTACATTCTTGCTCGATTTGGCAATACCTGTGGTTGGATACCAGCACATCTTTTTCATTTGCAACCTTCGAGTCAGTTGTTGTTGGCCAAAAACATCCGGTCTTGTTGGTTAAGTAACAATGAGAAAATTCCAATCTACACTGGCTCCCTGATAATCAGTTTATTCTAATTAATTTGGTCAAGTCTACTCTGGTTCCATGTGGTTCACTCCACCATGGTTCCATATCATAAAGTTTGCTCTGGTTCTCCGCTATTCTGTCTACTTAGCACTCTGGTTCCATGTGGTCATTGATTACCAGTTATTCTAATTGCTCTGGTTCCATGTGGCTCACTAACTACCTGCAACATGATACCATTGTAATAGTACCATGCAATTGTCATTATTATTATTATTATTATTATTATTATTACTATAATGAAATTCTCAACCTTTCTTTGTCTCTTTTCAACAATCGTCTGAATATCATTCTATCTGATGATGGTGGCATTGGGGAGGGGAGGAGTGCCTCTGATAAATCTATTTTTAAATGGCGCTATATAAGTTTTTGCAACTACAGAATGACAAATTTGGTTACATAATATCTATAGTTCAGTGTAAACTGATTCTGTGTGGCTTATTCTGGGTGTCATTCGGTCTATGCTGGTTTCGTGAAGTTCTTAGGTTTCAGTTTTGCTTTTGTCAACTTTCTGTTGAGCCAAATGTTTGGAGTGCGTTTCTGACATTTTGTGTTGTCTTGCTGACATTTTGTGTTGTCTTGCTGACATTTTGTGTTGTCTTGCTCAGTGTGAGAATTGTGGAAAAATAACTGGGGGGGTTGGACCATTATCCACTTGGAATTGGGGTGTAAAAATCATACTTTAACATGGGGCTCTAAGAAAGACTGGGGGGGTCGAAACCCCCCAACCCCCCCGGCAATTCTCACCCTGGTCTTGCTTACGTCCCACTGACGATGCTGTTGTTGCTTTCGCCAGAAATGTCTTTCGTTTTGGATAAACTTGACTGTAAAACGTTGAACACTTTTGTGAATTTTACATTAGTTTTCTGTTTCCTGATTTTCATCAGATCATTCTACTGTCATAATTGTCTTTCGTTCGGTTTAAAAGTGGCTGGTTGTAGGCTATAGGTGATCAGATTGCACTTGACTCTGGAGAGAATGTTGATATCGCAATGGGATGGAGGGACTATAAATGCCCGTGGTTGTTTTTTGTATGAAAGCATAGCCGAAACTGGATGGTATTCATATCTCGTGAAAATCTGTAGCACTTAAAACAGCAACTTGTTTGTTGAAGTGCTGTTATAATGTGTAATTGCGTCCTTTGAGCTGATCAACAGCTTCTCTGGCATATCCTTGTTTCTTTTTTCGTGTTCCCTTTTATGTTCAAGGATATGGAGATGTTGGTGTTTGGAGTGATGAATGTTGAGGAAGATGGCCGTTGAAATGAAAACTGGAATGGGAGGTTCAGGTTATGCATGTGGATATTGTGACATTTGCATTGAGATGTTGTCATTGAAGCTACAACTCCAATTTAAGTTTGAAAATTCTCCTTTATTCCAGCCAGCATGTAATGTAACGTAAATCTTTGAGAATTTCTCAGCGCCCACAAAAGCCATGTCAGGGAGACCAGCTTATTCACCGACGCTATATCAAATCAAGCCCGCAATAGCTAGAGGTGCCTTTTTTGTTCTGGTGCTAGGTCAGAATCCGGAGAAGTCAAGCCGAGCCGTGTTTTGGGTCATGAATTTATTCCGCTCAACAATAATATCTGATGCATCTATTTTCTTATTTTATGAAAACCTTTCTTTTGGCATTTGGTGAAGAAGTAAGTTAACTGCAAGTTATGGATACGAAGTGTTGACTTCGTTTTCATAGCCCTGACTCCTGCTTGATGAATGGCTTTGTCCAGTCGTCTCCCTCACTGGCTGATTATATCCCACCGACCGACAGTGTACAGTTGATGCACTCATTTTGTTGCCACGTTCTTTCAACAGCATTATTGAATCAACTACCATCTTCAGATTAATTTCAATCCCCCCATATGATCCGGATTTTGAGTATTGGTGGTGTAATACAGTTGCCACTAGGGTCTTGTGACTAACGGGCGCTCCTAACACAATGAATCACCATAGTAAATTGTTTGAGTTGAGTTGTGAGCGATAATAATGGGAAATTTTCTGTTGCCTGTACCTATCTACGCATGCTATGCTAAGAACTGCTAAAAAATTTCGATTTGGCAGAGTGAGTGTGGAATGCCAATCTCTGAATGTTAATGTCATAAGCTTTAATGCTTGGCAGCGGTCAGTGTTTTGAGATGCTGGTTTCTGTAGTATAGACCTGTGATTATTCCTACAGTCACTACAGATGGTCAAGCGTATGCTCGGCCAAGTGCAAGTGGCTTTTGTTTTACATTACTGTGCTCCGTGTTCTGTAACGTACTTCAATCGTCTACCCCTTCCCATGTGGGGTGGAAAATCAGCTCCATTAGCAATCTAGAGACTTTTCCTGTGATAAAAGTGTACTACTGTGATGTGTGAACTCTCACTTTCGATATATATATGTAATCACTTGAATTTGTGACGTCGTTTCATCGTCCTAGTTTTCCTCTGAATAATAATAATTCACAGATAGCTTTCTTCTGCATAGAGCTCTCGTGTGTAAGATACAAAGATACCTTAACAATTTGTATCATAGATGACTAGAATGTTTATTGTAGATGCCTTACGTAAATATAGAGAGAAAGCCGTTGTGATAACTTTGAATGAACAGTCGGTGCTTGCTTATAACGGCAAGAAACTCATTAATTTAATGGACAGTAAAGGCTATATAATGGCCGCATTTCACACTTTTATTCGACTGCCTGAGAATGTTTTGCATGGAATGCCATATGTTTTAGACTCTTGCACTATTAACGAGTCAACGTTCTCATATTGGCAGACATTGTCTGGTTTTGAAGCACGTTGTTGATTGTAACTTGTATCATAGCTCATTTTCTGTTTTCTGTTCCGACTGTAAAGCAGAAATACATGACTGCAGGTCACAATCTATGCGTGTGACATATATGTTGCAGGTAGGCTGTGTATAAGTATATACTGTTTGTATAGGGTTTATTGTTATGTGGAGATGCCAGTACTGTTGAAGAATTTGTCTCTTGGTATTCTAGGTCAGATGATTTATCAGAGTTTAGTACGTGTTTGATTGTCCCATTGAACTTTTCTTCCATTTCTTAGGATTCGGATTTAGTTGCTAGAAAGACTAGCTATTTAGCATAAAGCAGCACTAAAACCCGGTGGTCATGTAGTGGTCGGGTTTACTTAGAAGGTCATGTCCTTGGCTTATCTGGAGCGATTCAGCCTTGACAGTGTCATAGTCACTGACATTATCAGATGTCTGAGAGCGAATCTTGACATGGCTTCATTTTGACCTTGACCCTAGCTATGGTTTAACCTTGACCCAAGATTCGGTTTGACCTTGATCGCGTTAAGGTGTTTCTGCCATTCTAGTTGACCTTTTCCATTGTGTGTTTCAACAGTTGTGGTTTAGACTGCCTGCAAAGCATGAACTTGTATAGCTGAATCGACGATTGCCTATAAATTGTATGCAATGCATTTATGCGAGTGTTTACACTAAATAATCGTCAGTGAATGCACTGAAATGACTGCGAATATGCTTCCTCAGCACGTTGTGATAGTTTTAATTAAGAATACATTTAGTCAGTTTTATGGTTCTGAATAAAAACATTTTGATAATTAATTGAGTGATTTGAGTCTATTACTATGACTGTTCAGTCTGTTCCTCATGACCTTACAAGGGTGGTGTCGTTACTGTACATAACTATTATAGCCTACTCGGATTTTATCTAGCAACCGTACATAGACCGTGGTCATTTTCTATGAATTGAACGAGTGAGAGATCCTTCACCACCGCCTGCTGTATCTCTGTCTATATCTGTATTCCTCGCCGGTTTGAAGGGACGCCGCGTCATTTAGGTTTCCCCACGGAAGTTAGCCAAGTGATTCAGAAGCAGTGGCGTAGACATGGGTGTTTCGGGGGTTAAACCAACCCCCCCCATTGGCTTAAGGGAAAAGTTTTTTTAAAGGTTATTTATCCACTTAAATAAGAAAAAACAATACAATTGCTTGTAGCAACAATTGTTTTTCTTACTTTATTCCCTTTGTTACGTTATTCCCTTTTTATTTACTGCAATACTATTGGGTTGGTGTCAGGAAGGGCATTTGGCCAGGCCATAAAACCCAACCCCTCCCCCATAATAAATTCCTGGCTACGCCGCTGTTCAGAAGACATTTAGTCCTTGTTAAAACCACCACCACAAGTTAAACTGTGACTTAATAGTCTATAATCCGTATTTTAAGAGGAGGCTAGGAGACTCTCGTCTTAAAACACGGATCGTCTCCTAGCCTCCTCTTAAAATACTGATTGTGTTCAATGTGACGGTTTTGTCAACCAGATCATTCCTTGATTGAGAAATTCTTGCACTGACGAATTTCTGCCCTAATGTTCCTTTCAGATTCTTAAATGATTCGTATCTGTTGACTGGAAAGTGGAATCGAGTGGAGACATCTTATTTGGTGCCAAATTTAAGGAACTTCTCCCACTGCCCTGTCCTCATTTCCAATAATAATTTTATAGATTTCAATTAGCCTACCTATCCTATGCGCCTCCTCTTTGATGTCAATCTTCACTTTTTCAACCTTTCTCTGTGGTTCAAATTAATTGTTATGACCCTAACTCTTCTTTGCACCCTGTCTACAGTGCCTAGTTCTTCGAAGTCAAATACTTCAGGTCTGAACTGTAGGCCACTGCCTCTGGATGCAAGTTTATCATTTCTTAGTGTGGCCTAATTAGTGATTCATCAAAATTTGTAATGTATTCTATCCTGGTCACTACTGACTGTTGTTACGATCATGCTCAAGTTTGAGTTTTACCTTTTTATGCTTCAGAACATTGTCTTGAATGCCTAGCACCCTGTGCATAACATAATCACTCCCAAATCACTTTCTTCCTTGGTTTCAATGCCTTGCTCAACATTTCATAGGCACTCTTGTCCTCCCAATGTATTACATATTTATTTTCTAAATTAAAAAGCAGCCGCTAGACCTGATCATCAGTACATTCTTCATAGATCTGCTCGCAGTATCTCAGCATCTTGATCAGTACCCAGCGCACTGCTCTACATATATTTACTTATCATCTGTGAAGTTAGAAATTCGTGATAAAAGTTCGTCATCTATGTAATTAATAATGATTAATGAAAGCATTCATCCTTGCGGCCCTCCGCTGTCTGTCTGTCTGTCTGTCTGTCAAACACAGACACACACACACACACACACAATGATGGTAGAATGAATATAATATAGGTGTCAATGTTCTAATTCGGCGAGTCCATTCTAGTCGCTGAATCTGGTACGTTTGTTGCGCTTTCTGCATCGATGACTTCATCTCGGATGACACTGGCGCTGGCAGTCGTGAATGGATGGGGGGGGGGGGAGAATGTCCTCTGGCGAGCGTGACCCAGAGGTCGTCCGAGACCATCCTTGGCCAGAGCGCGTGCCCTAGTATAAGTGCCTGCTTGTGGATTCCGGGCGGCAGCGTCCCGTCAAAGGACCCAGCGAGGCGCGGCGGCTCGCCTCTCCTCCGGCCGCGCAGTCTGCTGGTGCGTTCGGAGCGGCGCGGCAGCGATTAGCACATTTTAAATTGATAATTACACATCTGTGGTCTATGGTTCGGGCTAATTAGGTCCCGCTGCCCCTCCACCTCATTAATTAAGCGGCCGCTGATTATTTTTAATCCACGGCGTCCGTTGTAAGAGATGGAATGAGCACGTGGAATGGGGTGGAATGGGGTGGAATGAGGGTCGATTGGACGATCTGAAATCGGAGACGGACGGAGAGACTCGTCCAATATGTTGCCTTACAAGAGGGAAGGGTCGTCAGATCAGAGGTCAAAGGGCGGAGGGTTTGAGGAGGAGAAGGAGGATGAGGAGGACTCAAGGAGGAGGAGGAGGAGGAGGATGGGAAGATGTTAAGTGGAAAGACGGGGACGGGAGTTGACGGAGAGAGGGACAAATCGGAAGGAGGAATAAGTAACTGGAATATAGTGGGAAGAAGAATTTAATGGAGTCGATTAGCTTATGTTCTGATCACTTCGTTAGACCCAATGGAGATCGTTGGTCGTGTGTGTGTGGATGCATTTACGACTGAATGAATGGATGGATGAATTAATGAATGAATGGATTTATGGATGGATGAATGAATGAATGAATGAATGGATGAATGAATGAATGAATGAATGGATGAATGAATGAACGAATGAATGAACGAATGAATGAACGAATGAACGAATGAAGAAAGGAACTTTGACTTCATATAAGAATTTACTCTTAGGCCTACCATATTGTTTTCGCTCTCACTTCGTTGCAATTAATTAGGACCATTTCAACCAGTCATTTGTTTTTATACACACGTGTAGGCCAATAATATAGACCTGGCACTGTATGCCTGTATTTCTGTCTATATATCTGTATTCCTCCGAATTTTAAAAATAAAATACCCAACATTGTTTATTTAACCTTTTCATTTTGTAGGTCTGCTTTTTTATCTCTAGGCCTATCTCTGTCTGCAACTTATATCGAATATAGCCTAGCCTAGCCTACACAATAGGCATATATATATATATATCGTTTATTGTATATATATCGTTTATTGTATATATATCGTTTATTGTATATGTATATATATATATATATATATATATATATATATAAACTATATGCTGCTGATGTTGTGTAGACTATTATATAGCCTACGTCCAGGACTATGCAGTGAATGCTATCCGATATATCCCAAAATATAGTTTAGCTTTTATTGTTCGTTTATTGTAATTAAGTAATGATAGCTAATTATCGCTCTTTCCTACAGCACCCCTCTCCCACCCGTTGCTTCCCTCCGCCATCGTTATAGGGCCTGGAGTGATTTGAATACAATACAATTCGACACTCCCCAGCGCTTCAGCTGCTGCTGCTGCTGCTGCTGCTGCTGCTGCTGCTGCTGGGTCGCATTCTTCCTGCTCTATGCTGCAGGGTCGGAGGTCACGTCGAGTAGCCGCTGCCCTGGAATCGATTCCGCCACGCTCCAAGGTCAATTGTTGTTGATAGGTGGCGCCAATGTAACACCCGATTAATCGGCTGCTCGCTGTTGACTCTACACCGATGCCGCGTGGCACCCATGAACTCAATGCTAGACATAGATCTCTTACTTTATAGTTGCATTGCACGCCATTTTTTTTACACTTTTACATACTTATTTATTTAAACTATTAGTTATTGTTTATCCTATGCTCCATCGATTGAACGACTATACTTAAATATTATTATGTGTATTCAGATTTCAGAGTATGGACCTACGAGGCTTGTCCGATCGGTAAATCTGTATAGGCCTGGGCTACGCTGTACAGTGTATGGGCCCATTAGACCTAGGCTATTTGTCTAAGCAACAGACTTTACAAGCTCTGTGATTTGAGTGCTGTGCTCCACCAGTCAAGCCACTGCCACCCGAAGAAAGCGAAAGCATTTAAAGTAACAGAGAATTGAGGCGAAAGATGTTTGAAAGGGTAGAGAGGGAAAACGTTTGGCTGGCTACATCGTTATGATCGAAAGGAAGATAAATTTACGATAAGACTATAACAGTATAATCAGCACATAGGCCTACACAGGCCTATGATAATTAGGCCTATAGGCGTTAATATACTGAAGAGACTCGATAATGGAATTTAATTCAATTAAAAGTCTCCGTCTAATTTAAATTAAAATATCACTTCATCTCTAGACGTCATTATATATAGCATCTCCGATGGTTACAAATGAAGCTACTAGGTTATTTATATATAGCATAGATTATACATTCAGATTCGATCTCAATTCACAGCTTAAACAGATCAGGATTAAACATTTTAAGTCGAAATAGGATAATTAGCTTATGCACAATTCGACTATCACAACATTTGGAAGTCACATGAAGAACTCAAGACTGCAGTTCACCAGTCTTACATAGGTAATGTGTACAGTACGTCTTCATTATGTCTTCTTAATTGAATCCGTTTTAAAATATGCGCGTAACGAAAACAGATAGCAGATTGCAGACATTTCCCCTCGTTTAGTCATCAGTGCATTTGCATGTATGTGCATTTGTAGGTATACACCTAAATGACCTTCAAAGGAAAGTATGCTGACATGCCTGCGGTCTACAGCAGATGACAAAATGACAAAATGTTTTTCTTAATTTATTTCCTTTGTTTAAAACTTTATTCCTTTTTTTATTTACTGTAATACTGTTGGGTTGGCGTCAGAAAGGGCATCCGGCCAGGCCATAACCCCACCATCAAAAATTCCTGGCTACGCCACTGTGTTACACATTGACATATTGACATTGACACCATATAGTGCTCAGCTGCCACTGACTGCTTCCACCATAAGTAACCTAATCGTTGGTGGAATAACAGACGAAGCAGAAGTAGGCTTACACGATGGCGGAATTTTCAATGCTTTGTTGCAGTTTTTTCAACGCAGCGATGACATAACTTACACAACAATTGTAATTGCAATCGTAAATTTGTATAATGCCTCTTGATGATACTTAACTGAACTGAACGTTTAAAACAATATAGTTTAAATTAAGTTTCCTTATCAACATGCAGATCCATAGTCAATGAGTAAGCAGTGCTTAGATAAGTATGTAAGTCGTCAACAGGACTTTCTCACTCGCCAGCACAAACAGACACACATGCACATTGCACACGCCTTTAGCCTATATATACACTATATAGTGCACACGTAGGTCCTATAGAGACCTAGACCAATGCGTTTCCAACACGCTGACAGATAATTCGACCATGTTCAGAGCTGCCGCGCTGGATCGCTTTGAGTAGGCCTAAGCTTATATAGCTCACGATGACCATACATGCATTTATATAGCGCCTTCAGACGAGTTTCTTTGACGCATTTTAGCTGTTCATTGTGAAAGTCCTGTGACGTCGACTTCGGCTCCGTTGAGTCCTGCAGTCAATACCGGTATTGCTGAGATTGATGTAATCATGATCTTGACGAATCGTCATGTTGTGATTCAGACGACCATTTTGTTCGCTCAGAAATGTTCAGTAATTGTATACATTGGATTCCGTGCAGAAGAGGATTCTCGTTTGATATGGACGTGTGTGTGGTTCCATTGGAACCGAACCATGTCGAATTATTATTTACTTACGATTCAGTTTGTTACGAACGTATCGACGTCAACGAATTCGTCGTCTGTCGATTGTCGAGAACCCGATGGAATGCAGCATGTGGCAGATGCCTTCGTGTCCCCCTTCGCCTTTCCCTTTTCCTCGTCCTCTTCCGCTTTTTCAGCCCCTTCCTCATCCTCTTCTTCATCTGCGGAAATGGTCGCCAGAGGGCTGGCGAAGGAGGAAGTCGTCTGCTCGTCCGGGACGACTCTCTTGTGCTTCGTTCGGCGGTTTTGAAACCAGACTTTCACCTGCCACAATACATTTGATTGCATATACAGATTAAGATTGCTCAGAATAAGATTGCAATCTGATAGGTCTATTTATAGAGCTCAACTTCAGATCAAGATTGCAATTTTAATTGTAATCTCCAGTATCAGTTAACTTAACGTCAAATTTTAATAAATCATTGTGAGGCTTTTAAGTCGCTCTGGCGAAACTGTGGAATTGAAAACCATGCAGGGTGAGAATTGCCAGAGGACTTAGAAGTTCAACCAATCAACCCCTTATAGTCTTTCTTAAGACTCCATGGTAAAAGTCTTCTTTTCGGGCCCCATTTCCGCGTGGATCAAATGCATGCTGATGCCCCCGTTATTTTTCGATAATTCGCACACTGCCATGGGAAAGTCTTGGATAAACTAAGGTCTGAATATTTTGCCATCAGGGTAAAATTGGGATTCGGTTTATCGTCTAATCCAGGGTTTTAATTAAGCGTGCATTTATACACTAAATGTACCTTTCTATAAATAGAGTGGTGCAGTTGTAGAAGCACGTCTGCGCAGTTAAAACAGTCTTACACAGGTCTTTGTCATCTGATTCCGAGTAGGCCTATACATGTAGCTAATTTACAAAGTAGGATATAAAGTAAAAGACGGGGCTGTGCAGTTGCAAAAATTCTTTTAAAAACTATCTATTCTAATCAAATCGATTTATTCGAGGTTTTCTGTTGTTTAGATTTTTGGATCCAATTGGATGTATAGGCTACGGTGCGCAGATGTGGGAGAAACGACTTAATTGACTCAGGAAACATATTTCCATTATACCACTTTTGAAATCAGCTTTGTCCTACCTTACGCCATATCACCACCATGCATCATGGGCGGAGTTTATCAGGGGTTGGGGGGGGGGGGCTAGACCAAACTCCGCCCATGACCACCATCTTCATCATGTCTTGCACAACCACCATCTTATCATCTCCATCTTAGCATATATAGCATATAGAGTCAAATCATTATCTAGCCATAGAGCCTATGCTATAATCATCCATCGAACCACGTAGCTCTATACCACCACAATCTTACCATAAGTTACCATCATCTTCCTCTCCATATGCACTATATAGGCCTATAGGCCTATACGACAATAATGACAGCAGCGTGATTTGGCCTTGTATTATATCAACACAGTGGCCTCTGTATTTTAGTGTGTACCCGACCCTTAGGGCTGTGTTGATACCTTCATTCATTGACAGCTCTTCGGTCGGGTAATCACATTATCCATTACAATGCGAAATTGCATACTCGGGTGACTTGCGACTCAACGAACCCAGGAAACGGGGTCTCCAATTACCCCGGCCACTTACCAAGCACCTGGTCTGGCGCGGGCCACAAACACCCCGAGCCATCTATATAGGAAGCGGGAGAGGGTCATTAAGGCTTTTTCTATGGGTTCATATCTGATAAGCGGTGGTGGACAAATGAATGGCTTGCTGCAGCATGAAGTGTGTGGAACTACATATAGCATGGAAGGCGTGTTCGGGTTATTTGAAGTAAATTAGACCTCCCAACCCATTTCAGAATGGAAGCCTTTTGTCTTCAGTTTAAAATTTGATGGTATACGTTATGCAATGAAGGCCTATGCCCTATGGTGCTGAAATGTTTTGCAATATAACCAACCAGAGATACCAGCTTTATTACCTGAGCGCTATATCAAATATAGGCCTAGTCCGCATGCAGCATCCTGCAGCTTCAGAAAAGGGGTTTTCCAGATTTTCCGGGACATGTTTTTTTTGCATAGGCAAAAGGGCAAAATTGTCCCGGTTTCTGACAAGAAAAAAGGAGAATAAAATAATAATATTAAATTATCTTAATTGTCTGCTTGGATCTTGGAAATATATTATCAATGCTTTGTAAAAGCATTATAGTTTGCGAACTAAAAAATAAGTAACGAATTACGACAGAAACGGTGTCAATTTATAGTAACTAGAACAGCTATGACTCTGTCTCGGTCCTCTGCCTCAATTGGACCCTCTCTTTGGAATAGGGCTACGCTGTCCCCCATCTACTCGATCTCAAATTCTATCTAGTATCATATAATAATTCCTTTTCATTTGCCTTTCTGGGAGCGCCTCTGAACGCTTCACACTATCAGAGGCGCTTTGTAAATATTGCAATACAATACAATAGAACACAGTGTAGGACAACGTGACCGCGTGTTTCTGCTGTTAGCGTATACCTGCGTTTCTGAGAGGTTGAGTGAGTTGGCCAGATCCTTTCTCTCTTGACCGACGAGGTAATGGTTCTTTTCGAATGCCTGCTCCAACTCCATCAGTTGGTGAGGAGAGAAAGCCGTTCGAATCCTCTTCGGCTTCCGAAACGAAAGCAGATACGGATCATTGGACACTGGATAAGAAGAAAAACAACATCATCGTCATTATAGACGACTGCAGACACATTGTTTAAGTCTTCTTTGTACACCACAAACCTCAAAGTCTGATCCCCAGGAATTGTTTCAAAATTCTATACGTAGACTAACGGCATGCATTCACGAAGCTGATAAGAACTGTGTTTTGATGTTAAACAAATGTCGTTATGAAAACTTTCGACCCCGACGAGACTCGAACTCGCAATCTTCTGATTCGAAGTCAGACGCCTTATCCATTAGGCCACGGGGCCACGCTTCTTCAAACTGCTATGATTACTGCTTACGTAATCGTAATCTCGAAATTTCTAAAGCGCCACTTGAAAGTCTAGCGCGCATGGGCGGAGTTTGGTTGCCGATCTTGGGGGGGGGGGGGGGGGCTAAAAAAAATTCTCGGCCCAAAGCAGTAGATGACTTTTTTTGGTCATCGATTTGAAAACCTCATAAAAACATACCATTTTTCCGGACAGTGACAGTTCTTTTAAAAAGTCCATTATTTTGAAATGTCCATAATTGCCTTTATTATTTTTAAAAGGTGTGCAATTGCAAATGTGTGCCAAAACTAAAAAGCCTATTGTTTTGAAATGTTCATAATTACAAACATGACATATAAAAAGGTGTGCAATTGGAAATGTGTGCTAAAACTGAAAAGTCCATTGTTTTGAAATATTCGTAAATGCCATTAAAGTAAAAAAGGTGTGCAATTGCAAATTTGTGCCAAAACTTAAAAAAGGTGTGCATTTGCAAATGTAAGATAAAACTAAAAGTCCATTGTTTTGAAATGTTCATAATTGCAATTATAATTTTTAAAAGGTGTGCAATTGCAAAAGTGTGCTAAACTGAAAAGTCCATTGATTTGAAATGTCCATAATTGCATTTATAATAAAAAAGGTGTGCAGTTGCAAATTTGTGCTCACACTGAAATGTAAATTGTTTTGAAATGTCCATAATTGCAATTATAATAAAAAAGGTGTGCAATTGCAAATGTGTGCTAAAACAAAAAAAGGTGTGCAATTGCCAATGTGTGCTAAAACTGAAAAGTCCATTGTTTTGAAATGTCCATAATTGCAATTATCATAAAAAAGGTGTGCAGTTGCAAATGTGTGCTCAAACTGAAAAGTAAATTGTTTTGAAATGTCCATAATTGCAATTATAATAAAAAAAACGGTGTGCAATTGCCAATGTGTGCCAAAACTAAAAAAAGGTGTGTAATTGCAAATGTGTGCTAAAACAAAAAAGTCCATTGGTTTGAAATGTTCATAATTGCAATTATAATATAAAAAAGGTGTGCAATTGCACATCTGTGTTAAAACTGAAAAGTCCGTTGTTTTTAAATGTCCATCATTGCAACTATAATAAAAAGGTGTGCAATTGCAAAATAATGTGTGCCAAAACCAAATATTTCGGTTTTCTCAGAAACTTGACGTGCTGCAAGAACAACAAAAACCCCACTGCATTCAGCAGACCATAATCTACTATAACAAACAGCTGAAGTTTTTCCAGTAGCAAAAAAATCAATTGGCCAGTGTTACTGGAGTAATGTTGTGCAAACCAGCTTCGCAATTACCGAGGCTGCTGAGACCTGTGTCTCGCTCTCTCACACAAGACGTGGCACGCCATCTGGTGCAAAGTTTGATCCTGAGCCGAATTGATACCTGCAATGTTGCCTTTGCCAGCTTGCCACAGCGCAGTATAATTCGGATTCAGGCGGTCGTCAATGCTGCTGCTCGCCTAGTCCTGCGATTAATAAGTTCGACCATATTTCTACCGCGATCGAGACCAGCTTCAATGGCTTGGAATGGTTCTTGGACGACTGGCCCAATTACCGCTTGTAAAGAGAAACATCGTCGGCTTCTGTTAATTCTTATATAATTATGCACAAACAGCAAATAGCACATCAGAATATTAATTACGCATCCAAATAAACGTCTTTTGTTCTTTACGATTAAAGGCCTATCGCAGACCATCAAAGTGCTGCGTCAAATTAGGCCTGATTATGCTTTACCCAAAACCCTCAGTTCTTGTTGTTGTATAAAAAGGGTTTTGTAAAAAGGATAAACAAACGCTCTAACTTAGTCTAATTGCGTGTATAGATCTATCTGACTAGTTACCTGTCTAATAACGCTTGCCGCTTCAGTATATTTTCACATTTCACTTCTTATAATTTCATTACAGATTTAGTACAATCATTATGTGGTAGATTGAGTCTGCGTCATATCGCTTTATATAAATGTGTCTCTATACTATAGCGGTATTTGCGACATTTCTCTTTCATCCTTTGTTAATAAATTGCAATGACCTCTAGACCGGTGATCAATCGTCCGGTGATCAACCGTCCGGTGATCAACCGTCCGCGCACCCTTGGAATAGGCGAGCGCATCAAGTTCAAACTTTGCACCATGATGCACAAAATGTCTGAACAACAGCGCACCACCCTACCTCGTGGACAGCATCAGATCGCTGGCAGATGATCCTATTAGGTCACGTCCGCGGTCGTCCAAGACCGACGACGTATCCGACCATGCAACCAAAACTAAAGCCGGTGATCGTGCCTTTTGGGTATCTAGCCCATGCACGCGCTTGGAACTGTCTTCCAGCATCAGTTCAAGAAATAAAAACTAAATCTGCTTTTAGAAAACAGTTGAAGCTGCACCTGCTTCCGGGCTGTTTGCATTTATGCTAAACTTCGACAATAATATAATTAGTCTGTTTTTGTAAAGCATCCTAGAAGTAGCTTGCTACCGACGATGGTATATAAATTGTCTTGATTACAATGGCAAAAAACATGAATCTGGGCCTTCTTGGGGGGGCTTAGCCCCCCCTAGCCCCTGATAAACTCCGCCCATGCTAGCGCGGGGCACCAGCTTATTCACGAGCGCTTGCGCTGCGTTAAATTAGAAGGGTTGTCCGTGAGAGTAGTTCGTGGTGGTCCGGGTCGAGTTACCATAGGATCAGAGGGGCGGAACATGTAGCTGCTAAGGCGGGTGTCGTCTGGGCCGGGAATTGGAGGGTGGAGGATCAGATGAGACAGGGTAAGAGTTCGTGAAAGCGAGTGTCTTAAGTTTTGAATGAAAAGCCCGAGGTGTGATGGATAGAGGAGCCTGAGAAAGGTGGTGTGTGATTAGTAATGAGGATGTATGGAGGGACTGAAAAGGATCGGAACTCAGCAGGCATATAATTCCAAAGGCGTGGTGCTGAGTTGGATATGGCTCGGTTGGAGAACTTGAGATGACCTGTGACCGGCGGTCGAGAGAGTAGGCGGTTGATCGGGTAGAACGGGTAGGTTGGATGGTGAACAGTTCGCGAAGATATCTGGGCTGGGACTCTGGGAGCATTGTAAAGAGTTGTAGGTTAAGGAAAGAACACAAGAGTGACTTGAGGATAGGGGTGTTGTGATGATGTCTGGGTGTTCTGGTGACGGCTCTAGCTAGAGAATTTTGAATGAATTGGAGTCGCTTAAAGGCCAAGGTTGACATTCCAGATTCTCTCGGTAGAACGATTATAATATCCACGCCCATATTATGACCTATAGAGACAGGCTTGTCAATCAACCTCTACTTCAAGTGCACCTGAAGCCACTGACCACTGCTATAAATAGCTAGGCTATCTAAATTAGGCCAAAGAATTGTCCAGCCGAGACTACCCTGAGTGGTACCTTATACAGATTAGCTTGGTCTACCTCGAGCGCGTGTGTGCGTGTGCGTATACCACTGACCACCAAGATCAATCCACACACCTTGGCTGACCACTGTTCCAGGTAGCTAGGCTTTCTAAACTAGGTCGAGGACAATTGTCACCCCCCCCCCCAAGATCTATAGACTCTCAAGGTTCTTTCAATACACTCCTCAGTGGCATCTGTATGCAGATTAGCTTTGCCTATGCTATGCTATGTGTAGCATGGCATAACAAAGCATAGTATTGTATAGTACTGGAAGTAGGCAAAGCTAATCTGCATACGGATGCCACTGAGGAGTGTAAGTTGACCATCGAGCCCTTCAATATTTTGCTAGAGGAAGGAGAGGAAGGGGTGGAATTGTTTGTTCCTTTCAGTCTGCTCCTCTGCTTCTCAACTGTTGGGCCTTCCATTGTGAAATGCCTCCCATTAGAGATTCGTCTCCTGCCAACGGCTAGCAATACCAAGGCCAGGTTGTATTAGTATTACATCACTTTAGACTCTTTCCCTTCTCAGTTCCTGTAGGCCTATAAAACTGTAGCTGACTTACAGGCCCACAGCTCCATGATGCTTCATCCAGCAGCTTGATAACTTGCGTGGAATCTTATGCGTATTAGCTTGCTCGTATATATAATTATATAGACTATATAGGCCTAGATAATTATATGTGTGTGTATAAACTAGTATACACCAAGATACTTCCGCCAAGTGAATGGAAAGATCTTGGGTATGCACCAGCTATAGCTAATCTGCATAAGACCAGGCCAGCAGGTTACCATGCTACAGTGCGACTGGACATTTGACCGGACAGTTGACCGGCCGAGTATAGCCGATGGTGTAGTAGCTATCTATATTCTATACAACCCCTAGTTCATGTGTTTGTCTTTACCTCAGAGCATAGCCCACCTTTGTTTATAAGTCTTGTCACCAGCTAGAGCTTTATAGGCTACAGCTAAGATCTCAATTGATGAATGAGAAGTGAACGAGTCTAAAGTGATGTAATACAACCTTGCCTTGATATTGCTAGCCCTTGGCAGAAGGCGAATCTCAAAATAGAAGGTCCAACAATTGAGAAGCCCGATGCTGTCTAGCCGAGAAGTAGGCTCGGAGGAACAATCAATTTCCACCCCCTGCCAGTATGCAAGTGCTCGATGGTCAGCTGTATTAGCGGCTACAAGTTTACCTGTCGCTTATGTTTCAACCAGATTTCGAACCCATGGTCATTGGCCGGCAGATATACTTAGCCACGCCTATAAATTAACATTCTCTCCAGAGAAAGTCAGGACCAAACCTTGGCCTTTAAGTTCTGAAGAGTTAAATTTTGAGAACAGAGAGTTGCAATAGTCAAGTTTTGAGTGGACGATGGGCGTCGCAGTTTTGAAATCGAGCATAGGCAGCTGCGTGTTCTGTACGCGTTAACGTATAGTAAGGAAAAACTACTCGACCCCGACGAGACTCGAACTCGCAATCTTCTGATTCGAAGTCAGACGCCTTATCCATTAGGCCACGGGGCCACTAATGTATAAGTCTTCAGGTGGGTTGTTCCCCTTCAACAGCGCGTGTCACTGCGCAGTAGGCGTATACAGATAAGCGTTGCCCTCCTATTTTGACCAGGATTGGGACTGGCATCGCCATAGAATAGCATTGGCGAGGTGAAGATTCGTGAAAACGTAGCCATTATGTTAGGCCTCGCTTGCAAAGTCGGGTCGGTCGTTAAAATCTCCAAAGTAGACCTATAATACACGCACGTAAAAATTAAATTCACTCAAAATTTCCTTTTGTTTAAATCTGCGACGCGCCAAAAACATATCTATGACGATGCGCTACAGAAGAATACAATATATATATATATATATATATATATATACATAGCTTACCCAGTGGTTAAAGTGGTTTGAGTGAGCAGTGGGAAGTGGGAACACTGAATGTGTGAGCGGTGGGAACGCTGTTGTAGGCCTAGAGTTTTATTGGAACGCATGATGTGATTCGAGGGTTCTATTAATTTTTCTTCTTTCTTACTTTCTCTTGCCAATGTTGATTTTTCGTTCGTTCTCTCTCGTTTTTACTCATTCATTGTCCGAGGAATATCAATTATTGTGAGTCAAAATTACTTTCAGGTTTAAGAAAATTTATTCGACCCTGACGAGACTCGAACTCGCAATCTTCTGATTCGAAGTCAGACGCCTTATCCATTAGGCCACAGGGCCACTTGTTATGTTGTTCTTATATATTATAGCCTAGGTAGTTTCTCTTCAACAGCGCGTGTCACAGCGTAGGTGATAGAGTTGCCCTCCTTTTACTTCTTTTGACCAGGATTGGGACTGGCATCGCCGTAGAACAGTATTAGCAAAGTGAATACTCGTGGAAACTCTGCGATTAGTCACCCGAAGATGGCGAAGAGATGTTAGGCCTATTTGCCTGAATTTCATGTGATATAAAAGTAGCCTAAACATTTTCATTCTTAGGCTAAGTAGGCTATAGGCCTACTTATTTCAGGTAATTTATTATTATTATCATTGCAATAATGATAATTATTATCATTTATTTTATTTTTATTTTATTTTTTTTAAATCGAACACAATTGTTGGGCCTTTTTATTAGTTGTTATCATTGTTATCAAAGTGTTATTATCATTAGGCCTATTGTTGTTGTTGTTGTTGTTGTTGTTGTTGTTGTTGTTGTTGTTGTTGTTCTTATTATTATTATTATTATTATTATTATTATTATTATTATTATTGTTATTATTATTATTATTATTATTATTATTATTATTATTATCATCATCATCATCATTATTATTATCATTATTATATTTATTTTTAAAATTATTTTTTAAATATTTTTTTATTATTATTATTAGGCCCTATTATTATCATTATTATTATCATTTTTATTTTTTATTTTTTATTATTATTACTATTATTATTATCGTTAGCCTTTTGCTATCATTGTTATCGTATAGGTCTATTATCGGAATCTTAAATTAAAAATTAATAAATGTAAAAAGAAAGAAGAGTTGGTTGCACGCGTGTTATTTGTTTACTCATTAAATATACGATGTGTATGGGAGAAATCGATCCGACCAACTGCGCATGCGCACGCGCCATGTTGATTCCGCTTATGATAGCGATTACCGTCAAGGTTGCCAGGTCGTCGCGAAAAGCGCGAATTGGGCGACTTTTGAAAGCGCTCGCGACTGAAAATTTCATCCTCGCGACCTCGCGCCTTTTGGGCGACTTTTGAATTGTGAAAAACGTGAAATTATACAAGAGTTGGGAACGACTCCCAGATTGTGAAGATAGGTTTGATCATCAATATCCTTAGGCTCAATGCCCGTGGGAGTCCGACGCCACTCCCTGTCTCAGTCTGTCTCGCGTCATGTTGCCCAGCTTGAAGATAGATTTGATCAGACCCAATTCACTGTAATACATAGGCCTAAACCATATACATGTACGATTCATTTATGTTTGTAGCCTAATTGCTACCTAAACCAATTTAGCCGTAACTAGAAATTGCGGTGAAATTCACTACTGAATGCAAAACACTTAATGTGTAACAGACTCCCGGAAAGACTCATGGCACCATTAAAAATTAATCATTAGTCACGTGTTTCTATGACATGATGACTGTCCAGTGATCCCTCCGGTGAGGACAAAGCGTTTTGTAAGGCATGTAGAAAAGCTCGATAATCTCGCAATTTTCGCGACTTTTTGTCATGATCTCGCGACGAAGTTTTTCCGAAATCTGGCAACCCTGATTACCGTCACATGCCCGGTAACGTCTGAAATTTCTGACCGGACAGTTTGTGTAAATACCTGACTGTCCGGTTCATTACCGGACGCCTGGCAACATTGGCGGAGTTCATCAGGGGTTTAGGGGGGACTAAGCCCCCCCAAGAAATCCCAGAGTCATAGTTTTGCCGTGTAAATGGTATCTTTTCCCGGGCTTAGTCCCCCCCGCCCCCCAAGAAGGTTTTAACCCCTCCAAGAACGGAAACCAAACTCCGCCCATGCCTGGGAACCCTATAATAAGCAATACCTTCAATATTACACCATCAACATCACCCTCATTCCCTCAATGGACCTACGTTCAGCAACATCCTTTGAATCATTTAATTCCAGCCTCAATGTATAATTTTTATCATCTTCAAGTTGTCGTTTTCTGTTTAGGCCTAAGTGCTGACTGTGCCAAAGCGTCCTTGTCACGGCATGAGCCAACTTATGGCAGAAATTGTCATATTCATCGTCGTCGTCATCATTATGATGATGGTCATCATCATCATTATCATCATCATCATCATCATCATCATCATCATCACCACCATCACCATCACCACCATCATCATCATCATCATCATCATCATCATCATCATCATCATCATCATCATCATCATCATCATCATCATCATCACCATCACCATCACCATCCCCATCCCCATCCCCATCACCATCACCATCACCATCCCCATCACCATCACCCTCACCATCACCATCACCATCATCATCATCATCATCATCATCATCATCATCATCATCATCATCATCATCATCATCATGCGTCATCGTTGCCGTCGTCTTCATTCAATAAGCGCTCGTGAATAAGCTGATGCTCTTCGCTTAGCTCCTTTAATGCTGCTTTATAAATATGAGATTATAGTTAAACATGAAACAACAAAAATATCTTCAAAAGCTGCAGCTCATTATTTTGCTCAGACTCGTTTGCTATTTGCAATTGATCAACAACTGAAATAGAAGAATTGCCTTCGAAGTATAGTTGGTCTCTTGGTGTCAGTCGGTAGGGTGGGTGATGGGTAAGTGGTATACCCCGCAGTCGATCGAGTCGATCGATCGAGTCGATCATAACTCGGCCAAGTCGAGTCGATCGAAAAATCGTCGACTCGATCGACTTGCAAGTCGAGTCGATCGAGAGTCTTGCCAAGTCGAGTCGATCGAAAAATCGTCGACTCGATCGACTTGCAAGTCGAGTCGATCGTGAGTCTTGCCAAGTCGAGTCGATCGAAAAATCGTCGACTTGCAAGTCGAGTCGATCGTGAGTCTTGCTAAGTAGAATCGATCGTTGTTTCATCTACTCGACTCGACTTAGAAATATTTTACTTAGGCTTACTATTTCTTGAAGTCTCAAATTAAAGTGACCTATATGATATAACGACGTACATGTAATTCAGTTTTTGCACACAAGTCTAGCTAGCGAACCTTTTGGCACCTGGCGATTTCGTGTTAGTGGAACTGTGAAAGTTGACTATAGACATATACGTTTTCGATTTGAGTTGAACGAATACAGAGGCGGATACATAAATTTTGGAAGGGAGGTGGACAAAATTTGTGGTCTTGGGCCGAAAAAATGTTTCGTTGGTCTTCCGCCGAAAGTATCTTTTTTAGTCTTTCGCCCAAAAAACTTCTAAAAACCCGTGGCGACTCCGGCTATATTTAAAATCTTATGACTTTTTAGTCTTGTGATAGGCCTACTTTCTCTCTCACCTTCCTGTTCCCGTTGCGTTGATTTACAGCTTCCTGAAGCCTGATGGAGAGAGGGGCCACGTCATTTGCGAATCTCTGAATGGGGTGGGGCATGGCCGGATTGCCCTCTTGGGTCCCTTCCTTGAATCCGCTCCTGAATGAGCATTATACAGATCTACTATTATATGCGTCATGTAGATGTTAATTTTGAGAATATAAACGGGACCTTTTATGACGTCACTTCGATTATGATGCAATTCTACAATTAAATAGGTTCACTGAGAAAACTAAATGAGGGCCATTGTGACGTCACTTCGATCAGGACACAGATCTGCTGTCATAATTATTATTTCATTAATGCTGAGAATGCAGAACTACGCCTATGCCTGTTGTAACGTCACTCTGATTATGATACAATTTTACTATTATGTTATAAGTCCATAAGTCCACACCGAGAATTAAAATAGCAGCGCCTATTGTCACGTCACATCGATTATGATACAAATGTACTAGGCATATTATGGAAGTGAATTTTGAGAACATAAACAAGGTCTAGTGTGACGTCACTTCGATTTTGAGACAAATGTACTATTATAAATGTGCATATTGAGAAAATAAGAAAGGTATATTGTGACGTCACTTCGATTATTATACAGATCTACTAGTATATTATGTTCATTTTGCGAATATAAGACGGGGCCTTTTATGACGTCACTTCTATTATAATACAATTCTACTATTAAATAAGTTCACTGAGAAAACAAAATTAGGTCTATTGTGGCGTCATTTCGATTATGATGCAGATCTGATGTCATATTACATTTTCATAATACAAAACTGGACTGTTTAATTGCAACATCGCTCTGATTATGATACAAATCTATTATTATACGTTCAGTTTGAGAATATAAAACTAGGCCCTGTGTGAAGTCACTTTGATCATGATACAGACTAAAGATTAAAGAAGTTCATTTTGAGAATGAAATAGGCCTATTGTGTCTAACTTTGATTATGATAATGACCTGTTATTATAGAAGTACATTTTGAGAGTATAAACTAGGCCTATTGTGACTAACTTCGATTATTACATTTACACAGATCTACCGTAATAATTATTGAGATTCATTTACATAACCTACAACGAGGCCTATTGTGACGTCACTACGATTACAGTGCAAATCTATAAATTTACTGAGAATACAAAATTAGGCTTATTGTTACGTCACACAGATTTATGACGCAGATCCACTATCGTATAATTTAATTTTAAGAGCATATAACTGCAGATGGTGAGCAAGAGACAAAACTAGGTCAAGTCGACGAAGTCGATCGAGTCGATCGTCGGCCGAGCCAAGTCGATCGAGTCGTCGAGAGGTCGGCGAGTCGACGAAGTCGATCGAGTCGATCGTCGGCCGAGCCAAGTCGATCGAGTCGTCGAGAGGTCGGCGAGTCGACGAAGTCGATCGAGTCGATCGTCGCGCGAGCCAAGTCGATCGTAGCCCACGACTCGATCGACTGCGGGGTATAGTAAGTGGGACAGGTCACTAAAGTGGGACAGCTAAGCTAGTGAGGCTTACATGCTTATTATGTCCAATACATCCAAAATCTAAAAATGCATAGTCTATGACAATATACCCGACGTCATTAATATGTGCGTTCACACGTTTTATTGGAAGTTTTTAATGGCCTTTGGTTGTGCGCGTAACATTCGATTTTAGAAAATTAGTGAATTTGCGGTATTCATAATTTTGATAACATTAACTTGCTAAGGCCCTTGTCGACACTAACGACAAATAATTCGATTGAATGCAATTTATGTTGAAATATACTGACGAAATGAACTACCAGCAACGGTTTTTATCACAAAATGTCAACATGCATTTACAAATCCTGCTGGTGTATCGGTGTCCCACTTTAGCGACAGCTGTGTTGTCAAAGTGGGACAGCGATCTGCTGCTAAAGTGGGACAGCCTATTGCAGCTGAACTAATCGTAATCGTAATCGTAATCTCGAGACTTCTACAGCGCCCACAAAAGCCAAGTCGCGGGAACCAGCTTATTCACAGGCGCTCAATCAAAACAAAATCGATAGGCAGCGGGTCAAGTCCGGAGAGTCAGGCAGGCAGATAGATGGACGACTAAGGTGGGTGATGTTTAGAGTTGAAGTGGCGGAGGATGTGAGGAGAAGAGGAAGAATCAGGATAGGATTTTTGAAAGAGCAATGTTTTCAGTTTTGAGTGAAAGACCTGTGGGGAGATAGCGAGAGGTGGAGTTTTGGTGAGTTCGTATGATGGGTCGGAAGTTTGCCGAAGTGCTGGCGGAAGTTTGTTCCAGAGAGGTGGAACGGCAATGGCTATGGAGCGGTTTGCGAATTTCAGTGATGAAGTGATGGGAGGGCGAAGCAGTGTAATGGAGGATGAGGAGCGTGTTGAACGAGGTGGCTGGATGGTGAACAACTGACGAAGGTAGAACGGCTGGGATGATTGAAGTGTATTGTAAGTGAGTGAGAGGACTTTGTATTCAATGCGTTCAGGTATTTTGAGCCAGTGAAGTGATTTCAGGACAGGAGTGATGTGGTGACGTTTGGGGGTTTTCGTCACTGCACGGGCGAGGGCATTCTGGATAGCTTGGAGGCGGTTAATTTGGGTTATATCAATGTTTAGGAAGAGAGAGTTGCAGTAATCAAGTTTCGCATGAACTATGGATGTGGCTATTGTGGATGCAGTTTTAAAGTCGAGCATAGGTCGGATTCTGCGGAGATCTCGTATGTGCATGAAACAAGTGCGGGAAAGTTGGGTTATGTGGTCGGAGAAGCTAAGATGCTGGTCAAAGATTACACCTAGGTTTCGGACAGGAGAATTTGCGGAGAAAGTGTGGTTGGAAGAAGAGTCATTGTTGAAGGAAATAGAGGGATCAGGAATTTTCTTGAGTTGTTCTCTGAGGCCAATTAGTATAAATTCTGTCTTGGAGGGGTTAAGGCAGAGGAGATTTGAGGTCATCCAAGAGGTGATTTGGGTGACCACGGAGAGAAGATTGTCTATGGAGTCAGAGAAGCTGCTTGGAGAGAAAGAGATGAATAGTTGGGTGTCGTCAGCATATAGATGATGGTCGACTGTGGACGCTTTTATGAGTGAGCTGAGTGGAGTGGTGTAGAGGATGAACAAGAGGGGTCCGAGGACAGAACCTTGCGGAACACCACAGGTGAGAGGGCATGATTGAGAAGACGTTTCAAGTGTTTTGACTGAGAAAGAGCGTGATGAGAGATAAGACTGAATCCAAAGGAGAGCAGTGTCGGTAAAGCCAAAGCAGGAGGATAGTCTTTGGAGTAGTATGTTATGGTCGATGGTGTCAAAGGCTGCAGAGACATCAAGGAGGCAAAGGCAGGAGACTTGTTGATGAGAGATGGCAGAGACAAGTTTATTGTAGAGCGAAGTGAGAAGTGTTTCGGTGGAGTGCTTTTTAGTAAAGCCGGACTGGTTTGGGTTAAGGAGTGAATTTGAAGTCAAGTAGTCATTGATGCGAGAGAGTACAACACGTTCTGTTAGTTTAGAGATGAATGACAGGTTGGAAACAGGTCGATAATTAGAAAGGATTTCCTTATCAAGTGATGGTTTTTTTAGAAGTGGAGTTACCAAAGAATGTTTGAAGAGGAGGGGAAAGTTGCCAGTGGATAAGGAGAAGTTGATTATTTTTGTGATGATGGGGACAATGATAGATGCGCACTCTTTCAGTAGGGAGGTAGGTATAGGGTCGAGTTCGCACTGCTTGTTTGGGAGAGATTGTAATAAATTGGACACTTCAGACTCTGATGTTGGGTTAAAAGCAGATAGCGATGATTGAGGTGGGGAAGACGGAAGGAGCTAAGCATACGTGTTGATAGGACTGTTGAATATAAGCCTATATAAATCATGGATTATGATTACATTCATTGTTTTAGATGGGGGAGAGTGCTTGATAAAATGTCAACATGCATTTACAAAGCCTGCTGGTGTAAAGGTGTCCCACTTTGCCGACACTGTGTTGTCAAAGTGGGACAGCGATCTGCTGATAAATGGAATTTTAGATGATGATGCTTTTTTGTGTGCTCTCTGTGCGCAACAACTTACCTTCTAGCCTTAAATTATCATTGACTATCTTTTTGTATGTTAACTAGGCCTATAGGCCCTTAAGTTTTGATGCTCATAGAGTCTATCAGTGTTGGACCACTTTAGTAGCAATAGTGGACCACTTTACCGTTTTCCGAAGAAAATATAAATTGTCGTGCCTTCCTAAGCAAAATCAAGTTATGGACCACTTTAATATCTATTTTGTCCCACTTTAGTAGCTCCTGGAATCAGACACAGTCTAAACTGTCTGTGTATGCATTTGGTTTGGTCTGTTTTAATATATCGACTCCTCGACTGCACGTCATTCCCTTAAGTGTCCCACTTACCCATCACTCACCCTAATCAATGTCAGATAAGCATTGTTATAAGCAACTTGTTTCCTCTTTTGTCTTTTAGTTGCTGTGCCTTTGTAATGCACATTCAATTGCTTTTCTTTGTCTTCTAGTCCAACTCCATCAAATTTGTAACTCGTGACGTATCTATAGGCCTACGTGTCCAGATAGCGATACTCCCACTGGTTCATTTATTCATCCTGTTAATTTTAATAGCGCCTCTCTCGAAGTCTCTGCTCTGTCGTACAATGTGATGTTAAATGTTTATCGTATAAGTTTACGTACGGAATTCGATGATGATTTTGCATATAGGCATATAGCCCTATACCATTACCATATATCACACTGTCCATTTTAACGATTTGTTGTTGGGAGACTTGGGATTCGGTAGTTTTTTTAAAGACGTAGGCCTATCAGAAATATGGGTTTTTCTAACTAGTCGTGCATGGTGCACGCAGTTGCGACTAGTTTACCCTTCCTACACAGCCGGCCGGCCAATTAGGCCAATACAGTTTTTAAAATGATACTCCAGTGTGAGAATTGTTGAAAATTAGCTGGTGCATCATACTATAATTATATGCGCCTCTGAGTAGCCCCTTAAAGAGGCACTATATAAATGCATGTGATGAATAAATATATAAATGCGGCTAATGAATATGGTTCGGTTGTGTGTGAAAAGAAGACTTTGCAATGGGCCTAAGGAAGACTTGGAGGTTGAGGCTTAATTGTTACAGTCATGTCTAACGACACTGACATATCAAAGATGTGCAGTGTCGCCCTCCTCCTTTATCCAGGCTTGGGACTGGCACTGGCAGAGTGCAACCAGTGGCGGAGTTTCTCTCTTCCTGGTTCAACTCTTGTGTATTTATCTGCAGAAACTTCTTTTAAGACCGCCAGAGGTCAGTACGCACAGCGGTCGTTTCCATCATCAACACCATCGCCATACTAATTCACATAATCCACATTTCTAAGACGGACAAAGTAGGCATTTCTTGGTCGTCCACGACCCATTCTCAGCACGACCCATTCTCAGCACGACCCATTCTCAGCGAGTGCATTGTTCTTTAGGCTGCAGCTAATGTGTGCACGCAGGCCTACATGCACGCATGACATGCAAATCTTTGAGATAAATATTATATGCAAACATGCTTCGAAGAAACGAATTTGATTGAAGACCACATGCCAGCCTCGTTTAAAGCGAACAGAGATCGTAGCCTATCATTTAGACGCGCGAGAAGCGACTTAATCGGTCCTTCAAAAGCAGTTAGAGTGCATCTTTATGCCGCAGCGCTGTACGCCACAACAATAGATTCGTCACAAACCGACTTCATAGCCGTTGTTAATCGCTTTTCATAGATAGTAGCTCGCGCATCTACAGCGTCAGCTTTTGTTTTACATTTTATTTTTCTTTAATAGGAATACTAATTGGCAGTCGTATATTATAGGCATATCTGATGCACATGCGGGCGTAGGCAAAGTTGCCGATTGTAAGAGAGCTTCGGCCTGTAGGGCGGAAAGTAGGCATGTAATGGGTTAGATTTTCCATTCAGATGGCTGTTGTCCTGTGCATATGATTTTAAACAATACAATAAATACAATACAACTGTAGCTTGATAATGCCCTCCTTACAAAGCTCAGAAGTGCACATTGAAGTTCGGTGGCCATTAAAACTATCTATTATAGGTAGACTGGGAAAAGTTACGTTTTCAGTTTAGAGTGACTCTTGAATAGGCCTAAATCCTTATCACACCATTAATTGCCATCTAGGCTATATATTTACTAAGTAAATGCGTACACAGTCGTCGGCCGAAATCTCATGGAAATTTCCCATTTTCAGCCGCCGAAATTTCTGATGACCTTTTTTTAATTCATCGGCCGAAATCTCATGGAAATTTCCCATTTTCAGCCGCCGAAATTTCTGATGACCTTTTTTTAATTCATCGGCCGAAATCTCATGGAAATTTCCCATTTTCAGCCGCCGAAATTTCTGATGACCTTTTTTTAATTCATCGGCCGAAATCTCATGGAAATTTCCCATTTTCAGCCGCCGAAATTTCTGATGACCTTTTTTTAATTCATCGGCCGCAATCTCATGGAAATTTCCCATTTTCAGCCGCCGAAATTTCTGATGACCTTTTTTAATTCATCGGCAGAAATCTCATGGAAATTTGAAATTTTTAGTCGCCGAACTTCTGCCGACTTTTTTAGTCATCCGGCCGAAAATAGTGGAAATATTTCAATGTAAAAACCGAATGGCCTTTTTATGGGGGCTTAGCATTTTATAGAGGTCTCAGCCCCCCCTAGCGCCGCCACTGCGCGTACATTCATACGCATGGTTTCCCGGCATGGTAACCAATTTTGGTGATTTGCGTACTGCAGTGCGTAGGAGCATGGGCGGAGTTTATCAGGGGATAGGGGGGGCTAAGCTCCCAAGAAGGCCCAGATTCAGCTTTTTACCGTGAAAATGGTATCTTTTCACGGACTTAACTCCCCCACCCCCAAGAAGGCCGAGACTCATAATTGTTTTCGGGAAAAACGGCTCTTTTCACGAAACTCCAATCGAATGACCAATAAAAGATCATTCACTTTTTGACCGATAAAAATAGCATGTTTTCATGCGATTTCAACCGGACAACTAAAATAAGGTCATCAAACTTTTTGGCAGAGAAAATAGAAAATATTGCTGGCGCCAACCGTTCTGGACAAAGTTCCCCCCACCCCCAACAAAGCCCAAGTTCTTTCTTAGCTCCCCCCTCCAAGGGCGGAAACCAAACTCTGCCCCTGGCTATACGGCCTTGTCTTACAGTCCTCGTCTCGTACACGTGCACACTGGATTTATCTTCCTTCATTTATTCTCCCTCCTCTTCCTCCTCCTTCTCTTCCTCCTCTTCTTCCTCCTCCTCCTCCTCCTTCCCCTCCTCATCCTCTTGCTCTTCCATCCATGCACTTAGTGACTCCTCTGACGTTTTCCAAAGCAGTCATGACCAATATTAAGGTAAAGCTTCGTTTAAATTGGATGCGTGCTGCAGGCAGATATATTTCGAGAAAGGCGCGTAGCGGCGTAGACCTATAATTAGGCTATATGCTATATGTTTATTATGTCTTTTAAACCCCAAAACCATTCTATCAAGTCACAGTTAATTAAGGAATTTCGTTTATTTGTTATCGCATAGGCCTACCCAGGTTGAGAATTGCCGTGGGTTTGGGGGTTTCAGTCACTGCAACCCCCAAACCCACTATTCAGTTCCCAGTCTTTCTTAGAGCTCCATATAGTAAAGTGTGCTTTTTACACCCCAATTCCAAGTGGATCATGGTTCAACCCCCAGTTATTTATCCACAGTTCTTATGCTGGTTCAATATACCCACTTTATATGGCACGTAATATAGTAGACCTAATTGGATGAGTAATACACGTAAACATATATATAGAAGCATGAGTCGGAAGAACGTCATGGTGGAGTAGGCCATATAAATATATATATATATATATATATATAATTATATAGTCTTTGGTTGTTAAATTTCATGACGAATCACAATTAATAGCCCACAACAGCTAAGTTCAATAATAGCCATTATAATAACCCAATCTGCCCAAAACGTAGATCTAATTAGTAATTATATAGAGCGCCTATGACCTTTTAAGGATGTTGTTTTTAGCACGAATGCTTTATGACGCATGTAAAACAACTTAGGCCTACGTGCGGTGCGGTTAGGCAGATTAAAATACTTACTTACTTTTATTCCTTTCCTTATTTCGTTTTTCTCTCTTAAATTTGACAGTAACTGATGCGCGGTTCGAAACACGTTTTCTGTATTTTTATGCTGAAGACGTTTCACTTAATAAGTTCTTTCCCAATGAATGCAGAAAAGTTTTGAGAGAATTTACAGAATAATTATTAAATACAAGTAGTTACCAGGTAGCATGGGAGCCAGGCAGACGTCAGGTCGGGACATTATCCAGTTGGTAAAGGCCTCTGCTTTTCCAGCTGGATACATGGTTCTGTAGGCTGGCCATGGAGTAGCCATCGGTGGAAAAGACGACACCGGTAGTCTCAGAGGCGCCTGCGATGGATGATGTCTCGCTTGGACCTCGCTGAAACGACGCACTCCGAGCGGACAGGACGTATGGATCGACTTCGGAAGCCCTACAGGGAACGTCTTTGGATATGGGAATGTGTTCGGAGGATGAAGATGAGGATAGCCCCTCGTCCAGACCTGAGTCCGCGGCCAGAGTGGACCACCAGCGCGCCGGGGTTCGACATTCGTGAACGCTTTACGCCGTTCTGTTTCAGTTGGGGGCGGTTTTGAGCTGATGATGGATTCGATGCTGAACGACTGAACGGAGGTTTTTGCATGGTTCCCAGACACAGGGTTCCCGGTTCGATTCCCGGTCGATGCCATTCAGAAAACAACAAAAGATATGCCAGACAAAGGTTCAACCAGTCAACCGCCTCTCCGGTAGGCCTATATATATTTAACTGGCCTAAATCGACAGTCCACTTTCTATTTTGCCGGACATAGATCACCATCCAGTTCTGAAACATCCAATTGTGACGCAAATCGCCCAAAATAAAAACATTGGATGACAATTAAAACACAGGAATGTCACTGTGGTACTTTGGCTGTTAACAACAATTGCCAATTGTACTGGGCGACTTAATTACGATGTAATAGTAGCTGTGACGTTTAATGACATAATAATAGCGATGTGACCGCCGTCTTCAACGTGTCTTTAATCAACCATCGGATCAAAAAGAAACGCCATTGAGGATGAGCCGACGCTTTCTACCTGGACAGCCAGGCGGTTACTGAGGAGAGAGGCTGGTTTGAGATGATGATACGGTCGTTTTCCGCATCCTCCCCCATCCTACGACATACAATCTGAACGCTGATTGGCGAATGATCGCTCTCAGGTGAGGCCAATCATCGGGCAGTGACAGCCGATACAGGTATCCGGTGAACTGGTTGATCAGGACCCGGCGCCGCCCAAGGTAGCAGCTTCGAAATGATGGGAGGGAGGGAGATGAAGAGAGAGCCGCATCGAAATGATGGGAGGGAGGGATATGAAGAGAGAGAGCGGCATTGAAATGGTGCTGGAACAAACTTTCGTTCAAACTGTATACAGCTGACATCATAATCAGAATATAGGCTACATGTAGTTTCGTTTAATTTCAAATTGACAAACCGCAGAATGATTACAATTCGTAGAATGAATGGATCATCACAAGTTATTACAGGAATCGAATTAAATGCTGGCAGCCGTGCAATGCGTCCATGACGACCTACTGCATGGCCATTTAATCTGCCAAATTTTCAAGAGACAATATCTTTCTATACCGGATGAGTGAACCATTATATCACTTCTTGTATCGGTTCAACTCTCCCAATCTCACTCTGCAGCTTGCTTATCCCCCCATAAACTGCACGTCTGCTACGTTCTGTATGTCTGTTTAATAAGTCGTTGGACAACTAACACCTGCAAATAGATGCGTCGAAGCGCAAACCAGTCAGTGTTTCATCTATAGTCCCCCTCCTCTGGGCTCTGGCGGAGTGGCGGAATTGAAGTTTTGGGGGGAGAAGTGTAATTCAACAGGTTAATGTAAACAAAAGTCAAAAAGTAGCCTACTAGCATTTTTCAGATTTTTCTGGGGGCAAATGACATTAATCCTGGGGAACTTACGCCCAGAGACGTCCAGATTAGGCCTAAATACTGCACACTGCAGTTGAGCGAGGTGTATAATTACCGATAATTTCGTTCGTGCTAATGATCGGATTGTGCACGTGGTCCATCTAAATGGTGCTACGGATATCGCACTACAGGGATTTGGTCTGTTCGATGACTCAAGGTCACTGATGAGAAATCTATCAATCTCGGAACGTATCAACTATAGGCCTAGGTCTAATTAAGTCATGATCAAAATTCAAAAGTAGCTCAATTTCTATCTCCACCCTCTTAATGTTGCATCTACAGATTCCCAGCGACTAATCACTCGCGCAACCATTATAACCAGAACAGTGTAGGCTATAATATAGTCCAAGTCATCTGCTTGGTGCATGGGGACTGGCAAATGAACGGGGAAAATAATGTCTGCTTCAAAGTCTGATGATCAGACTAAAAGCGGTACCTGTATGAATTTAATTATTCTCTCAAATAGTAGCCTATCGCATTTGCAAAAGTCTCTTCTAATTATTTCTCAGTTTCACTTTGTGCATCATTAGATCTACTCGAATTATTAGTATTGCTGCTTTAATGTGAAAAAGTTAGTTTTTCTGTTCAAGCCGTCTTGCTTAGGCCTATAGGCTACATGTAATTATAGGTCAATGAGAATTAACTCCGCCACGGGTTGTTCCCTGCCAGTGCCAGTTCCAAACCTGGATAAAGGAGGAGGGCGACACTAATCGTCTTTGATATGGCGCAGTGTCGTTAAACATGTAACAATAAGCCATTCTCTCTTTCATATGTCTTCCCCTAACCAACTGCATCGAAGTGAAATTGTAGAAAAATAACTGAGTAGTAGACGTTGAATTATACGGAATTATGGCATGCAACGAAGACTTTACTATTCACAGGGTAAAAAGAAAGACCAATTAAGGGGTTGACCCCTGGCAATTTTCATCCTTTCCTCGTGTCACACGCAACGACATGATTTACGAAGGCGCGGTATTTAAACGCAGCATCGATCGAACTAAACCGCTATTAAGTGCTGTAATATGTCGAGCAAATTTCTGTCCTGGGTAACGGCCTCTGTTGTCATAGACCCTGGTCAAATCGGATCCATCCATCGAACTAAACCGGCGGTTCGTGGTGCGATCATTGTAATGACCGGCAGTGACTAGATGATAATAAACGACAAATAATACGAAATAATCTAATCAAGTAATCATGTTTTGTCGCTAATCAATTCCGATCGTCGTTCGCGACCGCATAGCGATGAGTTCGCACGGGTATCCGACTTACACTCTTTATTCGACAGCGATGCGAGGCAGGTGCGGTGCGTAGTCACCGATGCGTGCTTGCAACTGGTCTTCACCGCTGTTACGAGAGACCCGGTCAAAGGAGCCCCACGCCCCCCGGTCGTGTATAAAATTAATCGATGAGCGGTGAAGGGGAGAGGTCGCTAATCGGATGATATCAACCCGGTTAAACGTTCGTCCGTTAATTTCCGATGAGCATGACTGTGTGACTGTCTATAACTGAGTGGTGGGAATTAATGTGTGAACACATTGTGAGCAGCTCTGTCGTGACGATCGTCATGTGAAGTCTGTACGACAATTAGCATGGTAGGCTAACATAGGCGCCCTTGTTAAAATTAAAATCCCGTCTTAGTTCCTACATCGTGTGTTAGTAGGCCCTATATGTATAAATGCATTATTTCATTTTTACATGATTTAGTTACTGCGCCATATAAATTGTCGTAATTATTATTATTATTAACACCGTAACATGACGTAGGCCTACCATATAATGATCATAACACGACAGGAAATTTGCAAAACACAGATTAACCTAATCTTATGTCTTCCTATTGTGTCCATATACTCTCTCCACATCCTAGCACTCACTCTTACTATTATCTGCAAGTTCCAGCTTCTGAAACCGACTAATATTGGTTTATAATCATGGGCGGAGTTTGGTTTCCGTTCTTGGAGGAGCTAAATTTGTTGGGTCTGAGACCCGGTCCATAACGAGCGGCGCCGGAAAAAAAATTCTCGTGTTCTCGGCCCCAAAAAAAGTTGACCTTTTTTGTCCTCGGTCTGAAATCTCGAAATCTCGCAGAAAAATACTAATTTTCCCGGCCAAAAAAGTTGACGACCTTTATTAGTCATTCGTAAGTTTCGCATTCGTGACAAACAAATTTCTGAGTCTCTGCGCCTTCATGGGCGGGATTACTCTGGGTCTTCTTGGGGGGGGCTTAGCCCCCAGTCCCTGATAAACTCCGCCCATGTTTATTGTTTATAATAAATAATTAGCGTGCTATTCAAGGTACTTTGAGTTTGCAAAGTCTCTCATAGTTCATCAGAACTTGAACTTTCTCGAAGTTCACTCATTTTCCATAATGACGAGTTCTCTCAACCAATCAGTCACAAGCATCACTGTAAATGCAATATTATTGTAAATTTATGCAGCAATGTCTCCCAGTGATTTAACCACTCATCCAAACTCCACTATGCAACTATGAAAACTGTTTTCTTTTACTTATAGGGCGCTACATACATAATTATACACGGTCTCATTAATTATTAGGAAACATTAACTTTCTTAAAAAGACAGAATAACAAAATATCTTTTAAGTAGCAACTTGACTTTAGGCTAATTAGAATGCCAAGAACGCAGGAAGGGTCATTGCTTATGATTTTACATATTACAGGAAGTTGCAACAGTGATCAAGCAACATTGATCACTGATTGCATTTTCCATAATGACGAGTTCTCTCAACCAATCAGTCACAAGCTTCACTGCTTACCTGAACCAGGTACTTAATAATCAACCACAGTTCGCCACTTCCTTAACGTTTCTTAAAGTTGTAACCATTTACCAATGAATAGAGCTGGGAACAGATTCGTGTACTCAAGAATCACACGAAGGCTTTGGTAAGGAGCGAAACAAAGCCCAAGATGCCATCTTGCATGCAGTTGGTAGAATTATAAAGACTGGAAAAACATAATGACCCAAGACTGATAAACTGTTTCGACATGGTGTAGGCTTATACCGCCTCAGCAACGCTTACTGCCCCACACAGACACGGTATAGGCTTACAGTAACTCTGACCAATTCCAACTGTTATTCTTGTAATCAGCAATTGAATTGCAAATCATTGATCTAAGTGCTACAAAGCTGAGAAAGGTCACACACAAGGAAGTCAGTGTTTACTGTTTAACCTCTCTAATGATTCACATCACATTCTTTACACAGAGCAGCAAATCAAAAATAACAGAGAAACTGTTAGAACAGAATCTGGAGCGGATCAACAGAAATGTTGCTATTAAACCAGGCTGAAGAATCCTTATTGAGATCAAGCGTGTTTGAAACTAAACTACGCAGTCTTCACAATCAAATCTAAGAAATCTTAACTGATATTAAACCTCAATTCAGATCACACAAATAAATGCACCCTCCAGATGTGTTCGAAATCAGACAAACCAAAATTCAGATCAAACAGGATACTTTTCAAATGGTGATGGAACAGATGCAAGGAAAGTATAACAAAAAGCAACTGGGCGCTATGGCAGGGAAGCAACATTCAATGTACATATTTAATATATTTTCAATATATTTACTCAAAACTTCAAATGAAATCAGGAAATGCAACACCGAGCATCCACAAACAGCAAATTTAGAAAAGCAAGTAGCTCAGCGGCTTCTAAATCTATGTCACAGCATAAGCAGTCAGCAAAATTATGTTCTCTCGATGCTATTGCAACTCGTAGGAAAACGGTTTCAACTTTTTAAAAATTATAAGTATTTCACAGAAGCTTCAAAAATCTTCAGGGCAAAGCAGTTGAGGTCCCATTCCTGACGACAGTCTTGGCTCCAAACAGCAGATCCCATTAACCTGGTGGCCAGCCCATCTGCCTTCCAGCAAGAACATGGAGGTGAAGATGGAAGACTTCCTGTCCGCTCTGCTTGCCGTCATTGATAACCACACGATATCCGGTATCGGCGACTCCAAGTTTTTCTGCTGTTTTGCGTGCTGCGACCAGCAGGTGACCTAACAGCTGTCAACAAAATAAAGCAAAAAAGATTTTAAAGAAAACTGTGGATTAAATAGGTATTCGCAAAGTAATGCTCTTGGAATGCCATTTATCAATCAGATTTTTTAATGCTAGATTACTGAACCTCACTTAAAATCAAATCAAATATATGAAGAAAATTTGGAATCCAATTTATCATGCTCAATACAGATAACTTTACAAGTCCACGGTCATTTCACAGTTTCATCATTAAAATTTAAAACTTAAGCATCATCACGTATGCTGTACAAAACTCAACTTCATGACAAAAAGGTCAAAAAGCATCAAATTTTTCCCACCAACCTAGAACCAATCTCCTTTAACATCTCATAATCCAGCTGCATTATTCTGCCATAAATTAAAAACTCTTCTGTGTTCACTGTCGATCATGATATTCTGATTCATCGGCTTTCTACTTCTTTTGGCATCTCTGCTCTGCCCCTTGACTGGCTCACATCTTATCTAGCAGACCGCTCCTCTTCCACTGTCTTTCACTCCACCCGTTCCCCTTGGATCCCTGTTCCAGTGGGCCTTCCGCAGGGTTCTGTTCTAGGGCCCTTGCTCTATATCCTTTTCACTGCAGACATTGGCTCTTTGCTCGCTTCTTGCTCATTGCGAAGCCACTCTTACGCTGATGATGTACAATCATATGCCCATTGCTTTGCTGTGGACGCAGCCAAAACTGTCCGCGCTTCTGACACCCTTACCTCTTGGCTTTCGTCAAATCGACTGCGACTCAACTCTTTGAAGACACAGTTCATATGGCTGGGAACTCGCCAGCAGCTGGCCAAGATTGACTTGGCTGCTCTTGCACATGAGTTTCCCCTGGTAACCTTCTCTACCTCTGTTCGAGACCTTGGGGTTATCTTGGACCAAGAACTCTCCTTCTCTAAGCACATCTCTTCCCTGTCACGTGCCTGCTATTACCAAATCCGACAGCTGCGCGTCGTTTCTCGCTCTCTCTCATTCACTGCATGTTCTACTCTTGTCCATGCCTTTGTTTGCAGCCGCTTAGATTACTGCTCCTCTCTTTATGTTGGCCTCCCACAGGTCCGTCTGAACTCCTTGGTTAGGGTCCTTCGATCTGCAGCACGCTTGGTTGGTGGCATTTCCCGGTTTGCTCACGTTTCTGCCTTCATGAGGGACGACCTCCACTGGCTCCCACTGCAGCAACGCATTGCTTATAGAGTTTCGTCTATAGCCTGGCGCTGCATTCTGTCTCAAGCTCCATCCTACCTATGTGAGCTTTTTACTCCAGTCTCGGTTTCTCTGGGCCGTCGTTCGCTGCGGTCAGCTGCCCGCGGTGACTATCTTGTCCCTTTTTGTCGTACCGCTACTATGCAGCGAAGAGCATTTTCCGTGGTGGGTCCAGCTATCTGGAATGGCCTCCCTGCGGCTCTCCGTTCGCTTCCCCGTGACTCTGCTGGCTCTTTCTACCGTCTTCTGAAGACTTTTCTCTTTGACCAGGCCTGGGTTGGGAGCGCCTCTGAGTAGAGATCTTGAAGGGGCGCTATATAAATTCATGTGATTGATTGATTGATTGAAAAATTTGGAAGTAACTCGGAGCAGATACTTGAACGGGTTCTAGGACAATTCGGAACGGACAATTCTGAGTATGGCTATTCGAAGTTTCTGTGGTGGACACAAGGCTTATTACTTAACACTATTTCGACAAGCAAAATCTTATATATTGATCGAAGTGTTCGTTTTCTGTTCTACGAGTCATGTGACAAAATAGCCATCATCGACGCATATATTGAAATCTGAAGCTGCCCACATGACGTCACAAAGATTAAATCGACAAGCTCATTGGACACAGCCGTATGACATCAATATCAACGGGAGCTACAAAACTTTCTGCTCGGCATGACGTCAAACAACGCTCATTAACATAATTAATTCATTCAAGAATTACGTTGACGTTAATGAGTGCTATGTGACGTCACGCGTGGTAAGTGCAGGCTTCATTTACAGCAGAAGCTCAGCTGGTGTAAGTATATGCTGTGTCCACTCAATGTATGTCGATGACAGCCACACTCCCTGATACTAAACAAAATTTATTTAGTGTCATGAATTTAATGACCGATCACCATAGTAGGAGCCCCGGCCTTCGTTCACTGTAGGTCTATGATGTTACTATCTCACAGGGTCTGGAAGATGGTAGAACGATAAATGTTTGATCGCTATAACAACATTGTAAGTTCACACACATTTTTAAAATGCACCCTGAATTGCCTGCTCCAAATTGTCCGGCTCTGAATTCCCCGATCGTCAATTGAAAGACACCACATTATTTTAGCATAATATTACATAATCAGATGTTGCATAGTCTACATACAAAAAGCTTAACTACTCATACATTCATTCATTCAGAGTATTTATACAGTGCCCCTTCAAGAAACTACTCATAGGCGTTCCCAGCCCAACCACGAACAAAGAAAAAAGACTTGAGAGACTTGTATAACCCAGTCGAATGGACCACAGTAGACAGCGAAGCGCAACCGGGAGGTCGTTCAACTACATGTATACAACGGCCAAGGAAACATCAAGTTACGGTCATTGTAACAACAAATTTCAAATTCAAGTTCCAACAACGTTCCTACCAAAGATATTCAAATAGCATTAAAATCGTAACAAAAGAAATTCACCTTTTCATCGGAATCATCTGACTTTGACAATTGTGGAATTGGTTTCCTCGGTATAACGAGAAAATGTGTCGGCGCCTTTGGGCTGATGTCGTGAAAGGCCACACACTAAAATGCCAGAAGTATGCAAAAATGTTAGAATTTAATCATTTCAGCTTCTTCAACATGGTTCAATCTACACAAGCCTTACTAGGACTGGAAAATCATGTGAAGTCTCCAATAAGCCATAAATATAAAGCATATGCATTAATAACTAGACAAAAAGCAGGTCTGTGAGCCATTCTGGTCCACCACTGATGCTTTCAACATGAAAGTTTAAGGTCATTCGGCAATTGTTACTATACCAGCGCTCTCAAGTTTAAGGTCATTCGGCAATTGTTACTATAGCAGCGCTCTATTCTATATAAGTCATAGGAGTCCACATTGTTTTCTTTGCGATCTGTCAGCCATCAATAGGTAGCAACAATTGCTGGCATATGGATACTTATTCAGATAATCCACTGTTTTTAGCGTTCTAAATTATTCGCCTGATAAAGCTTAATTTTGTATCAATCAGACTTCCACTCTGGCATGAATTCCATTCATTAACCAGCTTCCATTTAAGCACAATTTAGTTTCATCAATCCAGCTTCTATTTCAGCAACAATTATTTTTCACCAATCAAATTTCTATTTAAATAACAATTATTTTTCATCAATCCAGCTCCAGTTTAAGCAAAATTATTTTCATCAATCCAATTTCTACTTAAATGAAAATCATTTTCATCAATCCGACTTCCATTTAGCAAGAATTCCTTTCGTCAACACATCTTGTATGCGACTAACGCTAAAACCCATGCAATGGCGATTAATTAAGAACGCTATAGCGATAATCATAAATTACCCCTATTCATCTACTGTGTAGATGCAATGTAAATCAGAGCCACGTCAGAATGACCCGTTCAGTCACCGACCGGTGCTATTATTATCAAACCATGTCGGCAACATCATTCATCGGTGCCAAATCAAATCAAGCTCGCAAAACTAATGCCAGGCTACGTGATGGTCTCATGTCATGCAGAGGACTTGAGGTGCATGTCCCGCCGCTCCCGCGTATTTACGAGCTTTGAAAGCATCTAAATATAATGCAAACCCACACTGAAAGCAACAATCTGGCAGCTTTCGTTTTTCCACTTAACGAAAGAAATCACATGCACAATTTCCTAATCGGATGCATCTCTATGAAACGGTGCGCATATCATTTATCAAAGTGACCTGGTCATCTTCATATATGAAGTTGGAAGGTATTTCACCGCGAAGAATTTTACCGAAAATCGTATCACCCGACATCTTGACAAAGTTGACAGCACCAGTGTTGCCACAAGAACTTGCCAGAAGAACACGCGTTGGACGCAATCTGGCCGATCAACGCCTAAGTAAGTAAGTAAGTAAGTAAGTAAGTAAGTAGCAAGTAAGTAAGTAAGTAGTAAGTAAGTAAGTAAATAAGTAAGTGAGTGAGTAAGTAAGTAAGTGAGTAAGTAAGCAAGTAAGTAAGTAAATAAGTAAGAAAGTAAGGAAGTAAGTAAATAAATAAGTGAGTAAGTGAGTAAGTGAGTAAGTGAGTGAGTGAGTAAGTAAGTAAGTAAGTAAGTAAGTAAGTAAGTAAGTAAATAAGTAAGTAAGTAACTAAGTATGTGTCATGTTAAATGCAAACAAGAGCTCGGCGCTTTGCATTACAAAGTTTAAGATAATTGCGCATAGGAAACAAATAATTAAATAATGGCATAAAATAAAGTCGACTAGATAAAGAAGTCTAACGTACTGCATCCTAGCCATGAAACCGCTTCTGGAAAGGGTCAGTTTTAGGGAGAACAAGAGGTTGGGCGCAGGCCATGACCAGCACAATGAATAATGAATAAAGGGTGCTATAGGTTGTGGAAAGTGTGACCAGGGTTTAGGCCCTATTTAGGCTGCTTCTAAAGTCTTAATTGGCGCAATATAAATAACATTATTTATAAATGACATTTATTTATATTATTTATATAGGCCTATTTATGTAAGTGGGGCGCGGTGGTGTGGTGGTGGGTTCGGTGCCTTAATTGGAGCCGGAGGATTCCAGGTTCAAGTCCACCTCAAACCGCCGCGTAGCGACCTTGAGCAAGTCCTTCACTTGCAATTGCTCCGCGCGCTATTCGGGAGTGCCTATGAGTACATTGAGTAGCAAGCTTCAAGGAGCGTTATATGGCAAATATCATAAATAGCGCAAGTTTTGCTCTTATCAATAGCGCGTCCAAGAATAATTATTAGCATTTCATTTAACAGTGACGCATTTTATGACGTTGAGTTTCCCCCGATTGTTCCATTTTTTTTAGTGACATCAACAAACAACAATCGAACAGAGGAACAACGTAGCCCGGTATCTTGACACCATGTCATTTAGAGTAAGAGTAACAATGACTGGCGTTGATGGCAGTCCCTATACTTACATTGTCAGTCCCGTTGATCAAGCACCGACGTCATCATCACCCGACGACACTCGTACAACTAACCGACAGGATAAGATGGATTGTCCTCACTCACCTTTAAAGAGATACAT